>JAWWEU010000040.1:61649650-61731365 GCA_035583155.1 Acropternis orthonyx | reverse complement strand
CGGTTGAAGAGGAGACAGAAGGTGATCCCTCTGAGGTGCAGGGTTGGTAGATGAAAGAAAAATTCCAAGATTTTAAACTCATAACAAAATGATTACACTAAAATGTACTAATCAGAATTGTTTACTAGACACTGTAGCTAGCTGTAACTACCAGTATTCCAGTGCACTATTTTTGAAGCAATATTAAAGCAATTACATTAAAGCTAGCAAAACCAATTAAGTAGAGATTGATGTTATTCACCCATGGGTGAATTCAGTGTTAGCCTCCTGGAGTAAACTTGAGAGGTGTCCCTACCCAGTGTTGGAATTCCACCCACACTCGAAGAAGGACTATATTTGAAGACCCCACCCTTAAAAAGTGGGACTGGTCTTTTATACCGTGAAGTGAGTGACTGCCAGTCAGATGTATCTGGGCCAGCTGTGTCAGCTCAGCAGCTTTAGATGAGTTATCAGTAGTATCCCTTGTTGGTTCCTTTGTCAGGTACTTTGTTCTTTCTCAGAATGTTTAACTTTGGAGGAGGGACTTTGATGCTGCTTTTGGTGCTGAAAAATACTGAAACCAGCCTGGCTCATCAACCCCTTTCACCACTGGACAGCTTGGCAAATAGGGTATTTTTGGAGTTGTTTTAGCCCCACTCCAGGCAGAGCACCTTGCTACAGAGTGTTGTTTTACAGCGGGTCAGGCAGTCCATTTGTGCACGGTTCAGTTATTTATTGAAGAATTGCAATAAACTGAATACAGCTTTATAGAATTCCTTTAATTTTCACAAAGTGTTGCAAAGAAACTGCTACTGTGAAACTAAATTTTTTGGTTTTAGTCTGCTCAGGAATAATTCCCCAAGGAGTAAAGTTTAGGCTTCCAGCTTTAGCTATGTATACATGTTGCATCCTAACCACAGCAGTATTATTGGATTTGAAAGAAAAAGCAATAATATTTGGATTTCTACGGAAGAGAACTTAGAATTTTCAGTAGGGTTTTCAAAGTAGCGGTAACATTAGTAAGGCTATAAGAGGTAAGGCAAGAAGGAAATGTGATGGCTCTTGTTAGAGCAAAAGAACAAGTGGTGAAAAGTAAAGAAGCTTTTCAAGACCCAACCCTTACGCAAATCTGAAACCAAAGCATTGACCTCAAGCAAGCTACAGTCTACAGTTTTAATTACAGTTTAATGTACAGTTTAAGCTACAGTTTAGTTTAACTCAGATCTCTGATCATCCAGTCACATTGCAGCAGGAGTACTGTGGGATGTGCTACCTGTGAATAAGGGAAATATTTGTGTTACCTGGCAATATTTTGTAGTGGTCTGGCAAAACCAGGAGCTGTGCTGTGCTCAGTATTATAGAGGGCCTTCATGTGGCATTCACTTTGTTCACGTTGGCTGAACACCTATGTAACTTTTTAAAAAAGAATATGTAAATTTATTAAAGTGCATTCCTTTAATAAGAAAATTCTGGTAGTATACCTAGGAAGTTTTCAGTAGATTATTTGACTTCTGTTACACTTTTTATGTCTCTCAGTGGAGTGGATAATATACATTATGCTTAGACATGTAGTTAATTGGGATACCACAGGATTGTCCTTGATAGGGACTTTTTCAAATTGCTTTCTCCTATATCCTAAAATTAATTCTTGTTTACAAGTGTATAATAAAGTCTGGGCAGAGAGAGTAAATTGTAGTCCTTTTTCTGGTTGGGTGGGGTTTTTTGAGTTTTTGGTTTTAGTATTTTTTTGTTATTTTTGAAGGCTTGTGGGGTTTTTTTGTTGGGGGTTTTTTTGGTTTTTTTGGTAGATGACAAGAAGGGATGTCTTTACATATCGGAGGTTTACATCTCTGCCACAAATAAATGTAATTTATGAAGTTCAAAATTTGTCAATAGGTCCATTCCTAGGCTTTCCAAGGTGTATCACAGAAATCTTCAAAATCCCCATGTATCTCAGAAAAAAAATGGTCAACATTAGAAGCACCTTGCCAGGACAATTTGATCCATTTGGTTTAAAATGTAAGTAATTAATTTCTGGTCCAGTGTCTGCAACTTCGTTGTGTAAAAGCAAAAGGTACAACTGTAGTATGGCTATTTCACAGGTGCAGCTCATGCTCCCACATTCTAATAGGTTGAGCAGGAGCCCCTTGGAAAATGAGGTTCAGTCCTTTTATAGCCTTTGTGTTTAATACGTCATGTTAAGCTTATTTGTCACTGTCTATATGGCAGTGATAAATGGCTCATTGGATCAGAGGTCCGGGCTAAATCAATAAGGAAACTTCTCCTTCAGCATGCATGTTTCTGCTGATACCCGGAGGGCTGTTATTGAGTATCAGAGATGAACTCAAGGACTCTTTAACAACTGGCAAGCTGATGTTTTTATCAGGACAAGAGTCTTGGAGGAGTTAAAAAATTAAGCAACTTAAATGTAAAGTAGATAAGTAACCACTTCTATAACATCTATTAGAGGGTAAGACCTCTTGCATATATCTAAAAGCAGAAGTTCAGTGTAGCTAGTGGAGTCTGGTAGGCTTCTTATCCAAGCAATTACCTGTGTCAGCAACACTTTTTGCACTCAGTAATATGAATAATTTAGTTTGTTAATGTCAGTAAGAACTGTTTTCAAAGCTTCCTGTGTTATTAACTTCCTAACCTTAGTACATGGACTTCCCTCTTGCATCCCAGAATTACTTATATAGAGTGGACATTTTTAATGATGGAGAAAGAATTGCACTGGTAGTGAAGTGAGGTCTACTCCCATGCTTATTCCTCTGAATTCTGATGCCATTGGAGGGCTGTGGCTTCTCTCATAGTGCCTTAATCCTTTCTGTGCATTCCTACTCTGAATAATGAGGGGAAGATACATTGCTATATACTTTGTAGGGTGGCTTTATGTTGTTCACAGTGATGGAATGCCACTATAATTTTTATTAAAGATTTAGTGTAGAGTGTCACTGGGGATTAAGGAGTATCTGCTGCCAAGCAAAAGTAGGGATGGTTAATCTCTTTAATGTTTGTGCTTCTCAATTTCCTGCTCTGGACTTTACAAAACATGGTTTATCTACAGCTCTGAGAACAGTTCAGGGCTCTGAGAGCCAAAGCCTCTTCTAAGTCAAGGGTGGCTGATCTGAAGGAAAGCCGGGATGTAGAGGGGCTCCCTGACACTGCTGTTACTGGGGAGGTTTGCTTTTAGGTGAGGGATGCTGATGTTGCTGAGGAAAGGGGAAATGAGGCAGAGAAGCTCATTGAGGAGTGTGTCAGGGCTGAGGGCTGGCATTCTCAGCCCTAATCTAATAACAAGGGGGTGGTGATTTGGTGGTGAGGAAATTTTAGTGTAATAATGAGTTCTCCTTGTAACATGTCCCACTGCACTGAAAATACCTTTCCAGGCTTTTTGAAGTAAGAGGAAATATTAAATTATGAGGAATATATTAAAACCACATTCTGTTATTCAAGTATGGACTACCTGGTGACCTACTCATAGGGCGTTGGAGAGACAGTGGGCAACACAAGTTGTTTGGACAGGTCCCTAAGGAGGGAAGAAGAGGACTGAGTGGTAAAGGTATCCTGCTTGTGTGCTTGGCACAGTGAATCCAGACTTTCTGGAAATGAAACTTAGGCAGTAACTCCTCTGCTGTGCTCTCTGTAGGTCCAATTTTGTCCCTTATCAGTAATTGGGTGGGAAATGGAGGGGAAGAGTGGAACCAAATGGAGGGCTACTTAAACATGCACAGGGGAAAATAAAATCAAAATATTTTATATGTATTTCTGCACTGATACCAGAAACCAAAGCAGTAAAATGCAGAAGTAAATGCTTGTCTTTAAAGGGGGATATTGACATAATATGCATCTTAAATGTGGCAGGAGGATGACAAATGCTGACATAATGCAGTATCAAGTACAGAGAAAGCTGAAGTAGGCTGAGCTATCAGAAAAACGGTGCTGTATTCTAAAGCTTAAAGTCAAGTCAGATCAGTAGCCTGCCATAAGTAATAAAAAGTCCCAGTGAGTTTTGGCATAGCAAAGAAAAACATGGCAATGTTTTGTTGCAATCAGTGTGGTTATGCCACTGGTGCTATGGAGGAATATGGGAGAGATCATAAAGGGATGGAGTGTGCCAGCTGTGCCATATTGGGATGGGGTACTGCAAATAAGCTTTAAACTCTGTCAGTGGCAGCTGCACAGACAAACTAGTGATTCACGAGGGCAGAGGCAGCATCTGGTTCCTGAGCATGCAGAGCAGTTTCGAAATGTTACAGTAAAGCTGCCCTGTGGGCGTGTCTGCAGTACACATCAACTGGGGATCTCTGCAGGAGTGACGAAAGTGAGAAGACTCCTTCCCAAAAGCTAAGGGCAACTGTACTGAGGGCATAAAAGGAGTGTGCTTACTGTGGAGGTTGGTTTGCGTTTGTGGTGTTTGATTTTTACTTGGTTGGCTGTGGATTTAATTAATTAATTAATTTTAAAATGCTGGTAGGTATAATGAAGGGTCAAATCTTTGTGGTGATCTAAAGACATAGTGTTGGAGACTCCAAAAAAAAAAAAAAAAGAGTATATCCTGTTAGGAAATTAAATAAAGGAGATATGCAAATAGTGTGGTTATATAGCAAGGAAAAAGAGAACATTTTAAGAAAAAAAACCCCAACAAACAAAACCAAAAAACTCCCCCAGCAAAACCGAAATAACCCCAAAGACTCGTTTTGAAAAGTGCAAGTTGTATTCAAATGCGGAATGTAAGAACTAACAGAAAGAAACTTGGCAGGTCAGGTTGTAAACGTAGAGAAAATATAAATAAATACAGTTTGTTTGATGTGTTGGGTTTTTTGTTTGTTTGGTTTGGGTTTTGCTTTTTTGGGTTTCTTTTGCAAATACATGAAATACATTGGAAGTAGGAATAATGTTTACAGATTTCCCTGCCTCCCCCGACCTCCCACCGAGGCTAACAGGCTACTGGGGGTCATGGTGTGTGATGTGTATTTGTTCTTTTTTTTCAAAGGCATTTGGAGAAGTCTCATTAGTGAAATCACATTATTTTTTCAGTTTTGCCATCCGAATGGAGAATGTTGCAGATTTAAATACCCCAATGTCTCCTCTATGAGGGAGGCAAGTACTAAAGGATTTGTCTTGGTGCCTGTAGAAGAGGTGACTGGAGGAACAACATAACTAAAACAGGATAAGACATCATCACTATGATCTGTTGTGCCTTGAACTGAAAAACTACTTGTGATAGGTAACTGCTCACTTGAATGTGATTTTGCATGAGAAGACTGAAAGGGTGGTAAAGGGCAAAGGGGAGGCAGTTTGCAGGGAAGCCCAAAAAGCCCATTGCCTGTATCAGGGAAATTGAGTTTACTTTTAATAATAAAATTCACCTTTGGATGAACATGATGCATAGCAGAGTAGTCAGTATGGCTTTTGCTAAAACAAGATTTGCCCCATTTATTTATTGGAGTTGTTTGAAGCACACAGTGAACATGTGAACAAACGTGACTGTCAGGTGAGGTGATACGGTGGGATTTTCCACAGGTATTTGACAAGGTCCTCAAACAGACTTCATTTAAAAAACAAAAACAAAACACCCAAACCAACACTGCAATGGAACAGAAAGGCAAATCTTCAAATGAATTAATAATGGATGGAAAAAGCTACAAAATGCAGATATCATGCAGTAAAACAGGAAAATCTCATGGTGAAAATAAAACCACCAGTAAACTATTGCAGAGGTCTCTGCTGGAGCCTGTGCAGCTCAATATATTGATGAGTAGCTTGGAAAAGACAGCGAACAGTGAAGTAACCAAGTTGTTGATGATACTTAAGTATTCAGAGTAGTCAGACTGAGACCTCACTGAAAAATTGCAGGCAGGCTTTATGAGTTTGAGCAACTGGGCAATAGAAGGGCACATACAAATCAATGTATTGATTTGAGCTGCCAGTTTCCTTTCAGCAGTAATGTCTTAAGATTGTAAAAGGCATTTTTACAAAAACAGCCTGTCAGCAGTGGTCAAAAAAACCCACCCAAATCCCAAATCAGCTGGTAAGAGTTATTAGGGAAGGAATAGAGAGCCAACAGAAAACTTGAGGGTGGCCCTATGTAGGGCAGTGGTGCACCCAGATCTGGAGTACTGTGTGCAGTTCTGACCTCACTTTCCCATGTCTGCCACTGCTAAAATGACAAAGTCTAACTGGAATAGATCTGGACAAGAGCAAAAAGGGGGATTAAAGGCACAGAGTGATTCCTGAAAGTGGACTGATGAACTGCAGTATGATTCTTCGGGCTGGAAAAGAGCTGTAGTGGCAGGGATATGCTTGAGGTGTGTGTTTGTGACTGTCAGGTGGGAAGCACTTCGGGAATGAGTGTTCCCTGTGTTCTCCTGCAGAAGAGTTAGCAGCAGTGAGCATGGCTGGTAGGCTACAGCTTCAAAGCACAGGAAAGAAGTAGTTAGGCTGTGGAGCTTGTCATGTGGCACTCTGTTGTTTCACAAAATGACAGAATAGGGTTCAGAAACACCTACTGAAGGCTGTTAAATAGGGAAATGGTATTTCTGGCTCAGAAAGTCCCAGGTGCGCAAGCTGGTGTGTATTCTGAGGACATGTCAGGGCATGATCTGCCTCCTTATGAGCAGGTTCTCTAAGGCTCACCTGGTGCTGCCTGTTGGAGAACAAAGGTGGGCTTCTGCATGGCTTGGACAGCCTTAGCTTACCCCACGGAAAACAGAAAAGTGTCTGTGTGGACAAATACCTGTGAGATATGCTAATGTTCTGTAGCCTTTGTGGTTTATATTAGTAATTACCAGTAAATCCTCTCTTCCTTCCTTATATTTGTAGGGCTACTTTTAGACTTGCTGCCTTGAGGGAAGCAGGTGAAAAACTTTACTTTGCTCTAGATAGAGAAGGCGGGGCCCTGGATCAAGCTTCTTTGACCTATAGCAAGCTCCCTAAAGAGTAGACAGGGTTATTGGTGAGTAAAAAATGAATTAAATGCTGTTTTGTTTGGGGGTTGTTTGAGTTGCATAATGGGTTGGCATTTTTGGATCCCTGATCCAGTAGTCAGCACATCTGTATGAATGCTGCTGCTGATGGGACCACGAAAGGGGTGGGGAGGAGAAGGAGTGGGACCAGGAAAGGCTGCGTATGGAAACAGATTGTGCTTGGCTTATTTGTCAAGCTGTGCACCATAGCCTCCTTGTGAAAGGTACATGCACTTAATCTTTGCACAAAAGTAGCATTTATTCAATCAAAATTGTGTTTTTGTTTTTTTTTTAAACTGGTATAAAATATCAAGTAGAGTTTCATAAACTTCCGTGAAACTGTTTGCTAACAGATTAGCTTGCATTAGCAAGTTAAAATATTGGCAACAAATATTTTTATTATTGATGACAAGAGGTTCTGCAGCAGTTTTACAATAGGAATTTTAAAATGAGTAATTTGTAGGTCAGGCTGCAAATACTTTGTTGTGTCTGTATTGCCACAGGTCTCAGAAGCCTCAGGAAAGCTTCTTTAGAAATCTGTCATGTTCTTTCATTGAGAATGTGACCCAGCAACCATTTAAAGAGCTGAAGTCTTTAAATTATTTCTATTTTGGGTGTTTTCAGGGCAGAACAGAAGAATAAGGCTGGTACCACGAAATACAGGAATAGACAGGCCATTCACTTCACACAAAATAGGTCAACGTTCCCCACTGCCCGGGGTAAGCTCTCGGCTCCCCAGCATTGAATTGATTAGCAGCTGTGGATGGGATGGGGAGTGCAAACTGTGCTTCACCGTCGTGGCCAAAGCGGTGAAGTGGCTGAGAAGTTAGGAGGGGTGGTGGGTGGTGGATGCTCACTGGTTAGCTTGAAGAAAAGTTGTGGTGTTTGATGAACCTTGGAGTGGTTAAAGAAAGACTGTGCTGAGTTAACACACATGTAGCAGTGTGAGAAGTGGCTTTAGGTAATGCAAATATTGCCAGCAGCTACTTAGGAATGGTCATCTAATGTTCTTTTTTAATAGCAAACTGTTTTCTACTACACTGTTGAAAAGCATATTGTCTGCCCCCAAATACTTGGTTCAAGTCTGTTCCTGTGGGTGCATCTTTCCGTTCATATGGCACAGGGGAATTGGTGTTTAGGATACTGGAAACTGACCTGCATACAGGGTATGTATGTACAAAATGGATAACTTAAAAATCCTAATTCTGAGACAACCTAGCCAATTATTTTTTTCTTTAAAGAATTCAAAATAGTATGTATTCCTTCAAAAAGTGAAACTTTTAAAATAATGTTTAAAATCTGACAACATTTACTTAGAGGTGATATCTAATAATGGGGACTTACAGAACAAAATATTAATTGTCCAGATTTAAAATAATTATTACAGTAATTCATAACATTAATGTTCTTTGTAGCTAATGCTTAACATATAATCAGCTTTGTAGTGATTTTTCACTAATTCTCCTAGTCTAATTTTGTGTATATTTAACTGAGCTAGCATGGCTATTTCAATTTCTTTTATCAACTCTACCCGTGGCAAAGGTCTGTGCAGCTATTTTACATTGCTGAGCTGGAGTGTGAGGGAGACCATTCCTTCTCCATGAACTGATCAGTTCCTTTAATACTGCAAGGTGCCCTGAAACCCATTACTTGTGCTGCAAAGAACGTCTTGATTGAATTACACTACTGAGATTTCTGCCTATACAAGGTCTTTTTTTCCTTTTCCATTGTCCTGTGAAACTACTAGAAATGCTTTCAGGTTTTGCTTTTTGCTTTATCTTCCAATTGTGATTTTGCAAAATAGTTATTACTAATTTTAATCTTCTGGTTGCATGTAAAAGGGGGAAAAGTTAAATCCAAGGACTGTGTGGCAGGAGCTACCTTATCCCTGCTAAGCTCCTTTAAATGTTGGATGTGCATGACCACAGTTGAATGAAGCTCTTAATTTAAGCTCTTGCTGTGGTGCAGTGATATGAGGGGATGCTGCTCTCAGGAGCAGGGCCCTGCATGCCTGTTAGGAGCTGAAACTGGTAGAGAAACTGCCCCCATGGTGCCTGGGTGTTAGCACTCGAGTCTGTGCCTCTGGGACTGTATTCTATGGTGTTTAGAGACTTAAGTTTCCTGCCTGCTTGTTTAGCTTCCATAGCATCATTGTTCATGGAGAAGAAGGGAAGGACTTGATTATTCTTTATGTAATATAAGCTGGAAAGGTTGGAAACAATGTCAACTGAGGAATTAAATAGCAAGAGTGAAGAATGATCCTGCAGTAGGTGGATTTTAAATTTTTTTAAAAGTTACACTTAAACTTCCTTTACTATAGGATCACTGTGAATTCAGCTTCATAAATCATGAAGGATAGGAACTGTTTAGAGAGGCTTCTTGAAAAAAGGTTCCTGTTTTATGATGAGTGACTTCATTTCCCTGTAGGTGTTCTGGCTCTGTGATGACCCAGACAATCCTTGGTACAGAATATTCCAATTATTCTGCTTTTCCTGTGCTCACTTCAGAGACATAGAAATGGACTCTTGGAAACACTTGAGTTGTGATACAAAGCAGGACCAAACCTGACTGACCTAACTAAAATGGAAAGGTAGAGTGCATCTGAGGATTCACTGGTGGGATCTCCTACACAGGTATGAAAAAACTTCCAAATTGAAGCACTAAACCACTTTAACATCACTTCAGATATCAGAAGCAGAGATACTACTTGGCAAATAGTAGTATGTTTTTTTGGAATGTATTTATTTTTTTTTCCCCTGAGAAAAATAATTGCAATATAAAAGCAATGGGTAAAATGGTTCAGTAAAATAAGGGTTTTTTTCTTAACATCACAAAAAAATTTGTGGTTGTCATACTTAGGATTGCAGGTCTTATGCTCGGAGTATAAACCTTTTTCATATGAATCTTCCCTACAGCATCTTCAATTCAGTGATAATGTAGCTAATCAGATAACATTTAAACAGCTAAGTTGATATTTTTTAAATCTGTTTGCCAAAGTGGAAGCATCAATTTTGTTAGTCTTACAGCAGAAACTCCTGGGATCAGTGAAGATTTCATGTCTTTATTTGCTTAAGAGCATTTGCCAACTTTAAAAAAAAAAACCAAACAAAACAAACCCCACCACAACCAAACCCCAGGAAAACTAAAACAAATAATAAAAAAACAAACAACAAAAAACCCCCACCAAACTTCCCTGTGGTAACACAAAATCTATGCCTTAGGTGTGAATATGTGTTAAAACTTGACTGCCTTGACTATTAAACTTCAAAATTATTTTTCGGCATGAATATTTCTGAAGAAAATAAGACATCTTATGAATTGCAAGAGCTTTTTATGTACATATAATTACTAGTAGAAGAACATTTGCACAGTTAACTTCCCTCAGAGGTGTGAAATGTGTTTAACCCACTGCATCCTTCATTTTGGCCATCTGGCAGAGCTCCCTTTACTGACAACTAATGATTACTTTCCCCCCTCCCTCCAGGCTTTTATCTGTTTGCAGCTGGATAAAATGCAAACGAAACAAAGTAGTCCTTATTTGTAGTGAGGTGTCATCCAAAAATAGTGTTCTGAGCCACAGAACAAGGCAGTTTACTATTTTAGAAAAGATACAGATCTGGCAGGAGAATTTTATCTGAAGGGAAGTTGCATGATTTCTACGTAAAGTTTCCTGGCTTTATGAATCTGACAGATGGGGGTATCATTTTTCAGGATTATGAGTCATCTTGTATATTCTAACTATAGTTATAACACTTTCTTGAGAGGCTTTTCATAATTTATCCACTGACAGGTGTTATCACAGCTGTCTGCCAGATGAAGATTTTCTCAGCACTTAAAGAAGTAGTTGCCCCACTTTAAGTGGCATCCTGCCCAAGGACCAGCTCTGGATTTCAAAAAAGAGGGGTAGAGGTGCACTGTGATAACTCTTATTGTTGTGTTGGCTTTCCAAACCTGTTGTGGTCTCTGCTGTTTGCAGAGGAAGTCAGTGAGAGGGGTAACATGTGTGAGATGTAGGGGAGGAAGAAGGGAATAGCTCCAAATACATCATAATGAGGTGTATGAGGTTAAGCAGAAACTTGGTGAATAATGAGTTTGTCTGCCTGCAGTTACAGCATAAAAGGCAATGATGGTGAATAAAGGTGAATGTTGCAATGTTAAAGACAAAAGACAGTTCTTTAGACACCTGGTAGGGGTGAACCCAAAAAAATATTTGTTAACCTCTTTTCTGTATTTGAAACATGGTTCTCTTTAATCATGACAATACAAGAAGGCTGTGAGATGGAAAATGAGAGCTGGCTGTGATTTGAGGGAGTGAAGGGATTGGATCAGAGCCTGTGCTTGTCTTACAGAGGATTGGGGAGAAAAGGGTAGGAAGAGGTTTGGGGTTTGGTGAAGGAGTTGAGTAGCAAAACCTTTTGCCACCAGAACTTCCTTAATCTTTTCAATTAATTCTGAGTTTCCTGTGTCTACAGTGTGGTAACAGAAATAATACAGCTCTCCCAAAGTCAGTGTCAAATGCTTAGTATTTAAAGCAGGTAGTCTTAAAACTGAAATACAGTGGACATACAGTTTTAGCCATTTGGTGGAAAAATTAGTTTGACTTGTATAGTGAGAAGAGGTGAACAAAAAGAACAAATTCTTATCACATGAGCCCTTGAACTGAGCACTGAAAGGTTTTAGTGCTGCAGGACCTTGTTCTGTAACTCTTGCACTCTGCCAGTCTTCCTTGCCCCCTTTCTTAGGACATGCCTGCTGTATGGATGTGTTTTCTCCTTAGAAGATGAGTGGAATTAGGCATGGCCAGTTTTCCTCTTAGTGTGTATAATGTTAGTGACTGCCTTTGAATGTGGAATTTTAAATATATCTTTCCCCTTAACAAAAAAAAAAATCCAACAAAAACACCACTAACAAAACAACCCCCCCTTCATAATGATATTGGCTGTTGTACTGCATGACCCTGAGTATAGTTTACTGTATAACAAAGAGGTATTTTGCTTCCAGATAGCAGCATGGAGGAACATTAGTGAAATCAATATCTCATTAAAGATTCAGGCTGCATTAGGTTGATATGACAGACTGTTTTCTCGGAGTGCTGACATCATGTTTCATTACGTCCATTCCTGGACCTTCATGAGGTAGTGATAGAGCTGACTCAGCCCTCCTGAGAACTTCAGCCTCTCAGGAGATAGTCCCTGGTGCCTCCTCCCACAGCGCTGTATGTACCAGTGCCACTGCCCAGTTACCTTTGTGGAGGCTGTGGCTGTCGGGATGTCCCAGCATTGCTGACTGTCCTGGCCATGGTGCTGGCTGGGATGCTCGAGGCAGTCCTTGCAGGCCTTGCCAGGTGGCTGAGTTATCCAGAAGGGTAAGGTAGGTTAGAAGTGATCTGCAGAAAGCCAACAAAGAAAGGGTGATGTTGGGGAGGTCCACAGGACAGTGCATTTCCGTAACAATTTGCATGTTAAGGTGTGGTGCAATAGCAGGCATCTGGAGCAGCACTAAAGAGCCTCAACTTTGCTCCTTAGATACATCTCTGGCTCACTCTGTGGCCTTGAGGAATTTCCACTTAACTTTCCCTGTGTATAAATCAGGAATATAATGCTTATTTATCTTTTCATAGTACTTTGAGATGCCCGACAGGAAGGTGATAAGTATTATTATTCATAGACTCGTGTCTTCTTCCCACTTCTTGTATTAATTTTTGTTCCTCAGGATTAAATATTTACATCTCTTACTGTGGGAAG
Organism: Acropternis orthonyx; assembly: GCA_035583155.1. Classification (NCBI taxonomy): domain Eukaryota; kingdom Metazoa; phylum Chordata; class Aves; order Passeriformes; family Rhinocryptidae; genus Acropternis; species Acropternis orthonyx. Next base: position 61,718,674 of record JAWWEU010000040.1, on the reverse strand, counting down.
ATTAATTTCCCACTTAAGGAGGATGTTTCATGCTTGCCAAATTACTGCTTTAATGGTAATTATGCCTGTGTGCTGCTGGAGAGGATACAAGAGAAAATGCCAAAATAGTTTGGATTTTAAAGGCACCATGTTTTTACTGTGTCATGTGCAGTGGCTGGTAGGAAGGGACTTCCCTGACGGAGTATCCAGCTGTGTTTTTAGGAAACTGTTGGTCTCAATCAACACAGTTCCTCCAAAGCCCAGGAGTGAAAAGTTGCAATGTCATTTATGCTGTTCAAGAGTTTTCATAATTACATTAGCAGGTCTTATAAAACTTTATCAGGTGGGGGGGAGGGGTAAGGTGAGAGTTTGTAAAAGTAGCTGCATAACTCATTTATCTACAGATCAGATCAGTGATTAAAATTTCTAACTATAGATTTAGGTTGTTTAACTGTTAATTTTGGGTGCGTCATTAGAAAACTTCACTACAAAATGTGATTTTAAAATGGCTAATCAGCCATTCAATCTTCAATTTGATTCTCCATCAGTGCAGAATTACATCTTCCCCTCAGTAATGAAGTAAATAAATCAATACAAATGACTTGCAGTCATAAAGTCTACTGAGTTATAAGCTTATGCAGCACCATGAAGTCCACAAATGCACTGTTTTAGTGCATTTATAAAGCAACAAGTTGAAAAGGGAGGGAATAAGGCTGCTGGGAAAGTTAACAAGGCAAAATGTCCTTTTTGGAACAGTTGATTTTGGACTCTCTCCCACTGTTCTGTTTGGAATGTGCCCTATGGACTTCCCAGCCACTGCTGTCATCCTCCATCGGGAAGTGTGTGAGCTGAGGCTCCCAGGTCCAGAGGTGGTACCCACCCAGGCTTCCCAGCCATCTGTGCTTTGGGCCTCTGCTCCTGCTGCCTGTGTCCTCCTGCTGGGAAACTGGCACCAGTGTCATTCTTTGTCTTCTCATCTTTTGGACCTTTCTATCACTTTGTGCTTCTGGTACCCTCAGTGTTTTTCCTTTTGAAAAAGGATTACTTCTCTACAGAGAAATGGATTTAACAGTCTGGAGGAAGCAGGTGACCAGTCACCATTATATACTATAGAATTTATATGAAGTGTTTGTGTATATATAAAGTTTGTAAGTTCTAATAGACAATATTTATAGAATTATAGATTATAAATGTGTAAAATGTGTATGGGGTGTATGTATACGAGTGTGTTTAATATAATGTGTATAGGTATGCAGATATGTATATGCACACACTGTATACATGTACGTAAATAAAAGGTTTTAATCCTTCACAGGAGAGGTTTAAAAATTGCTCAGATGAAGACTTGCTTTGAATCTGATAGAGCTTATAATTTTATTATTGCTGGTGTGTTTAATTTTTGTTGGACCCTGGAGTTTCTGTGCAAGATTATGGCACTGTATAAAATATGTATTAATCTCTTTAAGACAGAAATAGAATAAACAAGGTGAACTGAAGGCAGAGAACAAGCAGATAAGAGATATGGACTCTGCTTTTCTCTGCTTTCACCTACTTATTTGCATGGGTAAAAACATCTTTCCAAAATCAGGATATAACATAATTATGTTGTTATGAGGTAACAATTGTTTATTTGCATTTTTCTGTACTAGTAAAAGCAATTTGTGTTGTTTTGGTTTGATGGTATTTTTTTTTCTTTGTTTCGGTTTTTTGTGAGGTTTTTTAATTGCTTGTCGGTAAAGAAAAAACTAATATTGTGGGTTTGAAGAGCAGTATGTTACTCTGATACTTCTGCCTTTAGAGATTAAATCTGTGGTAGTTATACAGTGCTCAGGGGATCTTACAGCTTGCAGTAGCCAAGCAGAGACTTAAAGCCTGGCCAAGCAGCTTCACACCTGCATAAGGAGGTGGTGCAGTGCTGGAGGTGGAGCCCAGCAGTATGGCTGTGGCAGTGCACACTCGGTCTGCTAATTGGTCATGGTCTGATGGATTTCAATTTATGTCTAGATTGGATCAGCAGCAGAGCTGAGAAGGAAACTGAATTTTCAGTCTCATTCACTTAGGAAGCTTCAGCTTGATGAAGACTAGAAATAGTTGGGAGCTTGTTTTTGACTTGTGATCTGATTCAAAAAATTGATAGACTTGTCTGAAGGCAGTTTCTCATTGCGTTTAGCATGATGTGTGTCTAGCAGAGCTTGTACCGTGACTGCTGAGCTGCAGCAACCCTGCTCAGTCTGTCTCCTGGTGAGCTGTTGGCTCCTCTAATTTAAATTACAGATTTTGTTTTCTAAAATGGATGTTCCCTGACTTCCTTGGGCACAGCTCTATTTTTGATGGAGTTACTGAGAGGTATTTGTGTTTGACTGCCCTTCAAGTTTCTTCCATGCTGCAACCCAGTTCACAATATAGTCAGTCATTTCTGTGGCATTTTGTACCCTGCCACAAGAACCAAGCCAAAAAGAAGATACTGATTTACCAAACCCTGATTAGCAAGAGGGGAATAAACACGTGATGCAAAGAAATCCCTCACCATCTCCCACCATCAAATTGATGTTAAGCGATGGCTACCTGGGACAGACTGTCCTTCAATTTAATCACAGAGCTTGGAATTATGTGGTCTGGGATACCCCTTTGGGCAGCTGGGGTCAGCTGTCCAAGCTGCATTCCCTCCCAGCCTCTTTCTCACTGCATTCACTGGGAGGACAAAGTGGGAAACAAACGTGGTGTCTTGATGCTCTGCAAGCACTGGTCGGCAGTTGCCAAAACACTGGTGAGGTACGAACAGTGTTTCAGCCACAGATAGAAAAGCCAGCACCATGTGGGCTGCTGTGAACCAAGTCAACTGCATCCCACCTGCACCCAGTATACCAGGATATGGATAATTTGAATATACAATCTGTATTAGCATCTATAAGCTAATATTTAACTGAGGGCAATTTTTACCATTAACAAGCTTTCGTTTATCTTATTATAACTAACTGCACGTAGTAGATAGAAAATACTTGGCTTTCTTTTTATTGCTCTCTGAAATATAGACTTGGACAGATGAAATGTAAGGACTAGAAAGAAAAGATGGTTAATTTTAATGAAGACAGACTTTATACTTCAGCCAAGCATTCAAATTTCATTGCTGGAATATTTTTTTAAGCCATGTTTTCTTAGGTACAGGCAAATTTTTCATTGCCACACCTGGAATGCCCATGTGCAGCATATCTAACAGATTAATTTGGTTCAGATGGCCTTGTAAATGAATTTCATGTGGAAAGGTTCACATGAAAGAGCAGTGTAACACCTTCTTTAACACCATATTAACTCAGTAGGATGTGAGTTTGTCATGTCATATAAAATGAAACTCTCTTGATGTATACTCCATTCATGATAACACCTAATATATTGTGTTTCAGTGACAGCTTTAGTGGGAGTCTGTTTCCACTCCTCAGTTCTCTGATGATTGTGGGTATTACAGCTCTCTGTATGCTTTAACCAAGAACTTAGACTGCTGTGATCTTGCTCTGCTTTCTTGGTTAGGTGCTGAATAAAGGTTGAATTGGAGTTCATTGATGCAGTGGATGTGGTGCTGTGTTTAGCAGCTGGATGAACTTTTACTTGGAAAATTTCAAAATAATGTTTTTTGGAAGATGCCAATATCCTTTTCTCCCTTTTGTTGTTTTTAACTCTTCTGCAGTAGAAAAGGGAATTTGCATATGATTTCAAAAACATCACAAGAGTTCAGAATTTATAATGTGAGACTGCAGGGTCAAGTTAAGGAATTTTGCAGACTTAACCTTGCTTTTGATCTGTCTTTGTAAAGATGGCCTTAAATGCAGCAAGTGCTGTGTCAAAGGAAACATACCACATTATCTGCTCCTCCTGTTATTTATGCATTCTTCTGTTTCTCTTTGGCCACATCTTTTAGGGCCTCACCAAGTGAATGGATGATTTTATTTGAGGGGCAGGTAAGCAGTGTATTTTATTTAAGCTCTGTTAAAGAAAGTTGTTACCTTAGAAAAAAGAAGGAAGTAGTTGAAAGGGAGGAGAAGGTGTATTTGACTTCCCTCTTGTTGAATTGGGGTGCTGAGAGGGCTGATGCTCTATGTATATGAGAACCTGTTTCCTTGTATTGTCCTTTGCTGTGTTACTCCCCTTATGTGAATTCCTCTCCAGGCTTTGTGGTACCCCTTCTCTCCTTGGAAAGACCAAGGAGGATATAAAGTGTCCTTGACAGTTCCATAGTGGGGTGATACTTGATGTAAATTTAGGGGATAACTCCACCTTAGTGGCCAGTCCTACAGGTTGACCAAGGCAAGAAATACGTAGTTGAATACTCTACCCTTTAGCAGACTTTCTAACACTTCCTCTCTTGAAATAGTACAGAACCAAAATTATGCAGGAAATACAATGTTGATCTAGTAATTCTGTCATTGATTTTCTTCTATCAGCAAAAAAGTGACATGCTGTAAGATGAGGAGAGACAGATTCAGTGCTGCTGGAGATCTGGGTTTAGTGTTCTAGTATGTCCTTGGAATGCACACTTTGAGTGTTTGATTCTTCTAGGTGGTACTAAAAATTTTTAAGGAAAAATTGTTTATCTCTGTAATCGGTTCAATGTAATGATGTAAGAAATTCCTTGAAATAGAGGCTGCTCCTGTGTCTACTGAAGCAAATGGAAAATGAATTTCATAACCAAAATGTTCCTGTATTTGCACCTTCTTGTGTTTTTGCATAGTTTTTACTTTTATTGATAATTGATTTTGTCAAGCATATGCAAGGATCATGTCATGATGAAATCAATGCCTTGACATAGTGTCAGAACACAGGTTTCTTAAACTAGTACTTTGGGTTCTGTGGAAAGATGGGAAGGTACAGTAACGCAATTTGTAGGAGAGAGAGAGAATGAGAAATTTAGCCTGTTTAAGTACATGTATAAGTCTTACTGGTGAGATGCAACTTGCTGATTCTCTGCCACCTATGATATTACTGTGCTTTACTGTGTGGTTGGAGAAGGTCTGTTTTTTATATCAATTTCATAAAGGCATTCCATTGCTGCTTCAAATCTGGTATCCTCAATTAAACATGAGAATTTGTTCTTCCTGCAATTATAAGGTTTAAAATGTTTGATATCTTCCTCTTCTTTCCTCTGTAGTCAGGTTCGTTATCATAATTCTTGGCAGTTAACTGTTCTATTAGTGAGCTCAAGTAGGGAAACCAAGAAAGATCCTGCCTGTCTCCCCCTCTACTGTAAATCTGTGGAAATACTAGGCTGAACTTCATCCACCTAACACCCTCCCTGGCTGTACCTCTGAGGACAGCTTCAGATGACATGACTGAGATGAAGTCTGTCTTTCTGTATTTCATGGCTTGATGGTTATTTTGAGTTTAAAGTGCAAATTCGACTTTTTAACTCTTTTTCTTATATACATGACAATGTTCTCATGCTGAAAAGACGTAATCAAGCCAGTCTTGGATCTCATACATTGCTAAAACAGATGGAAATTATTCTTTCAGGTGAAGGTGGCAGTTCCAGGAGACTAACTGTAGGTGAAGATACACTTTGTAGGTCTGTGTTCTTTAAACATACAAAGTTCCATTTTTTTGTGTACTCTGAATAGGTTTACTTTTTTTTAATCTGTCATTTGATATCCAGAGCTCTCCAATTCATGCTTACCTGCTGACTGGGGCCAGCAAGTGAGGACAACAGAGAGGCCTGAGTCAAGATCCTCTAAAGTAAATCAAGGGGCTCCTGCTGGCATCCACAATCTCATCATCAGGGTATATGCAAACCATGTTGACATATAATGTGCTTAAGATTTAAGTAAAATCCGTGATTTCAGTGGCATTTTGGAGTGTGTCTTATTCTGTATGGCTGAAGTTTCTTTTTTTGTGTATATATGATTACCTGTACCCAGATATTGTTGCATGTCTCAATACTACCTAAACTGAAGAACCTGTGTCTGATTAAAGTATTTTTAAGTGGAACAGGCAAGTTTCATAGCTCAGCCCCTATTTCAAATTTTAGTAGTGTTTTTCAAACGGTTAAAAGAAAGAGGAAGCATTTTCATTTCTGTGGCCTAGAAGGGAAAAAGTAAATCTCTTGATCTAAAGAGAAGCAAACAGATTATCATCAAAGTCCTAGGATTGGGCTGACGCAGAAATGAGTCTAGAACAAAGAGCTGATTTTCATCTCTTCTGCCTTTTTTAATCAAAATAATTTTTGCCTGAGTCCTGTCACAGACTCTTCTACAAAAGGAAGGACAGAAGGGTTAGGCTGAGGACAAAAGGCTGACACTAGTGTGGAGAGCAGTAGCTGGAACAGCAGAAGCACTTGAGGTGCTCTTGTGATGAGAGAAGTCCTGAGGACTGGTAAATGTGCTGGGCAGGGTTCAAACCCAGACACGAGCTAACCACAAATGTGCAAACAAGAAATATTGGCAGGTCTGGGAAGGGTAAAGGCAAGGAAAGCTGCGAGTTTTGTATGACTAGAAGGCCCCAAGGGATGCTTGTGTCCTTCTCTCCAGGGGTGCTTGAAGCTGCAAAGCTAACATTACCCAGGGCTGCCAGCTCAGATCTAAATGTCTTGAAATCATACCATGCCTGGATTACCTTGTCACAAGCCATCACTACTGAGCCTCAGGAGCTAAAATTGAATTGGCATTTTGTCTTTAGTGATACTGCAGGGTTGCATTCCACATGAATGTGAAGATGTCTGGCATTTTGGGTGTAGAGAATGGTGCAGAGGACTGTTGCTCAAGAGATAAAAATACTCCCTAAATAATGAAATGACTGGATTTTAGGCTGGACTTCAAAATGGTTTTCTGTGATGGTGTTTGTAACTAATTAACACTGTTAGCTGAGAGGGATCAGTGAAGAGCCAGGTGGAAGCTTGCCCATGTCATTGAACAGTCCTTTGCAAGGGGTTTTGTCTTTCCTTAGTATGATTTCTGTATGCTGTAGAGGAAAGGATTGCCAGTACAGTAAGAAGGGGAGAAGGAAGAAGTGACTTTAAAAAAAAAAAAAAAGCCCTCTGAGTGCCAAATCTATCATCTGCTTTATTAGCATGTCATTTGCTGTGTTTACTGAAAACTCCAGTCATGCTGGGAGTTATCCATCCGATATGGTGCATGTGCTGTGACTCTTTCTCCGAATAAATGTGATTTTTATTAGCTCTGTTTGCAATATGGAAAAATCATGCAACTTTTGCTAAAGCTGTTACTTGGGAAGAATATCTCAATTAAGATGCGCACTGGAAATACCAGTTTTGAGAGGATCTTAATGATAAAAAGGAAATATTAATTTTGTCTTTTGGGTGAGAGGAAAACAAAGTTATCAGAGCTGCAGCTGGTATAATTTATGCATTTTTTTCAGATAAGTTAACTAAGAGAGAAAAGACATGAGAGGGCTCAGTCTTCAACAAACAGAGTGAAAACACATTCATATTGCAATAGAAAGAATCAGTTTAAGAAAGCAAGTGGCTTTGACTAACTTCAGGTGAATTCCATTGCCATGACCCCCCTGAAGCATTCAGCAGGAGAGGAAAGAATGAATACCCAGCTCCATAAACTAGCTGAAATAAGGGTAACTCAGGGAGGATTTTTGTGCAAGAAAGTCCTAGTGTTATGTTTTTTTTCATCTACATTACTCCAAGCTGAAGTATTCAAGGATAGTCTTTCAGCTTCAGGACAGATTGGGCTGCAACCTACTTAAGTCAGTATGTGTGAGATAAGTCCATCAGTACTGTCATTATAGAAGTGAATCCCAATTATAGAAGGGAATATTGATCAGCCATGGCAGATCTGTCCTCTGGCTTCTTCCTCGCATGCTCACTTTTGTGCTAGTTCTGGCTAATCTAAGGATCTTCACATCTACTAGCAAACTCCTACTTCACTGCTTCCCTCTTGTTCCATATCTGTGGGTTTGGACATGGTTAAATGTCTGAGCAGGCAATAACCATGGCAATCTAACCATCAAAACGTAGGCAACAGAAAAACTCATTATTCGGTGTTTTAGCTCCTCTTGTTCCAGACAGAAACATTGCCTGTGAGTTCCTCACTTTATGTCTGTGTGCTTATCATGACAGCTTCCTAAATCTCCACTTCTGCCAATTAAATCAAGGTTTGTGCATGCAGCTGGTACAGGGCTTTGGGTGCTGTAATCAAATTCTTTTGCTTCATGAGAATGAATTGTATTTTCTTTCTTATTTTTGTTTAGTGCTTAGACTTGTGGCAGAAAGAAGCTGACAGGCAGAGGGCACTTTGCTGCTGTTTTTTATGGCTGTAATGGAATTCCGTCGTTACAAAGTAACTAATGGAAAAGAATCTCTATTCCTTGTGAACGACAGATGCAATACTGATTATATCTCATGGATGCTATTTCCACAGGTTGCAGGCACTGGGTCAGTTGTTTTATGGTGGTTATATATATTCTCACGTTACTCGCATCTTGCTCAAAACCTTACCTTTGTATAATTTGCTTTTGTTTCTTAAACTGGATATTAATACAGATGTGTATCATTTCAAGTACAGAATATTTTAGTTCCCTAAAAATGCATAACACATTTGAGTTAATAAAGAGCTTGTTGTCTTTGTTTTGAAGTTAATTTCTGCTCCCTAAAAGCTCCAACCTTCTGTTCTGTTTAAAAGCAAATGGTAGGATCTCAGTTGCTCACATGTCTCAAGAATATCATCCTCCACTTGTTAGTTGTGGCCAGTCTTAGGATACAGGGTAGTGTCTTTGCTGGAGCTGGCTGGCTGTGACCTTAGGTCAGAATTCAATAATGGGCTAAAAATAATATCAATATAGATTTTTCTTCCCTTCCATGAGCCATAGCAGCAATACTACATGAATGTTAGTTATCTTAATAAATTAATTTAACATTTGAAACAGATTAATCTGATTTCTATGAATTGGAGTGGTGAAGTGTACAAGAATATTTGAAATATAGTAGATGCTATTGGAGAGCATTTTACTTCTAAATGGATGGAATAGATGCAGAGGCAGCAACTGCAACTCTCCTGTTACGTGCTCTGCACTCCTGAATTAAAGATGCAAAGTAATCTGCACATGGTTCCTTGAAAACACTAAGGATGGTAATTCATTAAGCAGTTTCTGAAGAGAAAGCTTTACAGATTGGGCTGCTGTCAAATGCATTAATTCTCTCCTGAAGAAAGTTGAAAAAAATTTGCTTTCATTTGTGTATTTTGTTGCATTTTTGATAAAGGAGAGAGAAGGGGAATTGTAGACATGGGCCAGAAGTATGCAAAGTTGAGTGAAGCGTTCTGCTGGCGACCAGGGATTTTCTCCGATCCTGCTGAGTGTATGTTAGTAAAATCAATGCAAATATATTTCTCATACAATTCTATCTCATAGCCTCAAGTTCTGTAATTCAGCTGACTCTAACACCAGAGAAGCTATGGAAGAATAAATTGACTCAGGAAAAAGCTCTCATCATAAGCAGGTGTTAGATAAATGAGGGGTGCAGTAGAAAGAATCCTTGGACCACGATCTCCAGGCAGTGGCTGTCCTTTATACTCTTCTCTACATATTTAATACCCTCATTGATTTATAAAGCTATTACATTTTCCACACTGCTCACTTTGACTCTCCTGTAGTTTGGCCTGTATGAAAGGTAAATAGATGGTTGTACCAAAATGAGGAACTTGATGCTGTTCTGTATCTCATTACAGGAAAAGTGATTTCAGGATATATGCAGAAAACAGGAAGTTTCACTGAGATAAACAAGCTTAGATTACATTAGAAATATAAAATATTCATCAGCTGTATTGATGCAGCTTTTATTCTAGGGATTTATTCTGGATCCCCTCAGTAAAGACATAATACATGTATTAAGTGCTTTTCTTGTTAAGGATAAGGTTTGGAATTATTTCTGCTAAATACATTGCTGCAAAATACTTCACTTTGTTAACATCACAGGAAGAAGCCAACAAAGAACTCTTAAGTTGTTTTCTCAAATACTGAGAGATTAAAGTAACGTTTTGTGCATAGGCAGAGACAAGCTGTTTTAGATTTTGGCTAAAAGACAGCCCTCTTCAGGGGGGGAAAAAAAAGGTGCTCTGCAGGTTTATTTTCTTGGACCAGCAGTTAAAGACAGAAGGCAGGTGACAGCCTGGGATTGTGTGTCTCAGACCCAAGCCATGCACAGTTATGAGTTATGCTGTGGAGGACAGTGCGGGGACCCACCACATTGTGCCAGCCCCCGTTCCTGATCCAAGGTGCCTTTGCCATCAGGGCTGTAACCAACCTGCCCTGCTGCATCTGAATGCGATGTGTGGGGTAAGAGAATTGCCCTGCTGTGGGTGTCGGTCTGTTTCACTTTTATTTCCATCTTGCTCTCGGGTACTTTGTGGAAGAGGATTGCATGAGGGCAGCTATTTAGGGCTGGTCAGAAAACTGAGGATCCTGAAATAGTACTTGATTTTGGCTGTCATGGCACAGTAAGACAAATTGAGTAGGAACTTGATTGCATGTTTTGCTCAGGATGATATGTTTCCTGCATTTGTTGCTGAAGGAAAACAAGTTAGCTTGTTTTCAATTTTTACGTTGACATGACTTCTGCTTTTTCTTTCAAATGAGCTGTACTGACCTACACTTTTGATACTACTGCAGATGGCAAATAAAACTCAATTAGTTAAAGAAGATGCTGTAGTTTTATGAGAGCATCTAGCATTGCAATAAAATGAGGATATGAAGCTGGACTCTAATGGGCTGTGTAGTAGCAGAACCACAAAAACCAGCTGGGCTTGTCTGGCAAGTGTAAACTTGGGAATAGGTTACTGTAGAATGCCAACAATTCAACATATCTTGAGAGAGGTGTGTTACTTGTAGAAAAGTATGGAAAAATGAGCTTTGGCAATAGCTATGTGATTGACTGGGATGGGTTCCAGTGTTTATGAGAAATAAATTTGTGGGGTGGGGATTGATTGTGATTTGGATTCCCATCTCAACAGGCAGGGCTGCCCACTTGGAAGGGCATTTACTTTCTCTGGTTTACTAATAGCATAGAGTTTTGTTAAAGAGCAGGCATGCATTTGTCTTTCTGTGTTAAATTGAACATTAAGCTTTGCCAGGGGAAACAGATCAAGGACCCATTTCTTCTGTGAAGTATTTATTATTGTACATTACTGTCTCTAAAGATGGTTTGAAGATTGGCTGTTTTGAAAGAAGTTAATCATCTGATTTTTTCCAAAATACTCTCAAGGGGAGAATAAATATAATTGAAATATGCAGAATTGTGTTACATCACCTTCTATTTAACAACTTTAAAAAGTTTGTTTATAGATGATACTGTATTACCCACACTGCATATTTAGAGTTTATGTAGGTTTCCCTGCAAATGGAACAATAGAAACTTTCAGGTTTAGGAATATGAAATACATCCAAGGATAATATATTGTTCAGTATATCTGACTGGTCTTTTTTTCAGGTAATAGTGAATCTCTGTGAACATGCCAGCCCTTATTCAGTATGAAGTAATTACTTGAGCAGTTGCAAGGAGAAAATAAGTAGTTCTTTCCTAACTAATCCAATGAAACATCTACTTTGTTATTAGTGCCATGGAAACCTGGAACCTTATTTACATGCTAAGGTTATCATCACGTGCTTAAGTGCTTGTCTGGATTGAGAGCTCTTTTGCATCTTTATTGAAAATCCACTTAAAAAACGACTGGATCGATCTTGTTGCCATTTTTGCTCCTAAAACAGGGTTTGCAGTGCTGCTATCTCTGTTCTACTAATGCTGAGTCTCCTTTACATTGCTTTTATTCTTCTTCAGGACTTGAAGTGAACCTGCTTCCTTTTTTCAACCCTTTTAGAGTGAAATGCTTCTCTTATGCCCAAAGAACAATGATATTGCTGGCAATGTCAGTGCAGGGAGCTTGGTAACTTTTTATCTTTTCATTCATCTTGCATGCCCGATAAAATCACTAGCATTTCATGGGTTCTTTAAGTTTGTATACTTTATCAGGTAGAGGGAGTAAATTTGCATCTTAAAACATCAGCTAAGATGTCTCAAGTTTCCTTTTGAGTTAGGTATGGCTGGAATTTCTAAAATCCACTTGAGTCCTCAGATGCTTCAGAGTAGTTGTCATTCTCTAGGTCAAGATTAAGATTAAAAATCACGTTTGACAGAAACATTAGCTGTATTTGCTGGGTAAAAAAAGTGGGAGGGCAGGTGAAATGGAAGAATGTTGAAGTGTTCTAACATGCCCAGCCATGTCCTGAAGAAGCAAGATTAACATGTGTATATTTATTCTTACATATTGAGCTACCAGGGACTTGAGCTGCTGTTTCAATGTGGAAATTCGAAGCGTAAGTAGAGTTACTAGTCAAGATTTCTGGAAGTATATGTGACCTCACCTGTGATTAGTGCTAGGCCCAAGCCACTGGGATGAGTCCAGCTCCCTCTAAAGGTTTAGATCAATGTGTTTATTTGAGTGAGTATAGTAATTGCTACATGTGACTTGCTTTTGGAATGAGATCTCTGTATCCACAAAAAAATTTTATCTGCGTATCATGTCTATAGAGTAGAGCATGTTAGCTGTTTCTGTAATAGAAAAGGAATATCTTTAATGGAATATTGTCTAATGGGAGGGTGTATTTGTTTGTCTTTGGGGATTTTTTTTTTGGAGTGGGTGAAGTAGGGACGGTGTTCCCCTCACTGGGAGACCATACCTCTGGAAAAGAATTTATCATACCTTAAATTGTGTCACCTGATCTTAGCAATTATTCATAGTCATACTTTATTTCATGACCTAAAGGAAAACATAGCAAGATAAAATCTGTGGAGCCAGTAACATTTAAAAATTTGTGTAATAATGTTTCACATGATCCAGCTGACTAAATGAGAGCTTGTGAGTGGCTCTACATTACGACCTGCCCCGGAAGGGGGGAGGGTAACCCAGGTTCTTGTTAATAAAGCCCTTAGGGTGGATTAGAGTGAAAGGACACTGAATAATTGGTGTCTGTAAACATATAATATGTAGGATTTATTTTAAAACAATTTTGTTTCAAAGGTAAATAGGTATGTTGCCAATTTAGGTATTATCTATAGTAATACAGCAATATTAAAGCATAAAAATACTACTTAGGAAAATGTATACGGGAGAGAAAGAGACAGAAGGGATAAGGGTCCTAAGATTTACATAGTCACCACTTACGTAGCAGCTTCCATGTCTGTTGGTTGAATTGGTGGTTGCAGTCCTGTTGAAGTGATGGTCTTGATTTGTTGGGACTGAGGGAAGGTCCCCCCCAAAACTCAGACTTCATGAGTTATGCACTTCAAGCTCATGTGGGAATGCCCTGTACCTCCTCTGGGGCAGGGAATTTTACAATGGATAGTGTTATGGAACATGTCCCAGGACATGTCACGAGTCTGACACCTCCTAGGACTCAGCATTGATCATGGTCCAACATTTGAGATGAATAGCTCAAGTCAGACACAAAATGTCTTTGAGGTTTTACAGCAGAGTCATCACATAAGGGAGGACATTGGCATGAGAAGAAGGATTATCCCACCTCACAGGATTTGCCTTATATTAGCCTCTCTTCCTAGGTGGAAATCCAGTTTGGAGCTTCAGGTATGCACACCTTTCTGCACGTGGGATAGTTGGACAATGGCACCCACTTACCTGATCCGAAGATCCTTTCACAGTAGGCATGTTCAGAGAGGGGTGGGCTTCACTGATTGAGCAACTACTTCTTTTCAGTCTGCTACAGTGGAAAAAGTCTTTTGGTGATCTTAGAATGTCCAAGCCATTAACCATTTCAGTCTCTGACACTCTGAATGCATGATCTAGTGATGCCTAGCAACTCTGAAATTACTTCTTAAGTGGTGAATTAGTAACTAACCTAGATGTAATATTGATTGACTTAAATTCACTTTGCAGCAAGGTTCTTATAGGTATCTGGAAGAAGATAAATGCAGGGAATTGATTATCTAAATTGATTCTCAGGAATCTCAAAACTGTATGGTAAAACTCTATTCCAAGATAGCAATATATAAGGGATGGTAAAAATAGTCTTGTATAAGCAGTGGAGATATAACATGGGCAGATGTTCTAGTTTTTTTGTGTTAGATAAAGTTTGTGACTACAAAATCCATTTTTTGGCAGGGGTATTTTCTCATGTAGAAACAACAGTTGCCTTGCTTAGTTCTCACCTCCTGTCTTGCCTTTCTGCAACTAGCTGGAAAAGATGTGTTTGAGATATCATTAGGAATTCCCTTTTTCTTTGCTTGCCGCTACATTCACCTGCTCTGTAGCATCAGCTATTTCAGGTGGGCAGATACATTTCTTTTCTAAGATTGGACACCTCACAGTCCATATATCCCTTACCCTAAAGCCCTGTAAGAATGTGGGCTGTAGGTAGCAAAAACTGCAGTTCATCAGTTACTTGAAAACTGCTTTACCCAAGAACCTGGAAACATCTGGGAGCATTAAGGGGAACAATATACCAAGCAAAGCTGAAAGTACATTATGCTCCTATTTTCTTTAGCAGGACAAGTGAAGAAGGTTTCAGGTGTGCTCATCTTCAGTGACTGATTGTTGTACCTTGCCAGAACTGACTTGTTAGCTGACTTTTTCAGGGCAACCTGTTCTGCTTAATAACGTGCAGATGACTGGAATAAAAACTTTCTTGAGAACCCTGGAGACTGAGCTAAGGTCTGGATTTTGTTCTTATGGCTTTCCCTGAGACTGTCCATGGCTAAAAAACCTGAAGCATTTGTATGCCACCCTTTCTAAATCCACATAATCTCTCTGGGAGATTTCTCTGTGATACGTGCCCATGTAATGATTTAAGATAGCAACTGTGACTGCATGGGATAAATGGTTGTCTTTATAAGTGGTCTGTCTTTTGGCATGTGTTACGTGCCTTCAGCTTTTAAGTACACAGATGCTGGGCATACTTTTGAACACCCCTGGAAGTTAACTCCTTTCCCACATCAGTTGGAAGAGGTTGTCCATAGGAGAATGGTAGGTACATCTGTACAATGAGGTGGCATGTAGAGAAATCCTTGTGGACTGACCCTGTCATGGATCATGGAAGCAGCATAGTGTGCTGCTGTGGCACTCCAGGAGGCAGTGAATTCACAGTGAACTCCAAGCTGTGCAAGGCCCAAGCTGTGCACCATGCCACCTCACACTCATTTTAGTGCCTGAGCCAGCTTATTCACAGCTAATGAGGTGCATCTGTACAGCACTGGACAGAGTTTTATTTCTCACTTTGTTGTGTGCTATCAAAGTGATGCTCCCATGGAACCCATCCTGTTGGTGGAGGCTGGTACAAGTACAGCCTGTCTCTTTGAGCTGTAAGGAAGGCTTTTGTGTCACTCACAATGTAGCTTTTGTCTTTGGGATAATATGAAAAATAAGAACTCAGAACCTACAAACTAACAAAACCCCTAAACCTAAACAGAAAAAGCCACCTTTGTCCAGACTTAGCAGAGAACTGTACTTTGAGCATATTCATGTTGTGCCAGGTTTTTATCTGAGAGTGGCATTTCATGCTAACTTTTTCCTTGGAACCTGAAGGATGTTCTTGGTGGTTGTAGCTTTTCCTAGTGCAATGTCAGTCACTTCCTGGGACCATGGGTCTCCTGTGGCCACCTGAGGAGGCACCTTATTAAGCTGCTTTAAGTTCAGTGACTTGTTCTTCCTATAAACACTTGTTTTCTTGGTTGACATCTGAATAGTTGAGCACATTTATCTATGTGCTCTTTAGTTCATCTACAGCCAAGGCCCCAGCTGGGAAGCAGGGGCTGACAGATAGCAAAAGCTGCCCTTCCTCCCTTGGCAGAGGTAACGCTGTGCCCTGTCTTTCTTTAGCAGGGCTAGATGCACAAGGGCATGTACAGCAGTTGTGTAGTGTTTTAGATTCAGAACAATTGGTTTGATTTCTTAAGCCATACAGAGCTCCTTTTTATTGAACTGCCTCATTCACTGAAGTTTCATATTGTCTTAGTTATTTCTTTAGCATTTATCAGTAAATAAAATATTTTTCTTTCTGTCTTACCATCTTTCCTGCAATTTTTCAGGAAGGTCATTCAGTTAGAATTGGTGTTGAGGGCAGCCACAGTTCACAGCTGCTTCATCCATATTTTTTTTTTCCCTGCTTTTGTCCCTGGAGCTGATCTGTAACTGAGCAGAAGGCTGATAATTCTCTGCTGAATTTCCAGGACTGCTGAATGAATAAGTTGTGTAGGGGAGTGAGTGGGAGGGAAAATACTGCTTCTCTGTGGTGTCTTTTTTTTTTCCCCCCTTAATGAAAGATATATTCTTTAAAATACTAAAGCAAGTAACTATAGAAGTGAGCAGCACAAACTGTAAAATTAACCTAAAATGTGCAGACTATAGTATCAGAGTATGGTTGTTCTGTAGATAGGCAGTATGACTTTTTTCAAAGGAAGTTAAAAGCAATCCTTGCTTAATATATGCATGAAAAATAATCTTTAGTGTTTCATTAGGCTGTTTTGTATTACAAAGTCAACTTGGACAAAATCCAAGCAGAGAGGGGAGTTCTTACAAGCAGTTCTTCCCTGTCTCCTTCCCCCAGCTCAATTAAGTACAAGATCTAACTACTTGAATGGGTTTATGTGATCTCACTGCAGTAAATATCCCTGCTAATAATTACTACATATACATGCATATCCACACATAGTATTTATAAATATTGAAACATATTCCTTACTATTGGCATAAAGCAACTATTTATGGTACTTCAGCTTGGTTTTTCTAGGATGCTGCTGTATACAAGAAAAATAAATAATAATACGCAAACTGTGCAGAATTTGATGCTGTCAATTTGATGCTGTGAAAATACAAGCTGTGCAGGCATGAAACCTCCATAGAATAATAGGACAGACATTCTGAAGTAAAGCATAGAAAAGGATAGATGATTCAAAACAGCTTGTTTAGTCAGGAAAGATGAATTCTGTCCCAGACCTTTATAGAAGATCTTGTGAATAAACCCAGAGGGTACCTGCAAAAGGAAATTAGATGCTTTCTGGCTGATAGAGTGAGCAGAGTAATTAAGTGTGAAAGTACACTTATCACAAAGCAGCTTGAAAATATAATTGATGGGTCTCTAATTGGCTCCTAGAAGGGAAAGAAGGGACAGTAAATGGAAAGCAAAATACCTGAATTTTATTTTGTTGAGGATTCTTTTGTTTTTAGTATTAAAAACATAGATTACAGGCTGACTTGCCCACCATGTTGACACTATGGGCATATGTTCTATATGATCATTTTCCAGCTGATCCAGATATCAGGTGCAGTTTTAATGTAGGGGAATGGTCATCTTTGTAGGAGCTTTTCATTTTAGTTAGTGTGCTGTGAGATTCCAGATGCTGCAGCTTCATATAAAGTCCTTGACATGCAGGGAATGAGTGGCATTTCTTAACTGAAGGCACAAGATTGGTCTGTGATTGTTAGAAATACACTTAGAATTACTGAGTGTTTTTATTTTTCTTCACATACATTTTCAGAAATGTGGTTCTTCAGTTCTTTCCAATAGAAAACAGAAGTTGAAACTTAATCCTTGAATCTCCTTTAGCTGTCTGTCAGCATCTTATATGCTGTAAGAAGCTGCCTCACTCCCCATCTTTCTGAAGAGCTGAGGATGCTTTTGTGCATGAGGGAATGTGGCTTTAAATGTTTGAGCTTCACTCCTTATTTCACTTCAAAAATAACAAGAAACCTATGATAAAGAGGGGTCTAGAGTACTCAGCAGTGGTTGAACTCATTTAAAAGAAACAATTCAGGGTATTTCCTACAAATACAGTTTTAGAATGAACAGCAGCTTTGTTCAATAAAATTGATCAAGGTGTTAGGATGCACAAATATGCTGCTGTCTCTGTCATGTCAGCAGATGATTTGCTGTTGCCATATAATAGTCTGTGGATTCTGGGTAAGCAGTTCACTCTTCTCACAAAATGGATGTTAGGTACACTATTAGTGAGAAAATGGGGAAAGCAAATATATGACTAGAAACTAACAGTCAAAACATATATATTCAGGCAAACAACCTCTTTTTTTAAAAGAAATAATTTATCTACACTAGTCCTAGTGAAGAATGTGAGGGAAGTCTATAGCTGGCACACCTGCAACTCTATCCTGTTAATGGGTTTAGGTTTTTGGCATTAACCTCCTTTTTTACCTCAGTTTCTGCATCTATAAATATACTTATATGTGCATGTATGTCTGAGATGTATATATATAAGTTGTAGTGGAATTATCTAGTTTTTAAACTCGATAGTTTTTTAGGCTCTAATTTTGTGACTACTGAAAATATGGCAAGGACTTGTAATAAGACCTTCAGGTATAAAATATAATTTACTTTTTCCCCACTCTGCTTTCTTTGTTGCTTTCTTTGTGAGCCACTTGAAATGAAAATTAAGTGAGTCAATGCAAAAGAAACTTAGTGGTAAAAAGAATGTATGTTACTTTACAGGATAATGCCCAAAGATCAGTGATGGAAGCTCCACTAACTGATAATTGGAGAACTGCTCTGAAAAAATCCATAGCAAAAAAACCCCCCTACATGAAGGATGTAGCTCCTTGTACATGTGTTAAACTATTTTAGGGAAATTGACTGTCCTCCTTATGACTTCTGCTTATTATACCTGCGAATAGTAGTTGAGTAAAAGTGGGTGGGACCTCAGTGTGAAAACAGAAGTAGTATCAGGGGTTTTTTTTGGTCATTGCAAGCTCATGTTTGGTTTGGATTTCTATTTTTGCACCAGTTACTGTGTTTGAACATATTTTTGTGTGTTTTACCGGAAGAGTTTTTGGGAACTTGTAACTTCAATGCTGTCCTTCACAGCAAACCCCAGCCTGAATGTCACCAGTGCTTGCTTTTAATACACCGTCATCTGCTGATCCTGTAGTGGCCATTGTAAAGTGCTTTGAGACTCTGCTAATGGGAGCTCCTTATTACAGGTAGTGTCTTTTCTTAAAACACTTCTAGTAATGTACTGTTAGTAACATAAGGGTTTCTTTCTGGTTCAGCAGAAATGATAGGGCAAGCAGCCAGGCCATCACTCACTGTCAGTGTTTTAACAGCTTAAAATCTAATTAGTTTATCTCAAAACTGCTCTCTATAATAGGGATTTGCCAACTTGAATTCTGTGTACAGAAATGCAGTAACCCTTATGGTTGGAGTAATAGTCACAGTTGACATCCACAGTACTTTGGGGAAAAAAACGTGGAGATTTTCTGCAAATTGTGAGGCTATTTCAGCAGCATAAAAATTGGCTGTGTAATTTTACTGTTATGATTTTTGCCTACTTGAACCACAGTCATGTCAATGGAGAATTGTGGTAGCATTTCTGTCCTTCCTGCTGTTTGATTTACCTTCAAATATTTATGTGAATTTTCAGAAGCATTCTGGAAAGTCAGTTAAAATGCACAATTGCAGCATCAACTGATGATTTGTACACACACAAACTACTTATGAAGCAAATTTTTTTTGTAATCAGATAAAAGAGAGAATGTGATGTTTCGGTCTTCTTTTTAAGCTACATGTTTTCTGCCATCTCACTTAGAAAGAGCATATAACTTCCTTTGGGGTGTAGACATTTGTAATTTACTGTCACTGCCAGTAATAATGGTTATATTATGTGAAAATTTAAAAACAGACTAGAAACTTCTGGTTTGGGACTGCTCTTACCAGAAGTTCCATAGAAAATTGAGCAACCCATCTGAAAATGTTAACCCTGCCAAATACTATTTGATAATTTAAATAACAAAGTCTGAAATATGATAAATAGTATCACCTTTTTTTGAGAAATACAGACATGTTTTCACAGCCATGGATTGTTAAGAGTTGTGTAGGGAAGGGATTTGGGATCTTTCACTTTACCAGATCTGAGACTTCATGCTCTTCAAACTGAAAAGTTAGTATGGCTTTTGCATTTAAAAATGCGCAATGTCCTAGATCTAGAGAAGGCTTTCTGCTCCAGTTTTTGAGGAGAAATACTAAGTAGCATTAATCTTTCCAGGAAGCTTCTAAAATAACAACATCCGTACATTACTTATGAGTGCCCAGTTTGAAACTAGGTTACAAGGGACTTGGTATTTAGAAAGCATTGATGGCCTGCTTTTTAAGATTCAAAGGCCTTTGAGGCACATATATACAGATACTTGCTGCTCTTCAAAAAATGTTGGGTAGTGTCTTTACTTTGGTATTGAAAAGCATTATCAAAATGATGTGGTGATGTATAAACAACCAGGATGGTTTTGCTATCTACTTATTGTAAACACTGAGCACTGATCTGTTTCCACTATCCTCCTGACCATATGAACACTATATTCCTGTCAGTATGCTATTATTTATTCATATTGAAGTGGTATCTCTAAGTTTCAGCTATCTAGGAGGAATAATAATTTTTGTTAGTTAATGAATAATTAACTTAGTGAAGTAGTGGAGAGGTGGACTGATGCACACAGACAGGTCATGCAAGGTGAGTGCAGTTACACAGCAACTTTTCCTGAGTTTACAATATAGTTTCTTGTTTCTTTTCTTTTCCTAACTTGTAACTTTTCTCTAACTTTTAACTCTTTCCTGGGAAACCTGTTGAGAACTGATTTCTATACGGGAAGCATTCTCTGTTTATAGGTTATCTTAATACTTTAGCTAAATTATAGGCTTTTGAGAAGTGTCAATATAATCATGATATTAAACTGCAACTATCAGTTGATTGGAATCAATGATTACCAGTGTAGGGTCTTCAGTGTTACATTCATGAAAAAAGAAAGGATAATGAGCTTTTTCAGATATGGTTTTAAAAGGCCAAGACTGCTCAGAGAAGAGTAAATCTGAAAGTTAGAAGATAATGCTGTATTAATTATCTTAATTTGCTATTAAAGATAGGCTATAAAATTTCATAGTAATTTTCCTGTTGAGCCTATTTGACTAATGTAATTTCATCCAACCTTTCCCACTAGTCTTCAAAGGCCAGGTGAGCAGAGTGACCAGGCAAATGTAGCCCCAGTTCTAGAAATATATATCCCGTGACAATGGCAATAGCACAGTATGTACATATGTAGCAATACAGATCAGAGTGCTGACCACATATCCAGTTCTGATGAAAAGAAGACACCAGATGGTATTTTTGCAGTATTGACAGTCTGGAAGGCATTCTGCTTCTTCTGTCAAAGTGGCCAAGATGGAATGTCTTTGTTGTGGGTTTGTGTTTTTTTTTTTTTTTTTCCCTTCTCTATTTGCATCCATCTCTGAAGATTGGTAACTGAGTAGGTATCACTTTATTATCTTTGTGAATACAATTGTAGCATGGTAGGTGGACAAAGAGCAGGTACACTTAGTCTGTGGCCTGTTAAGACAGTACAGTTGCCCTTGGAACATCAAATTAATTGCAGCATTATTTTGCTAAGTTTGCTAGATGTACTGCTGAACACCATTTTGGCCCTCCACTATTCATGGTGCTTTAGCTGCAGTTGGAGCTGTTTGTGGAAAGGTTTAGGGCTCATTTTGTTGGACTCGAGACTCTTCTGGGTATTTAGAATTCAGTCTGTCTGCTGTAGCACTGACCAGGCTGCAGAGCTGTGTGTAATGCAGGGCCACTTGCTGATCTGCTTTCCCTAGTAAAGTGCAGTTCCTCTTCAGCTTCTGCTCGATATTTGTGCTGGCACTGGGGGGCTGGACCAGGAATAAGTACATTCACTTAGACATTCCCTTCTGTTTTTTTGGAGTGGGGCACTATTTTTGCCTGAGATGGCTGAACCATAGAAATTCAGTTGTCACTAACCTCTTTTATAGACATCTGTTAGCTAAATCAGCACCAAAATATTGTCAATTAAAATCAATCTGCATGGAATGGCTTGTGCTCCTTTGAGTCTGTCATTGTTTGAACATTAATGGTCTTTTCCCTTTCTAATTATCTGTTGGGTTTTTGTTCTCTTTTTGCCCTTTGTAGCTTTAACACCAGGCCCATCACATGTGTTCATGATCTGCTTGTGAACTGCATCTTTTGTCTTCATAGCCTCTCTCTTCCCTGTGGTGCTTAAGCCTGTTAAATACTATTAATTCTGACCCTGGAATCAGTTCATGTACAGGGGTGGTTCTTGTTGGGATTCATTTAATGTTTTCCTGCCCTCCTAATAGCAGTTAGTGCTATCCTAATTTGATTATAAAGGTGTTGCTTTTCTGTGACCATGGTCTTTGGTATTTCGTGTCCCTGAGTTTTCACTGAGACTCTTCACTAAAGCACTGGTTTCTTATCTCAGCCGTGTCTTCTCTCCATCCCTCTAGGTACTGCCAGGTGTTACCCAGTGTTTCAGTTTCTGGTATCATTTAAGGACATGCTCAGCATTTTAATGCAGGTTAATCTACACATTTTGATTTCACCCATGATTTTTGCTTCACTCTCTAGGCCTTCATTGTAGTAGATTATCACTTGAACAGGCTCATCCTCATCCTTATTAAAAACCATGCAAAAGTTTATCATACAGTCTTCTTGTGAAATGTTTCAATCTTTCAGAAATTATCTGCAAGTTCATGCAAACAAGCTTCTTATGTCTGGTGGGACAATGATCACGTTTAAGAGGTGAATGCATCCTTAATCTACTGTTAGTTTGAAGTTGTCTTCATTTTGATAGTGTTCCCTCTTGTTCTTGAGCACAAACACAGCTAGAGTTCCCAGTAGTTGCTTCTGTGTGCAGGGCAATAAGAAAATGCAAGATCTGAGGGATGTATAACATTAAGGCAATCTTGATAATATAGCAAAGTCTTTGAAGCACTGCAGGAACCATTCAAGTCCATCTTATTAACTTGGTTTTAGTTATTGGATTAGCTTGCATTTCTGAACTGAGCCCAACCCTGTCATCTGTTATTCTGGTTCCTTGAGCAATTTGATTTTGATCTATATTTTACCTGTCCATTGCAAATCACTTGTGTCTCCCTGTTTAAATGCCTAATGAAATCTGGTGCAGTTCTAACTTGATTGGCATCTAATTTCATTCCAGTAATAATTTGCTCATTTCTGCTTTGCTCATGATCCCTGGCTCTATGTATTTCGTAATGTGCTCTGTCACAAAGTTTTTGCATTTGGGTTATTTCTATTCTAGTGGTGTGTAGGGAGAGCATGTACTATATTCTGTAAGACCAAATCCTGCAAGATGCATACTAGGTGTTTCTGTTGTAGCTGTTTGAATTTCCTCCAGCTTCTGTGGCTACCACTGCACCTATTTTCCCTGCTAACTTCCTGAAGCTGGTACTTGCTTATTACTCAGATTGTGATTAGCAGTCTCCTCCTGATTCTTCAACTCCTGCATGACATGAATGGCGGTCTGTGCTTTACTTCATTTATTTTTGCCTATTTCATTCTTATGTCCTCTCCTTAAAAAAGGTGACTGCCCCTTTTTCTGCTGAATCCTCCTTTTCCTGGACATCTCTTAACACACTTGCTCTTCACAATCCTTTTGCTATTGCATTCTATTCCTTGGCTTTCCATTCCTCTACATACTGTTCTAACTTCCACTTCTTTAGGGCTTCAGGATTTTTGGTTTTGATGCTATTTTCATCCTTTTTATTCTTGCTTTGCAGCTCCTATGCTTGGCTCCTTTTCTGATACACTACAGTGTCTGAAGGTGTGCTGTTCACATGTTGCTAACTTAATTTTCCACTTCCTGTTATTTTAATGCTCTCAAAAAATCATTTTGCATTTCCTAACTGCCATTTAAGAATATCCCCTGTCCATGAATTGGAACCCCAGTGAGAGGTCTGTGCTTCTAACTGACCATTTATTTTACCCTTTTTCTGAGATGACACAACAAAGGAAGGAGATCGTTTCAATCCAGGTTTCCTGGGTATTGCGGCTCAGGTCACCACCCCCTGGGTAATTTCATAGCACTCTATCATGTAGATTACTTGAATGTTTCAAACTACCTTACAATGAAGCAGTGAAAGGAAAGCAGTTTCATTTCCATTAATAGCTTAGGCTGTTGATACTGCTGCAGATTGAGATGTTTTTCTCCTCATGACAGACTTTCAGCAGTCCTTAATTGCTTAGACTGTTCAGTCTCTCTCAGTTGTTTCACCCAAGCTTTACAAGTAGTTTTCAGACACAGGTAACCAGATTGACCAGGTGTAAGCAGCAAACTGAAGATCAAATACTTGAAATGCATTTGCCTATTGACAGTAGTAGGACAACACTTCATAGAATCATTGAATACCAGATTGGGAGAGCTCTGGGATCATCTGGGCCCACTGTTCTTGGCAAAAGCACAGTCTGGACAAGAGGGTCCAGCTGAATCTTAAAATTGTCCAGTGTTCAGGAATCCACCACTTCCCTGGGGAGATGATTCCAATGGCTCTTTGCACTCATGGTGAAAAGGCTTCCTCTTGTGTCCAGTTAGAATCTCCCTAGGAGTAACTTGTACCCATTGTCCCTTGTCTTTTCCACGTTGTGCCTTGTAAAAAGGCAATTTCCATTGTCATTGTAGCCAACCCTTTAAATACTGAAACATGGTGAACATTCTTTTCTCAAGGCTCAACAAACCCAGTTTGGAAACTTCCATGTTTACTGATACAGACCAGGAACAATTCTGTGGACCCAGTTCTGAAAGAAAATCAAAATTAAATGGTATATGTTGCAGTCTTTTATGGGCAGTCTAAGTGTCATCAGACTGGCTGTTTTTTGGTTTTTTTTTTTTGTCTCTTCTTATGGAGGTGCATGTCTTCACTCAGCTTGTTTATCTATAGACCACCCATCACAGTACAGGAACTTCATGTAGTAAAACCCAACGAGAAACTTGATTGTGAGAGGAAGGTGATATTTATTTCACATAATTAACTTAATTGATTGAATAATTAATGTAATTGGTTAATTAATGCACTTGCACTCATTTTTTTGTAATTAAAACTGTCTCATACCCATGTGATGTTTACACCCAGATGCATGTGCTAAGTGGTTTGGCCACAACTGCTCATGTAGAGATAGAAGGCAAAGGACTCCAGCTGTTACTGAGTCCTCATCTCATGTGTGTTGGGTTCTTCATGACTGATACCAGCAAATGGGTTTTTAGTCAGGTCATTCATTTGTTTTTTAATGGCATAATATTCCTTTGCTCTTTGGGGTTCTCAGATTTCTCAGGTTCCCATGGAAATGTGAGTTACATAGCAATGTTAAAAGAATATGCATGTATAGACATAGGTGTGTGTATGGACAGATTCTTCTTAATAACTTATTAACTTTTCTCTAAATACTGCTTTGATACTGGTATTTTCATTCTTTTCAGGTTGTCATTACAGTGACTATAATTTTGACATTGAAGAAACTGTGATTCTTATTAGTTATTTGTTCTATTGCTATCATTTCTTCAAGTATCCATTTATCATTTTGCATTTTGGTTAAGTATCTCTTGTTTTATGGTGTTTTTCTATGCTTGAAATAGGTTTGCTTCTTTAGGTAAGCACCACCTTTGATAGACAAAGTAGATGACTACCCTTTCAGTTGAAATTAATTGGGAGTAGTTTATATCTAGATACTACTATCAAAGCAGAAATGAAAGGGCATAAAATGTATTTTCCTTTGTTTGGTTCTTTCTTTTTTCTTTCACCCACTCTTTCATGTAGTGGTAGTCACAATGTAGTGGAAAAGAGTCCACAGGGAGAAAGGTTGAATTTCTTTCAGAGGTGTAATGTACAAAGGTGGCCAGTCAGAGGACCTGAGTGACCACCACCTCAGTCCCTTGGAAGGGGCTTGGCCAGGTCCCTGCTGAAGCAGGCTGGCAGTTCATGTGAAGTGTTGCTTCTGCTTAGACATACCAAGTGAATAACATGTTCCCAGGTATTTAACTTACTATTTTCCACAGCAAACAGTCAGTATTGCTCATCAGAATAACTGTGAGCACTCTAAAAGAAGGCTAATAAATTACTTTTTCATTAGAGTTGCCCTTCTCTGTGCCACCATTTAAAATTTTGTATGTAGGAAATGCTTCCAGCAATGAAAAATAAGGGAGAATCATTCCATTTTTAATAATTGTTAAAGGTTTGGTCTAGCCTTCTGCATAGTGCAGGACATAAAATACCTCGATCTATGTTGAGCACACATAATCTCAGTCTGAATAGTAGAAAATTTTGTGATGGTATCACAAGATGAAATCTTGCCACTTTTTCTGTGCTTATTTTCAGTGGTTTTGTCCTGAGTAGTCTAGCCCATCAGAGTGTTCAACAGATAGCATTATTCTGTTTCTACAGATATGTTGTCTTCTTACGCTGACCTTGCCAAAAGCTCAGACCTTCCTCTCTGATATTTCATGGAAATTAAAAGCTGAAGTCTGTGGTGTTTGGTCCCCCCCCCAAATATACCTATTCTTTGTCACTGAAGATTGCTGTGTGCTGTCATTCTAATATTTGTGTTTTGTGCTGTATTGCCAGGGTCAGCAGTGAAACATGATTATCTTGGGATCTAATGAAATAGTTTCCTGCCTCCTGTAATTCTCACAGCAGCTCAGACATTTACCCTTTTGACCCATTGGGACTAGTCTCATAATAAATATACTGCTATGACAGCAGGGCTGTCTCAGTTGTTTGCTGTTTTTCAAGAAGTCAAATATTTTAAACACTTTAAAATTTTGCATTTCTTTTACTTCTCCCACATGGTAGAGCTTTTTGAGCACAGCTCAATAAGCCTAGTATGTGTTAAAATTTGAGTTCTTGCACAGTATCTACATGAATTTTATAGTTATAAATTACAGCATGCCAGGTATTATCTTGGAAGAACTTTTAAAGGCAGGCATTCAAATGTCTTGTTATGCTACATGATTATTTCTTCTTTGCTTTTTTTTCCTCAATTTTTCTTTACCTTTATCATCTCTCTGTCATTAGCACATGTATTTAATCAGGACCAGCGTAAGTCTTTCATTTAACTCTGGCAAGGCTATGATGAGGTCCCAGGTACTTGATTCCTCTTACCTTTTTTAATTGTTCCTCTGATCTCTCTGGGCACAGTTTCAGCATGTGCCTTTCTCAGCTGTGAGATGACCTGCCACATGTGGCTGGCCCAGCTGAGCTGTAATGTTCTCCTACCAAACAGACCTTCATAAATTTGCATGGACCATGTTAGCAAACCTGGATTGAGTAACCCTGAAAAAAACCCCTATGAGTTGCTATTTTCAAAGCAGGTTTAGCATTTTGGACAGTCTTCTAAATCAAAAAAATCTCCATTTCCTGGAATCATCATCACTGGTGTGTGATTAGGTGTATGTGCATGTAAACACACAACAAAGTGTCTTGGTGTTATTTGTGTAACAAACAGCAGAGTCACTGTCCTCTTCTGATGTAAAATATTTCAATTAACTGATACACCTTCCCAGTGTGGGTTTGTCTGATGCTTTCCAAAGGGTCATTGTCTGTAAATCCATGAATGGAAAATGACCATTCCTATAGCAAACTTTGTTCATCTCTGTTAGCTGTGGTGTTATGATAGCATTTCTTCTTCTAATGAATCATCAAATATGATACCATGTAAATTACAAATATAGATGAGAAATGCTGTTCCAGTAACAGAATTGCTTTATAACACAGAGTACAATAGGCTAACAATAAATGGAAACTGATTATAACTTGTTTTGCAATGAGGAGGCACTGGTTCTTCTGGGAGCTGAGTAAGAAAGATACTCAATGCTTAAAGCTGGTTAACTAAGTTATCCAATAAAGGACGGATATTACAGAGAGAGTGGTAGCAATCTTGTATCCCTCCTGATGCTGGGACCCTGCCTGCTGTGGCATTGGATGGACTATGGTGAGTGTCACCAGCATTTCTGTTTGCCTGGAACTCTTACAGGGTCTTGACTGTAATATGTGTTCATCAGTGATTGGCAGTGGTTGAGTTTGGAAGATGGGCTTAGTCTTGAGAAGTCAATTGGATTGCTCCACTCTTATATCAATAAAATTATCATTCTCATACAGGTGCACATAATATTTTGAGGACAAGACTATATTCTATATGTATCTTCCAATTAAGTATATATTGTACATACACACTTTGATTTTGTGCACACAGATTAATTATTATACAGGGTAGAGCAGTCAGGCGATATCTGAGGCATACTCTGGAGTAGTAGTGGTGGTTAGTCTACCATGGCAGGCTGATATGCACATATATTTCAAGTAGCATCATATGTGAGATGGAAACAAGGGTGTGGGTTGCTGACTCCAGGCTTTCAGCTTCACCACTCACTACAACATTGAAGGCTGAATAGAAACATGTGAATTGAGAGATACACCTTTTAGCAAAGTACTCACTGTGTTACAGGTAGCTCAGGTAATATAAAAGGTCTTACAATGAGTGTTTAATGTTAGAGAGGGCTTTTTTGATTTGTTTTTAAATGCCATGTGAGGCAAACTATTGGTGCTTCTAGAGACCTTATAGAGTGGGTAGCTGATGCTAATTTTACAGAATGACTAAGATGTCTGACTTCTACCTACCTGCACTCCTTTTGTTACTGATTGCATTTTTCACGCTCTTGTACATGCCTATTTTCAAGAACTAGGACATTTATGTGGGCAGAAGGGGTCACATCAGGATCACTTGTGTGACAGGGGACACTGAATACTTATCATGTTTCTTATTGACTGGTAATAATAAACTGCTTTTTGGCTTTGGGCATTAGGAGTGGATGGTTGTTTTAATATTATGCATCGTATTTTGTTTCATTCCTCTACAAAACTCCTGAATTTCACAGTTGTCTTTTTCTGCGTTTGAATATTTTATTGCTTCAGTCCTGTCTTAGTTATTTTGACACCTTATATTTGTGTCAGTTTGTTTTTCCTTTTCTTTTATGAAAGGTTTATTATTATTATGAAATCACATGTATGATACTGTAGTGAATAACTTCTAACTTTCCTTTTAACCCCTGTTTTGCTGTTTTGTGTGTGTGTGAGAGCATGTGCAGACATGCACATGTTTTTTGTTTGTTTGGGGGTTTTTTTGGTGTTGGTTTTTTTTTAGTTCACTGCCACAGATAATAATAATTTTGTTTTAAATCTCTTCAGAAATGCAGGAATCTTTAATCATCATTTGTGGAAAGCATTGATATTTGCATTCTGTTGCTGCAATTGTGCAAATGGCCATCAACTCCTACTGGGATACATTCCATTACAGTTTGCTAAGTATCAAGTTCAGAGATGTGTGAAAGCTTCCTTTCTGGAAAAGAAGAGGAAAGCTCCAGCATCCGGTGCCCCGACAGATTTAGCTGGCTAGCTAAGCAGTCCCTTGCTGGCTGCTGACTGAGGTGTTCTCCTGTCTGTGTTGCTGAGCCTCTGCTCTGTGGGAGCATGGGCATTGCTCCTGTGGATGGGTGTCTGGGGAGGACAGAAGACTCCATTCCACAAAAACTGCTGTTGTGAAAAAGAAGATTCTAAGGGGAAAATTCTGGCAATGCTGGTGAAGTAGTTCAGAAGCTTCTGTGAAAATAGAATGGCCAGTGAAGGAGCTGAGATTGACAGGTTTTGCTGATTTTTCACAAGTTAGTTGTTTAAACTGTTTGTAGTTTGCTGGCAACTTCCACATGAGTAAATATAGCGAATCAGGAGCCAGAGTACAGCATATCATCTAGTAGCAGATACCCAAGGGTATAATCTGGGCTTCACTGAAGCTAATGAAATCTTTGGTTATTTTCTCAGTAGAACTAGATAAGCCATGGATGCTCAATTTGCATATGCTTATGCAGTTTTTTACAGTCTGGAAGATAGGTCACCCTGAGACAAAGCTGCTGACAAAGCAAAAGCCTATTATCCCCCTAAACTTGTTATCCTTTGCGAATTGCTTACTGGGAGGCAACTTATTTCACAAATGAGGCTTTACATCATCAGGCAGTATTATGTATTTAACACTGTCAGAGAGCAAGGCTGGGAACTACTTAAAATTTTGGTTGAGGTAAGATGAGCCCATCCTATAAACATGCCTGTAGCTCTGGATGTTGTTAGCTGATTCCTGATCTCACTGTTTTGTGTGTGATTTTCAAATCCCGTGCTTGCTCCACTGACTTTCTCTGTGTTCATGCAGTAAAAAGCAAGTAGTGCTAGGGACAGTTGAGCCCTTGGGGAAAAGCTACAGGTGGACACATGGCTTAGAGTGCAGATTTATTGCCTATAAAGCTACATCTCTGTTGCGCTGTTGCCTTTTGCTTGTGTTGGGGTGACACGTGGGATCAGTCTGGAAACCCCGCTGTACTTAGACAAGCAGGTATACAAATGCACAGCATGGGGCACGGTCTGCCTTCTTCAATTTATCGGCAGGTTGACTTTAGACAGACACATTTAGTGTGGATGCAGCGGTACTTAGAGGAGGGCCAGGCCATCCACCTTCTCACGCAACCTCAAACATCAGACAAGTCTCTCTTCTTGTTAATAGATCTTCTACTCAGCAGTGTACACCGAACTTTCGTCTGCTTTGGTTGAGTAAGTGGGCAGGTTTTTACTTTGGGTACTTTGTGTTTGCTTTTTTTCTTCTTACCCTATGCAAAATGAATTAAAGCTCTCTAAGGATTACAGTGGGACAATCTATAGCAATCCCATTCTCTGAGTCTCACTTTTTTGGGGTATTAAGTAAGCAAGCTGTTGTTGCTGTAAAATGATTATCAGTGCCACCATATGCCATAAAATCTCACTTGCTCTGGAGGCGTGAGATTATCCAGCACCCAGCTGCAATAGCATTGTGTGAAACAGTTGTGTGCGCTGCATTGATCAATGCTAATGGAAGCAAAAAGTTCCCCATGGTAAATCAGTGGCTGGCAGCACTCTAATTAAACCTTCCTTTGAAAATAAAAGAGAGGTCTGTAATTTTGGCCTCTTGTTCTGAAGGGCATGCTTTTATTTAGAGGTTTTTTTCCCAATTTAAATTTTTAGGAGGTTCTAAAAATGCCTGAAGCAGCAGAAGTCTCTGAATAGTCTTTCTCCCTTTAAACCTTTAGTTTAGAAATTATTTTTCTAAAAGTTAATGTGTGCCCCCTCCCTGCTCAACTTAAATACTCCCGCTCCAGGAACTAGGATGTGAAGCTCTTTCCTTGCATTCCGTTGTCCAAGATACTTGTGCTAAGTGCAACTCTGGTTACCACATGCTGACATTAAGCAAATAATGTGTGATCACAAGGAGAGAGTTTATTATTATTAATCACCTATGGAGTTAGTGCTGGCAACTCACATAAAGAACTGCAGAGAACAGGAATATAAGTGATGCCAGACATATTGAGACTTGAATAAGCAGGAATGCTTTTGTGGGATATACAGGAAACATGTATTCTTTAAGTATAGTTGTTCAAGAGATGTGATCAATTTGGAAGATCTTTTACTGCCCTGACTGCTGTAGATATGAGCCTTGTCTTGTTACTAGGACTTTGGCTTAGACTGAGCCCTGCTCTCAGAGTCTGATTTTTATGACTGCTACAATAAAAGTGGTTGATATTGCTGCTGTCACAAATAAGTAAAACTCAAGGTCCATTTTTGCTCATCATTGACGTTTCCTGTGTCTGTGTGTTCCATTTAAATGTTCAGATTTTTTTATTACAGTGAAACTGCAATGATTTTGCTTTTGGTCATTTTAAATTTTAGACAGGTGTTGAAGATAGCTAAGAAAACATCCAGCCACAAGTGGTAGCTCTTTCAACTGTGGTCCAGGAGAAGTGTAGCTTGTATTAGTCCTTCCAGCATGTAGAGTTGCTCCCTTAACCATAACCGAATTTAGTTTGAAATAGGTTTGTGAAAATTATCTTGTCTGTCCCCTGACTGAATTTCAAGGTTAAATGTTGCTCAGGGTCTTGTCCAAGCCAAGTTTTGAAAGTCTCCAAGGATGGAGGTTACACAGACATTATAGGCACTTATGTGGGTGACATGCCACTCTCAAGTTGGATTTCCCTTTGTCTTGTGCAAATTTCCATGGTTTCAGATTGTGACCATTGCCTCCTGCCCTTTCCCTGTGCATCTCTGAGAAGGGTCTGGCTCTGTCTTCTCTATCACCCTTCAGGCAAGAGAAGAATGAAAGTAGGTCTCTCTTTCCTTAATTTTTTTTCTGCTTGTGCTGAACAAACCCAGTTCCTCCTTCTCTTCTCTCAGAAACGTTTCGGGCACTCTCAGCAGTGAAACTCACTTTGCTTTCCTGACTGTTGCTCCTCCAGGGCTCCTTGTTTCACAGGGCTATTGACAATGAGTCTTAAACAGGGATATTGCTGTGCCTGTAGAGTCAGGTCTGCTCCTTCTAATCCTGTGCATTTAACAACATATTTGGTCACTTGGGGCTGTCAGAGCCTTCTGCACCTCTTTGGTCAGCCCTGGCTCCTGCTTCCCTGAACAGTATTAATACTGGATGGCTCTGGAGTGTGAACCTTTGCACACACTGAGAGTGGATCTCCTGAGGAGCCCATGTGGATGCAGTTAGCTCTGCAGGTCTGTGCTTGGGTCATATTACAAGCAGAAATTTATTAAAGAACTAATCACAGCCAGTTTGGTATTTTTCAAATGGAGCTATTATGCTCAGCCTGTTGGGAAGAGGAGAAAGGCATCAAAAGGAATGCTCCTTTTTGAGAGACAAGTAACCCCCCTCTATTCTCCCATTTAATTTAGAAAAACTATAGAAACCAGTCTCTTAAGAAGTTCATGAAAAGGTTCAAATTGGATTGCAAATTGTTGGGGAAAAAATAGCATTTATGAGGATTAGAATGTCAGTGTTTACATGTGCACATGTTGATTGTAGTCAGTTCTCTTCCCATCTACTTGGTGATTCACTGAGATAGACAAGCTATTTAGGGCATGTTTTGAAAAATATTGAGAAACAAAAAATGAGCAGAACAAGTCTTTATGCTTGTCTCTAGATGTCACTTCAAGGGTAATATACTGCTATTATGATTATCTGAGACCTTTCTTGGGGATCTCAAAAATACTTTAAAGGAAATAGGGTTTTTTTTTTCTCCTCTTTGCCCATTGTAGCTTCTAATTTCTTTTTTGTGTATGATAAAGAAGTATTCTGAGCATAACTTCTGCCTGAGGGTGACACTTTACAGTGCTTTGAGGACAAGATGGTAACTATATTACTTATATTCTTATTGAAGAAGGGGAGTGTCCTGTTCTTTGAGAAGTAAAACCTTAATTTTGCTGCTTAGCAAAAAATACCACCACTTACCCTGTACTCAGAATCCATAGTTTTAGATCCCTTAGTGGGGGGTTATGGGCTCATAGAATAGTTTGGTTTGGAAGGGATGTTAGAGCTTTTTAATTGAAAGAAACAGTATAAAATGTTAAAATAAGATAATCTAAAGAAAATGGATGTTCTATTGCTTATGGCATATATGTAAGTACAGCTAAGTGTTTTGCAGCAGAACACTATTCTGAATTTGAGACTGAATCTCAGAAATCCTCATAGTGTCAGGCTCTACTAGTTGAAAGTTTTCAGGTGATTTAATAAGCAGATGTAAGTAGTTCTGTTCTTCAGGGGCAGCATGGGAAAATAACAATTAGGTGAGGTTGGGGTTTTTTTTATTGCAGAAATCTACTTGAAAGTTAGCACAAACATAGTATTATGACAACAAAGTAAGTTTCCCACTCATCTCTTTTTGTATGTGTGCTGAGACATGCTCTTTACATCTGCAGCAGACACTGATACAGGATTTCTCCATGGTTTTTTTCACTCTGTGGTGACAGCATTATCTTCTAAGCAGCAGCTTTCTCTTTCCTCGCTGCATGCAACGTGATGTGAGTCTGTGTCTAGGAGGCAGTTGTGTCCCTACTCTATTTCCTCACCCCTTTTCTACAAGAAGCATTCCAAGTGTGCAGCCTTTGCCTCTTTGTATGCTGCTCTGGGATAGCCCTAATTTGTTGTGATAAGAGTCCTTCCTTCCTTTCCTATGTTAAGCCTTTGCAGCTGGAAATAATGTTTCCCAATACAGTAGTACTACCATTGAAACTTCTATCCATCAGGAAATCATGGCAGAAGTAGTAGCAGCAATGTAGAATGCAGCTGATACGCTTCATGGGTTGTTTTTATTGTTCACTACCAACATGACTTTGCTTAGACCACTCCTAAAATGCTCTATAAATGTGTTCTTATTATGGAGCATGAGTTTACATAGGGGGAGCTAATGTGAAATAACTAGAATGTCCCTGTAGACTGATAAGTCTTAAAGAGTTGGAGTTTGGAATGCATTCTTTGCAGTTTTATTCAAGCAAGCACAGGAGACAGTATTGCAATTATCTTAGCCATTTCACAGTTAGAAAAACCTAAAAAAGCGAAGCAGTTAGAGAAGCAAAACCAAAAATATTAAAAAATCAATTTTTAATAAAAATGGAATTTTGCAGTTTACTGCAAAGGTAATGGAAGGCCTCCATGTTTCATCTCTACCTTCAGACACATTTTGTTTAAACAACTCCCCCCCCCAAAAAAAAACCAAAAAAACCCCACAACACCCCAGTATCTTTGACAGTCTTATATGCTTGTTCTGGTAATGCTTCTATTGGTTTTAATTGAAATTTTTTAATAGCTGGAGTTTGATCCGATAACAGAGCACACTCATAAGCTCCAATATAGTAATTGGTGCAAATTTTTGAGCCACTTAGGTTTCATTAATAAGGTGTTGAATTATTGTTTTTATAGCAATGATTTAATTATTGGCCATTTTCATTTCGAACAGAGCTACTTTTAAATTACCAGCATGAAACTAATTAGTTGTGTTGTAGATAAGTGGTCCTCTTTGTTACAAGCTTCCCCATTCTTGTGTTTTCAGTGCCTGGAGGGAATGCTCAGGGTTGGGGGATTGAAATCCTCATCTAGAGTGCTGTTAAAGGCAATTAAACGGAAATTCTTATTCATCCCCCTTTTACTGGTTTGCTGATGAACCATGGAGGTTAGCATTGACTGTTCATTTTCATTGTAGTGCTTTCTTCTTGTCTATAAATATTTCCTAACAATCACGTTCAGGGATATTTTTGTTCCTTATTTATAAAAAGGCAGCACGGCTGCCTAAGGCCTCACACCATGGCATATTGATTGAAATCAGCACACTATGTACTGGGACTGTGGAAGCTTGGCTGTGCCTGTAGCTGAGTTGAATGTAAATGCTCATTTCTCTGTTTTCTGAAGGCTTTGTTGATTAGCATCTGATACATGAATTTCAAGAGGACTGTGGACACTGTAAGGGATCCACTGAGAACAAACACAAGTCTCCACATTGTTCACACTTTTATCCAAAGCTTCCTTGGGGAAAAGCCTATGAATTGTTGACATTTGTCCTACTGCTCTACATTGGTAAACAGACAGTATTACTTATGTTTGCGGTGTATCTGATATCCTCAGTGTTTCTGGCATAGGTTAAAACCTCCATAATGTTGGCTTACAGGTCCCTTTTGCAAGTGAAATCTCTGATGCAGATATTAACTTACATTACTTTATCATGACACCAGCATTTGCATCATTATTGAATTGAGTTAAGTAAGCTGGTGTTTGGAAATAAAGTTAAATGCCCTTTGCCTTTAGGTAGTAACAAAATAGCTTCTTCAAGTAACATTTATAGATTTATCAGTTACCTGTACTATGCTCATAGAATTATTAAGGTTGGAAAAGATCTCTAAGACTGAGTCCAACCTTTGACTAAACACCACCATGGCAACTAAACCACAGCACTAAGTGCCACTTCCAGTCATTTCTTGAATACTTCAAGGGATGATGATTCGTCACCTCCCTGGGTAGCCCATTATATTACCTGTCCAATTTGAACCTCCCCAGTTTGAGGCCATTTTCTCTTGTCCTGTCATAACAATGGTATATTTTATTTCAGGTCATGAATGGATCTATCATAACATCCTTTCCACTTCATAGCAGATACTGTCCTCTACATTTTTCAAGTTGAGGAACAATTTCCTTAAGGCCATATCAAGTGTCTGTAGCAAAGCATGAACTGAAAAAACTTTGTCCTTTGAAGTTTAATTTTTGCAATTTTCAAAAGACAGACTGATTCCTTGAGAACAAATAAGGAAACCCTAGTTTGTTGGATTGCTTCAAAGAGAGTATAAAACATTTAGCATTTTGTTTGCAAGATGGGTCAGATCAAGTAAAAGGTATATTATGTTAAAAAAAAAATAAAACCCAAACAAACACACAAAAATCCTAATCATGTTGTGTGCCATAGATCATAAAACTGAACATCTTGAGTCTGGAAATTTGAAATGACCAGTGCTTAGCCAGTTGCTCAGGTACAGTGGCATTTTTATCAGTTATGTCATATTCCTTTTGACTGGGTGATTGGTTAAGTCTAGGAACCTTGTTTGTTGTTCTGACCTGAAAGATAAATTAGTGATGGGATTGAGCATCTTTCTGTTGTCTGTCTCTCTGTAGGAGAGTTCAGCATCCTGCTTTCTCAAATACAGGAGGAATCAGACAAATGGTGCAGGTCTGTAGCTGTAAAACAGCAAGCTATTTTCAGCTAGCCTGTCAAGCCAAAAGTTCATGATCTAGTTTTCTTGTCTGTATGCCCATGCTGATTCAGGCTGTGTTCTCAATCTGGTTTTGAGTTTTCAATCTGCTTCCCTGCATGGGCTGTCAATCTCACATGCACTATCCACACAATACCTATTAATTTTTTCCTTCTGTCATCATTAAGCATGCATCTGCCTGTGTTTTGGTTGCAACATGCCTGGTATTTGAAGGCTTTAATCCCTTCAGTACTTGGTTCCAAAGGAAACCTATTGACTTCTCCCAGCCATCTTAAATGAATGTCAGGAGGTCATGTCAACTGCATAAAGATTTAGTCTAGATTATGAAAAAATTTTAGAGGTCTAAAACTTTCCCATGTTTTAAGCAAGCAGATATGACTGGAGCCCATCAGTCAGCTCTGCAAAGGTGTAGTTTGTTGTTGCACTGCTGAAAAACACATTTGGCGTAGACTCTGTGCCTCCTCTTGTGTTCTTCAAGAGTAAAATACAGTCCTTGTCCAAGACACTGGGCAACTTGTGTGCCCAGAGTGTCAGGGAGGAAAGAATGACAAACAGCCAAGTGTAAACTGGTACACACAGGTTGATTTCATCAGCCTTCAGGTAAGCAGGGTATGAAATACTGGAAACAAGGAAGTAATGTGTCTGAATGGACTCTTATGGAGGGTGTAGTTTTATCCCAGCCAGTTGCTTCTGTGCTTGGCCTTGTCTAGAGGGGATTTCCTGGCAGACCTGTGTCTGCCCTGATTGCTCCTTAGCAGAAAAATTTCAAAGAACCCTGAGCTTTGGTTAATGAATTGTGGGTGAAAAGAATTTAAAGTATATAGTAAGCTTAAAAAAAGCCACCTTACCTGAGAGACATGGAATTGCAAATGACTAAGGGAATATTCAGTGATAAGTGGGCATTCAAGTTGTGCCATAAAGTAAGACCTGTCCCTGATATTAACCCCTAACATTGCTAGCAAAGATTTCCATCTGTGGTGTCATACTGACATTTGACTAGGAAATATACTACCCTCTTGGATAATCCCAAACTGTGTTTTCCCTGTTTTTATGGTAGGAATGTGGAGGTAACTAATACATAATACATTGTGTTTTGCAGCAAGTTAGCAGCTGAAATATGCAATCATTTGAACAATTCAATGCTGTTGCATTACGCATCAGAAAAACTACAGTAAGTGTCAAAGCCATAAAGGCAGGCTGCCTCATTCTGATAGCAGTCAGGTCATGTTTTATTTCTTATTAATCATCACAGACTAGAAGAATGAATTTCTATGCAAACACTTCAGAATTGCTGTCCCAGGAGGTGGCTAGTAAAAATAAAAGTGAAACTCAGAAATAGCATTCTTGATTACCTACTTTGGTTTTTAACTCATCTTTTGCATATGTGCTGCTTTCTACACCTAAATTAGAAATCTCCCTTCTTTTTCCTTTTTTTTTAAATATAATTTTTGTTTTACAGACATCATTTCATGTCACTCACTGCACAATAGCTTTCTACTGTTATTTATATGTGTCATATAAAGATGACATGATGTCTGGAACAGTCATTTTTCTATTGTTCTTTCACAAATCTGTACCCGTTTTGTTCACAGCATTATTTCTGTGGTGCTAGTTTGCGCTCTGACACTGGAATTTCCATCTGGGGTTATTTGGAGTTCAATGGTAAATGGCTTTTTTCCTCAAAGTGGCACTTTTCTCCATGACCGGACTGACCTTTTCCTTGTGTGTGCCCGCTGTTGCCATTCTTTATCAGGACCTCAAATAGTGATCGTTATTTTATCGTTCTCAAAGTTCTAATTTTAAGACACTTCCAAAAAGTCAGGATACTGCTACATAATTCTCAGGTCTCAGAATAAATATACAACATTTAATGGCATCTTGTTACTTAGCTTTTATGACTAGCTTACAAAAAGTATCACGTAACTCTGTCGTGGGCATCCTTTCAAGTAAAGTCTTGAGAGAAGTGATGAGACCAGTGTAGAGTGGAGTTCAGGTTGGTTTCTGTTAGGACAGTCTTTGTCAAAACAGGAAACATGCCTCAGACTTTGCAGCTGATTTAAGCTATTGTGCCTGTGCTGGGGAGGGGGTTTCTTCCAAGGAAATATGAGCAATAAAGGGCTACACAGCCCTTTCTGAGTCCAAACTTGAATGTGGAAAATTATGTACTTTGCCAGAAAAGCTCCACACTGTGATTACTGAAACTAAGAGCCACCAAAGGACCAGTAATGATTTTTAACTGTTTTTGATGAGGAGTCATACCAAGCATGGCAGCACCATACTGGAAAGAATGGTGGTAAATAGCTAATACAGCTGCACGATACAGCACAGCACATACTGGGAATACCCCATAGAAATCACAAAAGCAAGTGATTTGGGCACTGTTCCTGCATACACATCCATAGTTCTCTGCTTTCATGGTTACTCACTGTGGGTAGGTCAGAGAACCCCGTAGCATATGCTGACATACTTGTCTTAGTCCATTTGAAAAGATAGAATAGTGTGGAGGAGCCTGACCCTGCTTTTGTTGTTCTGGCAGCACCAGAAATGTGATTGACGGAGAAGATGCTGTGGTACTAATTATAAGTAATAAAGTACTTTAAGGCAGGAATAGCATCTCTTCAGGAGCCAAACTATTTACCTTGACTATAAATATCTGAACAAAATGAGCAACCTGGTCTGGTGGTAGAGGGGTTGGAACTAGACAATCTTTAAGGTTGCTTCCAACCCAAACTGTTCTATGAAAATACCAATATCTTATAAAATGGTTTATGCAGGGAACATGTGCTTCTGCAGATATCTGCAAACATACCAGTTTGTAGCCAATGCTTGACCCAAATGCAAATGAACTTTATCTTGCAGTCTGGGTTGTCACCTTCTCATATTTTTGGCTTCATCTGCTGTTTCTTTCTCCCATACTTGATGCCAATGCCAGTTGCATCTGCTTGTCACAAATGAATGCCTCTGTACCAAGTGCTCCTCCAGTTTCCATCTTGTCTATTAGTGGCCTCCACTAATATGGATATCCTTTCTCTTGGGAACATTTTGGCTCTTTAATGTCCAATGTGTTCAGGAGGTAATTGTGAAGGCTGAAGGGGGATGCTCCAGTTCTCCAAAGCTGCAGTCTGGTCATGCTGTTGGCTGAGCGTGAACCGTTTTGTCCCATCCAAGTCTAGAAACCACTAGTTGTTGGAAGACAACTATTGTGCCTGTTATAAAGTTAGATGGCCTGTAAAGTTTTTCAGGTGACTTCAATGACTGCTGGCTTCAGGGAAATAAGTGAACACAGTTACTTGGAATATTTATATCATAGCAAGGTTCTAAGGTTTTAGAAATAAGTAAACATATCAAACATAATTAAAACATAAAATCAAACCAACAAATATTTGGCTACCAGCTGAAAAATACTGCTGTATGGTTTAATTTAAAAGTGATCAATCTTATGTGAGCATTGTCTGGAAAGTTAAAACTTTGTGTTCTACACAGACAGTGAAATACAGAAGCAGAAATTTTTGCTTGCTTTTAATTAAAAGACATCTCATGTTTCTCTCTTGTTGTGTGGATCTGCATAACTTCCATCAATATGGAAAGCTAACTCTGCTTCCTATGCTTCCTTGCTTTCTTTCCCCGATTTTTAACATATTGATAGCACTTTAAGAAAGAAACTGAATAGTATGATAAACAGTAATGTTCAAATTTGGTTTCATAGGAAAAAAAAGTTTATATTTTCTGTAGTCATAGGTACAATGAGATGTGAAGCATGTCATAATTTTCTATTATGCTATGCACCCTCCCCAAAATCTGTATTTACAGCCAGTCTCGAACATCACATGTGCTAAAAATGCACCTTCAAAGGACATTTGAGGAAAATACAGTATGCACCTGGAAGGCCATGATCACTGTGGACTGGTATTTAACTGTAGTAGCGAGGACTTCAGGTCCCATTTATTCATGAGCTTCTCCATCCCTCTTAGTTCTACCTGGTCTGCTGTATTTTTACTTTACCCTAGGATAAGTGGCCTTTTCATTTGTCTTGTAGGGTCTTTATTGGGCTGGTGTGTTTGGTCCATCTCAAATTAGGAGTAGTGAGCTGTTGAGCATAAGTTTGCAGAGTAAGATATAATTTACTAGCAGTGCTCCTGAAACAGTCATCTTGGATTCACAGATAGAGTGACTAAATCAGTGCTTAACAGTTTCATTAAATTGAATTTCTTGTTATTTGGAAAATCCTATT
Source organism: Acropternis orthonyx (assembly GCA_035583155.1). NCBI lineage: Eukaryota > Metazoa > Chordata > Aves > Passeriformes > Rhinocryptidae > Acropternis > Acropternis orthonyx. Next base: position 61,678,020 of record JAWWEU010000040.1, on the reverse strand, counting down.
TGGCAAGTTGCTGACACGTGCTATTTCAGTAACTTACTGTCTTTTGAGAAGACAGCTGGGTTAATACATTATTGAATATTTTTAGAATCCTTTAATGCTGAGTTCACACGATTCTCTAAGTGAGTAGACTTAAAAGCTGAGAAGTTTTTGAAGAGGGTTTTACTTTGAAGTTTTTAAGGGGCTGCTTCAGTTCTAATGCCAGTAAAACTTAGAATGTGTTCTGAAAGGCTATAAATAGCAGCAGTAAAACAATGGATTTAATTTGGCAAGTAGTTCTTATCGATAGGAAGGCAAAGAAGGCCACAGCCTACAGTGGGCACAAATGTGTTCTCTGCTTTGTGGTTTCAGACAACTGAGTAGAAGTTAGGTTTTTAAGGATAATTTTTCACTGAAGTAACTTATTACCATGACTTATATCTTTCTCTCATGTATTAGGGAAAAAATAAAAATCATGATTTTTCAAATGTGTTCACTTTGAATAAAGATATGAGAGAATTTCTGCTTGTTAGCCTAAATATTCTTAGCATTAGAGGTCTTCTTTTGCCTTTTTTCAGAATTAGGTCAATGTAATTTGCAGCCAAATACCTGTTTTCAAAGGTAATACAGTCAAATCAGTTTTTGCTTTTATTTTACTTTATGTATTATTTTATTCCTATTTTTTCTTTTTATGTGCATATGGTTTTGGTTTATTACATTATTTTTTATTATTATATTGTTGCTGGGTTTTCCTTTCCATTTTTCATACCTAAATGGTATCTCCATCATGTGTACTATCCTGGTTTGTAGTTTGCTTCCTTCCGCGTTGCTCCAGAGCATTAGAAATTGTCACTGAGAAACACTGCCTCATTAAATTGATCAGTCTAAGCCAGTAACAAGAAGAGAATCACTGAAAATTATCTATATATTTAGATACTTCTTGAAAATTTAAATATTGTTTCTTTTCAGCAGAAACCACTGAATACAAATGAAATCAAAGGGCTGACCAACTCTGTGCTTAACATACCAGAGGTGTAGATAGTCACTGCTTGATACTCAGCTCATTTATCTTTCTTTCAGGTTATGGGAGCTCTTTTCCATACCATAGAGCAGCTCCTGTAATAAAGGATTGTTGGAAAGGGAAAGCAATTATGAAAGACTTGTCAGCTATTTATGCTCTTTAAAACAAAACAAACCACGCATTTATTTTGCAGAACTAGAGAAGAAAGGATTTGATGAATTATCAGCTGGCCTCATGCAGGAGAGTTAAACACTGGCGCTAATTAATGGCTAGTTAGCAGAGCACCGTCTTGATCTCAGTGGAGGTTGCCTGGATGGGAGCCATAAATCCATACTGCAAATGAGAACAGCTTCAAGATGCTTCATTTCAGCTAAACGAGATGGTTGCCCTCAGCTGCTAAGGCAGTATTTATTAGGTCAGAATTTAGGACTTGCAGATCTATTTCATTCCTGCTGGCTATGCAGCTGCTTGTTATTGTTGATAGTTTTTCCAGGGCTTCAGTAGATTTTTTTTAAATGTGCACTGTTTTCCTCTTGCAGGCGTTTGGACAGTCCTTCTCAGTTCACCGCAAAGTGGCTGAAGATGGGGAAACACGTGAAGAGACTCTCCTCCAGGAATCTGCATCAAAAGAAGCTTATTACCTGGGGAAGATTTTGGAGATGCAGAACGAGCTCAAGCAGAGCAGGGCGGTGGTCACCAACGTTCAGGCAGAGAATGAGAGGCTCACTGCCATTGTCCAAGACTTGAAAGAGGTAAATGGGGGCGTGCAGGGAGCAAGGGGCTGAATTTTCTTGGGGTATCATGGATAACATGGCTCTGAGTAAGGAAAACATTACAAGAAGTAAAAATGCTCGCCTGCCAGTGTGTGATCATCTCAGAAACCACATGGCCTGAGAAGGCTACAATTTAGAAAGGAAAAAATGTAACATTTTTACACAAAAACAACAAAATCTTGCAAATATAACAAAATCCAATTCAGGAAACTATCATTTCCTAAGCACCCTTAGCATTTTGCATTCTATTTTATAGCACCTACATACACAAATCAACAAGAAGTAGATAGGTGCCATTTACTCAGAAGTTCCAGATAAAATGTGAACGTAATTGCTGTTCCAGTGGTTAATAAACAAAAACTAAATTTATATCTGTTTGTTCTAAAATCCTATCCTAAAGTTGTCTTGGTGGCAGACAACCAGCTGCTGACACACCTGCCTAGCCATTTGGTTAAACTCACAGGCCCTGATGATGTGGGGTTCAGTTACAAATGAACAGTTAGGAGAAAATACCCATTTGTCCTTATACTTGATTCCTCTGGGATCTCCTTGAGTTTCCTTCATGTGCAAATCTCCCTTCTATTTCCTATCATGATTATTGATCCCTAGGTTGTTTGGGAGGCAGTTTCTGTACCTGTCCTCCCTCGAATATTGATTGACCTCATTTTCTTGGAGTAACCCCTGCTGTGAAGCCAGCTGCAATTATTTTCTGCTTTAATGCTAAATAGAACCAACCCATAGTAGTTAATTAAAGTGCAATAAAGGAATTTACTTGCATAAAAATAAAGCTGATAAACTGATTGTTATTATTAAGATGATGTTGTACCCTGAGTATAAAGTCCTTGACTGTGTTGAACTTTTACTTTGTGCTACTACAACCAATGTATTTAGACATCAATGGGATTAGTGCAGTCAGTTCATTATCCAGATTACACCACAGGCTATTATGATTAATTGCTTGAATAATAATAACAGTGTGATTGACGCTTGCTTTGGGCTCTTTGGGATCTTGTCATACTGAATTACACTGGTATTTCACTTTGTGCTCAGAGGAGTCTCACCCTTGTACTCAGCCTGGTATACCTTGGGACAACCACACATCCTATAGCTGTGATGTCCAAGTGCCTGCAGAAATGAGATGCCCTTCTTCTGTTAGTGTTTATGAACTTTGCCTTATTCTGGGTACTGCAAGTAGGAAAAAACAAACTTAACTCACTCCAAATCTTGACAACTACAAAGGTGTGGGAAAAATTTATTGTAAAGCCAGAATTAGATGCTGCCATGGGTGAATTGCTACAATGAGGAAGCAATTTGTCTCTTTACATCACTCAGTACAGTTGTGCACATGAAGATCATCCTTTTTTTCTCTAATTAAATTTTCAAATATACTGGCTAAAGATAGATTCTGGACATAAGTTACCTGGTTGTTTCCTGTCTTTTTCCTCCCTGCCCACCCCCCTCAACATAATACACTTTATAGTTGGTTTTTAAACCTTACTAAGACATCTTATAAACTAACAACAAATTAAAATCACTCCTTTCACCTTCAGTCTTAATATAAAAGCTTTGAGTAATTGCTGTGTTTTTCTGCAAATAGTATTTTTGCATGGATGACAGAAATATATGGTGGTTTATCCATGCACTCAGCCACTTATGATACTGAAGACTGATAGATAGGTTTTCAAAAAATGACCCCTGTTATTGGTATCATGTCCCTAAATAATGCAATAGGTGCTTCTCCATTCTCTGTCCTGTCATGGGAGTTATCTTATGAATATACTCTGCTCTCTGAATTTGCATAGAAATCCACAGTCATGTGAATGTGTATGAGCATTGTGTGAACCATCAGAATGTGCTCCTATGAATGCTGATGACTTCTAGGAATCCTGGGAATTCCATAGCCCCAGAGTTTAAAAATTCATGCATTTTAGCAAGTATCTGCCATACAGTCACAGCTGATGTCTGCAGGGCAGCTTGACCTGTTATCCTCTTTCTGTAAAAAGGAATGTATCAGGCTCTGGTCTCTGGAGATTATGCATCTCAGTCTGGGAAAGCAAACAAACTCATTTCAATACTGGTATCTAGAAAAAAGGCATATTTTTTTGAGTACTTGAACCTTTGTTTTACCCTCATGATGAATGATGAACCAGGAATCTTTGTATGCAGTTTTCTAATTTCCTGTTAAAATGATTAAAAGAATAAAACACCAGCAGCATTCTTTTCGATGTAATAAAAATCACAGAATATGGTGAGTTGGAAGGGACCCACAAGGATAGGAATATTAACTATCATCAAACTAAATAAAATACACATTTTGGAAAGCTGGTAGCCTGTTTCATTCTTTTCTCCTGTCGAGACCTCAGAGAGGGAGCATAGAAGGTTATTTGGAGATTTTTTAAAACTGCTTTAACTTGAACAAAAAATATACAGATTTGAAAGCTGAGGCCAGAGATATCATTTTTTTAGCAGTCAGAGGCCAGATTTACAAAATCTGTATGTTAGGCATCACATAGGTTATGGTGGATGGCCTCTCTGTATGAAGAGATCATTTTGGTTATTAGCTCATGTAACTTTCTTCTAACAGCATATGAATTGTGTACAGTTATTATAAATGTTAAAGAAATACTTCTTTAAAAACATCTTTTAAAGATGTAATCTTGTATAATTTTCTAGTTCTCTGGAGTCTGTTTTTTCCTATTTAAAAACGCTTTGCCTATAGTTGGGAGATGAGTGACTGTTTTTTCCATTTGTGTTGCTGAAAAATCTTGCAAGAACCAAAAGCTCTTTATAGATATGTAAAGATTAAATCACTGCTTTGAGAAACTGATAAGCGGCAGAGGTGGTTATGCAAGCACAGAGGACCCAGCACAGAGTTTGGAGCAGAAAGTTCTCCATATATAGGTTGTACTTGATGATCTCAATGTCTTCTCCAACCTAACTGGTTCTGTGGTATCTATAGATAGGAGATCTTCATGTATAAGTTATGTCAGTATATAGGAAATCATACTCCTCCTCCATCATAAGAAGGCTGAATGCCTTGGAGCTAGGCATCTGACCCAAAACAGGTGGCAACTGGAGGGGAATGGGCACAAAGCAAAGAGGAACCAGGTGAAACTGTAGAAAATGGAGATGAAAGGTAATGAGTTTTATAGGTATTGTGAGACTCAGATTAGGAATTGTGTGAGGTGGGTAGATGAATGCTTTTGTGTCTGCCAAGGCTGGCAGGTATTGGTCAGCTTTCTTCCTGTTAAGACTAGTGAAAGGAAGAAAGTAAGGAAGAAAAGGGTTAAAATTCATAGGCTCTCTCCTAAATGTCACTGCAGCAGCTGCAGGGATTGCAGAAAGAAATGGGCACCTGGGTTCCTGCACTCTGTGAGATAACAGATGAACAGGGAGGTTTTTGTGATGGCAGTTCTAATGGGCTCTGGAAACAGAACACACCTGGGCTTCTGGAGGGCAAAAACAGGTATAAGGGCAGTGGAAAAGCAGGTAGGGAAAAAAATAGTAATTTGTGATATATTATGTGCTGAAACCAGGTGAAAAAGTACCTAAGATGAAGTTGTGCAGCCCTGCTAAAATCAATAGCTAAACATTTATTCACTTCAGCAGTACAAAAATCTTGCACTTCACGCTAATCAGGAAATGCATGGATGTCACAGCCTGGACTTTTTTGAGGGAAACCTATGTTTGAGAAGGGGAAAGAATTTACAGTCATCCTCTTCAAGTTTCATCTAAAAAATTAAATATTAAGAACTGGACTTTCTATATTAAATATAGCTTAATTTCGAATTGGCTATTTCCTATTCAGAAATTATAGTTTTTCAGTCTGAAGATTTAGGGGTTTTTTCTCATTTTTGACAATTTTGAGTAAAGCCTAAAGCCTTTATATGTGAACACATACGTAGTGGATACCCTGTCATGATTTAATCAGCACAAACACACGGGTTTCAAGTTTTTGTTTTGTTGCTTTGGGTTTAGACTGTAACAGGATTTGGTTACATAGTGTTTCCTATATAATGTAGGATGTAATTGAGTCCAAAAATAGGTTCTTTATACATTCAATTGTCACCTACTACTGGAAGCTTCTGCTGTCATTATGTGCCTAAGTCTCTAACTGTAAAATTTTCTGTGCATCTAAAGGTCTCTTTCCACATGCATTCAGGAGCACCTCTGGCTTGGACTGAAGTCTGTCACAACACTGTTACTACATATTGAGTGCTGCTGTAGGTGCTACTGGGATCTTCCAAGTAGGTGTTTCCCAGCTCATCAGCTAGTGATGTCCTTCCACCCTCTTGCTCTGTGATTGTGGCAAGGTTTGGGACTTCAATTTTTCTCTGCTCTTCATTCCTTCAGATGATGCTGTTCCACTTTGTTGGGGGATATTTAGTGTTTTGTGGGTCAGGGAGAGTGGGAGTGAGCAAGCTGATAAGAATGACTGTAGCCTAAAGGCTAAGCCACTCAGCTGGGAATAGGGAACTAGTTCTAGTCCCTATTTCAATTAATGTTTGATAAGAAATAGTGAAATATTAATTGGGGCAGAGACCAGAACCCCAGTCTCTCCTGTCTGAGGTGGCAGCCCTCAGCAAAGGCTGTCTCCATCCTCCAGGGAGAGTGTGATCTTCAGCCTGGCTTTCCCATGGCTGATGGTTTGACTGATGAGCTCTTGGAGGGATGTAGCCCCAGGTTACCAAGTGAGGCAACTTTTACCTAGTCTGTGTTGAAAAAAAGACAGAAAAGCTAAGTTTGGGAGAGGAATCACTGCTAAGAATGATGCATTGTAGGAAGCATGTTTTAGCTGCCTGGCTGCAGTGGCAATGCTAGTGAAATGGTTTTGATGTTATTAGCTTGCTTTTCCTTGTAGTTGTTTCATTTTCTTCATGCATAGAATAGGGAACCTGTGAGTGTGCTCTGATTACCCTAGACAGTGAAGTGATTTAAGTGACTGCAGTGTTGACTCTGACAATGCATGCAGCATCCTTACACATATCATCTGCTCCCTCATGGTGTTGTCCTGTGCTTCCCAGTGTCTGCATCAATGGCCTTGTACCACTGGATCTACTGAAGAATGGAAGTTTTTGATATCTGCACCAATTTTTAGAGGGAGAATGATTAAGAAAATATGGTCAAGTATTCAATGTGATCATTGTTAATGGTGTGTTCATCTTAAAGTACTTTCATGACGACATTTTGAAGAGAAACTGTAGGAATGAGATGCTAGAGCAGCCCACAGAGGTGACTGTGGGAGCCAGAGCTGTCTGAGAAACAAAGTGGAGCTGGGCATGATACAGGGACAGAAGAACTGTTCCTCCTGTCAGTAGAGTGCTCTCATCACAATTTAGAGCATTATTAGCATAGTATAATTGACAATGTTTACATTCCTTTGTTTTGGAAGTTACTGTCAACTGGTTAGAACCAGCACTAGGTTAGGCTTTTAATATAAATTTGTTACTTTTCCCACTGAGAGGTGTTTATTTTCTCCCTCCTGTTTTTAGGAAAGCCTGAAGGAAGATTCTCTAGCCTGCTGATGCCAGTCCACCCTCATAAAATTTTCTTCCTCCTTTGCTGACAATGCTAATGGGTGCTGGTTTTGCCTTAGGAGGCCACAAAGCTTGCTAAAAATGTATTTTTTCCTTCAGCTTTCAGGAGAAGTTTTCAGATTGAGCTTAATCCAAAATGTCGTAGAATAGCATAATGTTTTGTCACATGGGAAATTTCATTAGATGTTGTTGACATGCTTCAAATCAACCTCCTGTATATAGTTGGGTTTTATCAGGACCTCTTAACAAACCTGTTAACAGTTCAGGTGCTGATGCTCTTTCTGTGTAGGCACTTGTCTGTGCTCCATCTAGACTGGACAGAGCTGTAGAACCTCTGGGGACTTCAGGCTTAACAGAGTGAAGAGTGACCCTATCCTTGTTTTGAATTCCTGTCTTCTTGACACAGTCTCTGGAAAATCCTCAGTGCATGTGTGTAAGTGAAGGGCACTGGTGGGCTGCAAGTGGGTTGACTGCAAGTGGTGCTCTTTCCTGTCGCTGCTGGCAGTTCCTTTAACCCTTGTTCTGTTTTGTTTTCCTGATCATTACACACACATTTCCATTCAAATTGTGTTCATATCAGTTTTGCTATTTCTACATAGCTCTAATATCTGCTCCCTTCAGACTGATGTGGACCAAGATGTAATCCCAGGGAAAGAGGTCCACTGCAGGGTTTCTCCCAACAGGCCACAAAGGTAGCGTGTGTTATAGACGCTCGTGACAAACTGAAGGAGCCAATTTATATTATACAAAAAATTGGATTTATTAACAATCGAATTAGCAAGCGATAAAAAGAGTGAAACAGTGCTGGGCAGCCCGGGGAGACAGACCGTGCTCTGCCAGGGGCTTGCGCTAAAATGGGGAAGGATCTCTTTATTTATAGTCCTTAGTTCCTGTGCTCGTACAAACTGACATCTTCTGCATTGTGTACGTGCCTGTGCCGTCAGTTGCGAGGTGGTCGTAATCGGCCTCTTGGTGGTCGCTGGGATGAAGGCTGACCTCTTCTCCAGCTGTCTTTTAGGTGATTTAAGTCTCACCCGTGTTCCTGTGAAACATCCTTTTCCACACGTTAATCATCAGTACGCAGTAGTCTATCCAAACCAATATTCATGGCTTTAGATAACTAGAGAATGCTCTATCCCTAATGGCTTTAGATAAACAAAAAAAAGGGCGTATCTATTTCCTAATGGCTTTAGATAAGGAAAGAGTCTCTCTCTACCCTCTAATGGCTTTAGATAAGTAAAGAATGTCTTTACTCTCTGATGGCTTTAGGTAAACAAAGAATGTCTTCACTCCCTGATGCGATTCCATGAACAAAGTTAACCTGTTTGTTACAGCGTGCAGGCGGGTTTGGTGACTGTTCTCACCATGGGCTGTGATGGGTCAAAAATAGCAGCAGGCCACACTGAAGTGTAGAGCTTTGTTTTGGAGCACGGGGAAGATGGAAGGTGCAAAACTGTGGAGGTTGTCATCCATGGGAGTTGACAGAACTTCTTAATTAATTTTTGTGTAGTTTTTACAGTGGTCTTGTGAGCATGTTATTTTGCAGAGTTAGGTGCTGGTGATTTTTAAACACGAGTTTGCTCTACCCTGTTCATTTATTTTCCCTGTTCACAGAACTTTACTTCTGAAAAGAAACAAAATTACTTTCTTTGCCTTTGGAGACAGAAAAATAAACCAAGCTGTGACTTGTAATCCTACCAACTCTCTTCTCATGCTATGAAATTGACAGGTATACTAATGCACTGATGCTGTCTATCTGTCAAAGAAAGAGTTTTCAGTACAGGCAGCAAGACTATGTCAAATGTTTCTGAGTGTCCTTATTAACAGACAAAGGTTTAATTATAAATCTGCCATTGAACTCCATCTTCTCCTTAGTTACCACCAAACTAAACTGGTTCTTGCTTCATAATTTGGCCAACAAACCACTAGGGTGAAACCACAGGTGGCCCTGGTAAAGACTCACCTTTTTGTTTCCTGAAATGTGGTTTGCAATCCCTAATTGTTATAATCATTCATAAAATGATTGCATTTCCAAATTCATACTCATAAGCACCAACGGTAACAGAATAGGGAAGTCAACAGTGTGGGATAAATCCATTTTGTTGTGGCACTGTTTTCTCAGGGTCATCTTCAGCTTCTTGTTCTTCTGTTCTTACTCTTGAACATACCTGTAAGCAGTATCTTTGAGTGTTAATGAGCCCAAAACAATGACTTTGGATGCAAACTTGTTATCTGACACATTGGTGACACTGTTTTCTTTGGCAAGGTTCAGGCATTTAGCTCTGCTATGAACAGGGTCAAACAATGGACAGTAGGGAGGTCAAAGAAAGGTCAAGTGGGATAATGGAGCATAACTAAGGGACTGTTGCATAAATAACAGAGTGCCTTATTATAAATACTCAAATTCTCAGCTCCTTCTTTCAGAAAGGCTCCTTTGCAGGGCCTTAAATAGCAAATGAAAGAGGGTGCACTTTCAGCTGCACTTGGTAATCTCTGGGCAGTAATTAATCAAATCGGGGTCTGGCAGTGCTTGTTCTTACATAAGTCCTTTGAAATAATGACCCCTTATTTGGTCCGAGGTGGTGTTTCAAAGCCCCTTGATGTGTCCCCCTTGTGCCAAGTGTTGAGTGAGCAGTGCTGAGAGGATAGCTCTGGAAGCCAGAGGTATTACCTGGGTTTAAACAAGAACGAGGCACATTTCCTGGAGGATGGGGCCATCAGTGCTGTTTGTACCTGCAGATCTACTCCCAGCGCCCAGGGCTGGTAGGGGATGCCAGGAAAGGCATCATCATATAACATCCCTGTTTCTCAGGTATTACACAGCAGTGAGTGCCCCTTGGATGTTGGGATAGCTGCTCTCTGAACTTGTCAAAACATTATTTTTTCCTTTGTGGCCTTTATTTTTGAAAAATTCATAACTTTGCTGCCTTGCTTTTTTTTTTCTGGATGAGGAAGCCCTCTTAAGAACTGCTTGTGCTGACTCATTCTTTTCAGTATTAATTTGCTGGTTAAAAATAACTTGGGCTTTTGTCTATTCAAGTGGTGTGGAGTAAGATGATTTTTGGCAGTGCTGTGATTAGCTGCGTTGCCAGTTTTTACAGAATCCTTGCAATGTGATCTGGACTCTGAGGAGCACGAGCCCAGGAGCTGTTGTTGCACCTTGTGACTTCATTCACTTGCCTGAGATTAAGTGGGAAAGGAAGAATACCTTGGGTGCCAGACTTTCTGAAGCTTGAGTCCAAAAGCTTAAGCATTCTTCCAGATAAAATAAAGGCATAAGGAGAAATTTTTGCTGAAAGTCCTCACTGCCTGAGTGCATGAGCAAATAGAGCATAATTTCGGTGACATGTGTCACTGATAAAGAATATTAAATAAAGAATGAAGGTAAATTTGTTGTCCCTGTTCCAATTAATTTCCTTTTTTTTTAAATATGAGTAGCTTCCAATTGAAAAAAAAATAAATAGTCAAAGCTTCTCTGAGAGACTAATGTTGTTCTTCCCAGTCTTTCTGTATTAGAATGTACCTCTGAATTGTTAAATATTTTATGCCTTCAGTACTGATTGGGGTTACAGAACAGTAATTGTGATGTATTCCCAGTCATCAGTATATAAGCAGTGCAGTTGTATTTCTCTTCTCCTGGGTGTCCCCACATGCATTGTATCTCTGCCTGATTTTACCTTCTGTTGTTTTCTCCTTTTCCCTGCATAGAAATGCATTGCTGTCTGTTTTCTGAACCTGCTTCCTCCTAAAATTTTGCTCCTGATTAAGCAGTGCAGAACTGATGGCACTGACTAGTCATTGACAGAGATGAGATCCACCAAACAAAACTGAAAAATCTGATCGTCTCTTCTGGAGCTGTGATTAGTTCTTAGACCTTGAGAGAAACTCATGCATGCTAATCACCTGTGCACAATAATTACCATCCAAGGTACTTGACCTTCCACATCTGCTCTTATTAGTTCAAAAACCACATTAATTTCCAGTGTGTTTTTTCTTCTATTTTAATCAATACTGATTTATTTGTAAGAGTTTCTCCTGGGATTTACTAGGTAATTTGGGAAAACTTGACTTACCTCTTCCGAGGGATATGTTTTGGATACTGGAACATGGAGTACGGCCCATGACCAGAAGTGGATGATTTGTGAGGTGCAATCACAGGGAGATGGAGCGTGACACATCTAATACATGCTGTTGGATAGTTAGCAACTACTAAAGATATTTTTGGCAAAAAACCCCACTGAACAAATAACCTATGAAACCCTGAAAAATAAGAGAAAAGTTAGTGTCTTTGGGCTTTACATTTTTGTGCTCTGTAGGTTGGCACTTTCTCATTTGGATTCATCCAGCCTACATCTTAGAAAGCTGAAATCTGTTCTGTGTGGCAACGTGATGCTCTCCTTAAATATGGTCCTTGGTCGAGTAGGTTCTCCAGTTTCCTCCTTCTGCCTCAAAGCCTCAAACTCATTACCAGTTTGTCATTGGTATGAAATCATTAATAAGTTCTTGGCTCCCACTGGCTGTGCTAATTGTGCTTTCTGCAACAAACTCTGTTCTCAAGGGGAAAAGTATAAGAGGAAGGTGACAGAAGGGTGAACAGCAAGAACCTCAGATATGCCACCTCTCTTCCTCCCTTTGCCCTTATTACAGCATGTGAGACAAGCTGGTTATTTTTAGTTATTCTCAACAGTCAGTGCCAGTCAGCATCCAGGAGGTGGGCAGCAAGTCAGGCAGAGGTCAGACAGTGTTATCACCCTTTCATTGTGATGGTCAAATCCACTTTTAAGCTTCAGGATTGAGAGAAATGCACTTTTGCTGGCAAATGTTTTAGATGTGTACGTGCAGATGCTCATTCATAATCAGAGCTTTTCTGCTTCTATGATCTTATTGTTTAAAAAACACCACCAAATAGGTAGGACTAGATATGAATGTAATTTTTGTCTTTAATGGTTATTCATTCTGCCTATGTAGCCTTTCCTCTCCTGAAGCACAGTGTGTTGGCTCTTTCAGTTAAATGTGCCTTGAAGGCATCATCATAGGTCTGTGATTTTTCACTTCAGTGAAACGATCAGGATGTCTGCTCTGATACTGGCTGCGAACTGGAGGTGAGGAATGGCCATGGCATTACAGTGTCAGCTTCTGAGTGAGATGGGTTAAAAATGGGCCATTTCCCATCAGTCCTGCATTCCTAGTCACAAAACTGGGATGCAGAGACAGTGCTGTTCACAAATGCAATACTGTGATTTTTTGCTAATGGTACATGGTATTTCACATTTGTTGCTCATGTTCTCCCATGTTTCATTTTCCTAAGAAAAATGGCAACACAACAGCAGCCAGAAGATTTCAGATTCTGGTTCTTTGCTTAGTAGCTAGATGTGGTTGAAATGGCAAGGGCAAAACTCTGGTCAGTGTTGTAAAAGGAAAGTGTTTCTCTCGAGTCATTGTGCAGTGACTGTCTACCTCTCTCAGAGCAGTCACACAAGAGAGTTTGAGGCACATAAGAAAAGCAGGGAAGAAAAAGTAACAGAGTCTAAAGAACAGGTATGGATACAAGAAATCAAATTCAACAGCATAGCCTTGTTAAACCACCATTCCTTTTCAGTCGATGTTGGGGCCATGCAGGGGATAGTCCTCCATATGCACATCCATCCAAACCAAGGTTTCCAGGGTTTTTATACACTTTAACATCCCAAGCCCTTCCCCAGCTTGTTAGGTAACAGGTAAGTCTCTGGGTGAACCTCCATCTTGGCAGTTTCTTGCACAGGCGCAGCTCGCAAGTGCTGACTTAATAGTTTCATATCTTATTGTTGCAAGACATTGAAACAAGGATAAAACAAAATAATATAAAAGTTGAAAATTTTGTTTTTAATATAGGTAAGTTTTGACTGTAACATTCCAGGGTGCAACTGCTTTTGCAAGTAAGAGTGCACCCTAACTATGGGCAGTTAAGATAAAAGGAGAACTAGAGCTGGTTTGGATATGTGCATCTCAGATAAAAGAGCTTGCTTGAACCAAGATGGGTAAGAAAACTGCTTTGAGCACATAGAAAGCGATTTCTAACAGTGGGAAAAGGGGGGAGCCTAAGCAGAGGGGGTAAACTGAACAGTGTATGTAAGAGATAATATTTGAACTTAACTGTATAAAAGTTGTTAGATTTTGTATGCCCAGTGGACACACACTTAGAAGGCAGTAGCCCAGCGTTGTCCCTGGTCGTAATAAAAGTGTGTTTTACAGACTAAATATGGATTCCTTTGAATCAACCTCAACATCAATCTTTAAAGATAACCTAAACTTTTTACCTAAACAATCCTTGATTGATTTCGTTCTCTCTACCTAAACAATCTTCTATTGATTTAGTTCTCTAGGACATATAGGTCACTGAAACTAATTCAAACCACAGCTGCATGCTTTGCTGATCTGCTTAATTTGTCTTCAACCAGTGTTTAAGTAAGACCTACAAAGTTACAAGGTTTAGGCAATAATGGCAAAGAACAGAGTTCTTAGGATTCTTAAGTTAGAATTGGACTGTATGCCCCCCTTTCAGTATGGAGAGGGGTCTGTTGTCAAATAAAAGGGAAAAAAATAATTCTATGTTTTGGCCTATATAGAGTCAGCAACAAGGTTTGCTAAACTCACTCTGCCTTGTCTTGCTTCAAACATCTGAGAGGAAAAAGATGGCCTTATTTTGTTGTCCACGACAAATAAATACAATGCAGAAGAAGGACTGAATCTGCAGACCTCTTTGTAAAATGCTGGGAAAGAAGTTCAAATTCACAAAGACATCTAAGCATGTTTGGAAGGAAACGCGTAAAAGAATCCAAGGAAGGCTATGGATAGGCTTACTGATGATACATTCAGAAATGTTCATAGATTTGTAGAGCTGGAGCTCACCTTATTTTGGCAGCAATTCTCAAGTATTTTACTGCATAGTAAGTTGTTAAGCAGGTAAGATGTAGCTATAGATGTAAATTTATGTGATTAGTGTATTTTTGATATTAATTTTATTGAAGATCTTTGTGTCACCATCAGAGTACTTTTGTTTTGTAGGTTAAGACATACAGCTGTTTTTCATGCAACTTTGTTTGCCAATGCTCGCTCGCTGTCAGTGGTGATTTGAAGTCAGTCCCTTGACACCTTTCATGGTGGTTTTTTTTTTGGTGTGCATTATTTTACATTTTTATCCATTGTGACTCTTTTAAAAAGTCAATTATGAGTTTTCCATTACCATTAGTTTTCTTACTCTCTAGAAGTTATGACTAACTTTTTCTCCTAACCTGACTACATAGTTTCTTTTCACCAAATTTGCTGTGAGACAGAGTTTTGTGCCAGAGCCATAGCTGCCATAACTTTGTTTTAAAATAAGCCACTTTATGGCCTGTAAGTGAAATTGAACCTTAAATTGCTAATAGAATTTAGAAATACTTCTATATTGTGAGTTCACTTGAATTATACTAACATCTTCAGGGGAAATTAGTAATGGCAGTGTGTGTTCTGAAGTTTAAGAAATGAAGTTTTAGAGCATTGGGAATGAAAAAGGAAATTAGGTGGGTCTGTAAACTTAAAATGAGAAACATACAACCTTGCTGGTGTTCCTGTTTAACGAAACCTCCTCCTTTTTAGTACGTTACCAATAGCAATAAACTGGTTTTTTATGGCCATCCGTAACAGGGCAGCTGCACCACCTGCCTCCTGCTGAGTTCAGGCTGTGGATTGCCTGGGTGAGCTAAGGACCAGTTTGCAGGAATTCAATGAATACAAATATGTAGCTTCTCACTGCAGCAATCAGAAATGCAAGGCAAATCAACTACCAGCTCAGCTTCAGCAGCATTTATGTAAATTAATAGTTCCTCTACCATTTACTTTGGGGAAGCGTGTTTCCCTTTCAGACCCAATAAATGCATGTTACAAACTCAAACTCCGAAGTTCCCCTACCGCAGTCTACATTTTTGTTCTTAGCAGCACTCAGAGACATTAGAGATAAGTGATGCTTTGTATACTCAGAATAACAAGTGCTACAGCCTCTGTAACTCTGTGCCTTGAGGTAGAAAGAGCCATAATTGTCTATTTAAAGGCAGGGTAGTTAGCAAAATACGTTGGGTTTTGACAAGAATTGGAAAGTGCTTTGCTTCCAAAGGTTGTAGATATGTTGGAGATTATTTTCATCCCTGTTGTCATTTCATTAAAAATCATGACAGTAACTCAGAGGGAACTGGAGAGATAATCTTTCTTTTCATCAAGAAGCAAATGCAAAGAGAGGATTATCATTCTGTTTTTCATATCATATTGCACTGACCTGTTCCTCAGGGGTTGTGTAAGCAAGCCCAAAACATTAAAAACAAAATAGGCTGGTTTCTTCTTTATTACATGCCTGTGCTTAAGAAAATTTAGCCATGCCTGTTTCTTTTCTGTCCAACACTACAGCAAAATTCTGGTATGTGCTGCACCATCTTGCAATGCTTGTCTTATTACTGAAATCTAAAACTGCAATCAGGTTTTGTTACATGTATTTGAGCATTTTTGTTTAACAGGATTTTTTTAATGCTGCATTTTATAAGGAAACTCTGTCTCTTATTTGTGCCTTGTAATAGTGGAGGCAGCTCTAAACATCATTCCCCTCTGAGGTCTGGAGGGTCAAGTTATTTTTGTATCTAGTGCTACAGCTGGAAAACAGTTCAGGCCCTATAAAGGTGTCATTCAATGGTGCGGTAAAATGGGTTGTGAAAACAACAGTAAAGTAGAATACACACATGTCACTTCCTCTGCTGAAGCACATAACTCAGGGGATGTGGGGGTGCAGAGCCCTTTGTCCTCTCCTCTTCTGGCTTTTTGCTTTCCATCTCCTGTCGGTAATCCATTAGAAACCTTCATTATTTCAGCATAATCAGGGTTAACTTCTAAACATGATGTATTGCTGCTGTCTCTCATGAATACAGAGACAGGACCTGTGTTTTCAGCTAGGCTGTTCTCCAGTTAGATTCAGGGTTTTTTCTTGCTGTAATTTTCCCTTTATAGTGTAGGATTTTATTGCACAGCCTTCATAGCCTATTGTTCAACCAAGGGTGGGGAGAAATAATTTGGCCCGAGAAAGACTGTATATGAAGTAGACATTTTGATTGTTTTGGGAAGCACTTTCATGTTCTTCAGAAGTTGTTGTTGTTTGGTTTGTTTTGAATTTATTTAGTATTTCCCTAGAGTTTTCGCTCCTTTTCTTTTAGAAAATAACAATAAGCACTGAAGCACTAATTTGACCCTTCAGCAAAGTGCACCTGTAATATGTAATGTCTCTCCCTCTCTCTTACCCTCACCTTGCCTCCCATGTGGCGGTACCCTGTTCATGTACTTGGCCAGCTGAGCAGCAAGGGCATTGCAGCACCAGTATCTGCAATTCTCACATATCTTGAGTGAAAAGATTTGCTGAAAACTAAAAATGTCATTTATTCCAAGAACTTATGCTATGCAGATAGGGAATAAACAAATTATTTTAATAGCAGAGGTAGTTTTCCTGAGGTCAATGTTTTTCTGTATTTATGTACTTAGTGTTTCTCAGAAGAGATCTCAGACTTCCTTTAAAACAAATTATTCATCACATATTATTATCACAGAGTCCAAGTCACATCCCACCCCTTTTCTTAAATCCAGCCAGATTTGAGATACAGTTGTACTGGGAGGTTTATCTGTAGTGATGGAGATGTGTCTGGGTGTGCTGAGCTCCCGTGTGCATGGCTGGGCTTTCAGAGGGCACCGACTGCAAGAAATGTGGTCCGTGCTGGCTGGTAGCTGGCTGGCAGCTAGTGATAGTACTTGGGGCTTATTTGAAGAGGATTTTTCTCCCAGAAGAGACAGATTAATTTCCTGTGGCTCCAGTGTGGCTTTTCTGCGAGTGGATAAGCAGGACAGCAGTCAAGTTCTGAGTGTACGTGGATACGGAAGAACAACTAAAGCATTAATAGAGCATTTTTCTTAAGATAATGAACATTAAGAGGTTGAATCTGGGCATTGTCTCTGGATTGATGACATGGTAGGCTTCTGTATGTTGACCAAGATCACTGCTGTGTAAGGTAAGTAGGACTGGTTGTTTTGTGTTTTAAGAGGAGCTAATAAGAAATAAAACATTCAAAACTAATACCACCACATCTATTTTTTCAGCCAGGAAATGGCTTTTGCAGATCCCACTCACTGTTGTTTCTGAGTAAAGGGAGAACTACAGGTTACCTTCTCTTGTGGACTCAAACATCCTTTCTCTGCATCCCCTCCCGGGAGGACTGTATTCCTTTCTTTAACCATGGATTATCAACTTTCAGTGTATTTTGTAGCCTTATACTTTTAATAATTGTACCTTACTCAGGCCAGACAGATGCATTTCAACTATCCTCAGTGTAAAAATAGCCTGAAGGCAAACTTGGGGATGTATCGCATCTTCAACTAAGTTAAGAAATTCTTTATTCAGGGAATGCAGTGGTTATACCCTCCAGCACTGTGCCATTATAGAAAAATCACCATCCCTCAGTTTTTTGCCCTGATTCAAGGACATTAAGCCTCACAGTTACTGTGGAAAAAAAGAATCCAGGATTTGCATTGGAATAAAGTTCTGCAACACAGAAAACATTTCCAACCTTCTTACACTGCAAGAGTTACCCCGGCAGGCTTTTTTTTTCTGTAGGGTACAGAGCTGGCTACAAGAAGCATTTTACTTGGTGCCAGATAAGACTTGAGCAGCTCTGTTCCAGTCTGTGGCCTTATTTGACTTGTTCTTTTCAAATGTTTGTGAGGGACAAGTTTGAGACCTTAAATGCCATGCTTTCCCCCCCCCCACCCCCCCTCTCTTTTTGTTTTTTCATTTTTTCCCCTTTTCTCCCTCCCTCCCCAGAACTGGTTGCATCCACATATCAAGAAGCATCAAAGACCTGTTTGTCTGCATAGTACATTTATCGATCCCGGCCAAAGTTAAGCCCTAAGGGTACCACTGTTGACTTCAGCTGGACTAGATCTAAAATGCATTTACCTCATTGTTTGAAAATTGCCACTACAAATTGTTACATGTTGCTTTTTAACTATTTGCTTACTGGCATGCTAAGAAGGAAAAAGCAGCGAGACAAACCCTCAGCACCTCTCTCTCATGAACTAATTGTCCTCTGTGTGCAACACTGCACTTAGAGCTCTCAAATGAGATTTTAGCTCTTAATGATAATAGTGATAAAACCAGTTGTTTTTCCGAAAAGGCTTCGCTGTGCTCTGTAGGCAAGGAAGTACTCCAGTAACTGCTGTAATTAACACCTTTCTCAGTTGGAACATATGGCAGGAAGGAATAAATAGGCAGGAAGAAGGAAGCTTTGTTTCTCTAACCAAGGTATTCACCCCCCCCACCCCCCCTCCCCGTATTTCCCCCACCCCGTTTCATACAGTTGTATAAATTCAAAAAGTGACCAACCAGCCATGGTTTGCCTTCTGTGGCTAAGGGGTTGGCTCCCTGTAAATGCTGTCACGAACGTTTTTGGCTGGGCATACTAAGCATGCTCTAAACTAGTCATCTTTATTGGCAAGATAAAGGTGTATGTGCTATTCAGGATAATCTCTAAAAGCAAACCCTACAAAGAAACAAAACCCAAGGTAGCTACCAGCAGTTCGGGTTCATTCTGAATAGTGGTCCTTCAAAACAGAAAGCCCACAAATTAGCAGAAATGGGCTATCTCTGTATGTGATTCCCTTTTAGAACTACTCACACAGTGCTGGCCAGTCTGTTATCTTTGATTCCGGGAGGGGAAAAGAAAAGTGAAATTTTCTGCCCTCCCCTCACAACGCTGTATTTCATAGGTGAGTCATTTTCTAATATTATGGAAATTATAAGGATCACCTGGATAAGTGAGGACTAGCAATTCCTGATGCTGCCATCTGTTCTGCTCCCTGCTGACTTGGTGAGATAATTTAACCAGTCAGTTCTTATAGTGCACATTTATCTCATTCATGTGAGGGATAAAATACTATGGAAATAAATTCTGGGTTTTTTTTAAACTCATGACACGTTTTACAAATTTCCTACCCCTCTATATAAATGTATGCATTGTTTTGACTGCTAATAAAAATTTGCACTGAGTTTTAAATGTGTTTTCAGTTCTTAAGTGTATAATATGTACAAATTTTTTATAATGAGGTGAATTTTTTCCCCTAATGGGGATGTTGAGGCACTGAGGCTGAGATTTTCATTTTAAGTAACTAGCTGCTCTCTCAAATTTGTTGATTCCCTTGACACTTGGTGATCTATGTGAAATGATGGAGGAAGTTTGTGTTGCATCCTAAAGCTCAGAAAATCCTGGTATTCTTGTGTCCACAACACTGACTCAAGAGTACTGGTTACCCTACTCAAGGTTCCAGTATTGTAATCTTTTTTCCAGTGTTCCTGATATTGAAGAGCTTTTAACAGAGCTCGTATGCATTTATTTGGTTCTTCTTTAGGTCTTGTGAAAGAAGGCAGACTCTCTCATGTACTTTTTGTGTGCTTAAACACAGAAATTACTAGCAACACTGTATTTTCCCTGATGGAATATTTAAACAACCTACAATCCTTTTGTTTTGTTATTCAATTACAGAGTATTACAACTGTCTTTCTCTTTAAAGAAAAGATTTTTCTTTCACTTTAAGAAATCCCTTCTGTATCAACTCTTTTACTTCTATTTTCCAGTTACTCTCAAAGCTATGTACCAATGGCTAAATCCAAGTTTCTAATTGAGATTCTAAGCAGGAAAAATTGCATCATTGGCTTTTGTTCTTCTGTGAAAGCCCATATAACAGTCCCCTTTCACCTTTGAAAATAGAGAAGAGTTCCTGTCTGTAACAAGTTCTGTGGCATTTCAGTGTTTTTAGAGATCTGTACCGAGCCTTGACTGTCCGTGTCAGTGCAATGCACAATCAGCACTGGTGTTGGTGTGATGAAATATGTGGCACTGTCATAAGGAGCCCCATCTCTGAGCCATTTCCCAGGGCTCGGAAAAGGGAAGCCTCTGGACTTTGTGCAGAGCCTGGCAGAGAGATGATGCTTGATCTCAAGGCCAGTGCGTAAGAAAATAGCTGTGCCACAGGCTGGTGTGGGCTTTGTGATCTGTTGCTGCCTTGCCTGTCCCTTCCAGTCTTGCCCTGGTCAGAAACATGGGAACCTGTTCAAAGCTCACAGTGAGCTTCAAAGCTGACAGTGTTTTGAAGTTTCCTATACGTATTCTTCCCCTGAATATCCTGGATTTGGATCAGACTTGGGATTTCTGTAGAAGAGAAAGGGGGTGATGCTAGAGCTTGTGGCATGGGGTATCTCTTATCACATTCTGCTACACCTTAGCAAAATGTGTGAAGGTAGTTCTGTAGTAGGAGGAAAAAATAAGATTTGGGTGTGATTAATCAAGCTCTGACTAACCTTGATTAATACCCTTAATTTCAAGCAAGCATTCAGGGCCTTGTCAAACATAAAAAGAATGCAATGTCATACTGTGATACATATGACAGGATATATATGTGATAGGATATTATGACTGACTATTTCTGTTGTATGCTTTTTATGTAGGCTAATTAACACACACTAGCTGGTATATGTTAAAATGTGCATTCTCACCTCGGCAGGTCTGCACTGTGGAGACAAAAATTTGTGTCCACAGGGATTCCCCAGCCTCTCCTGCTAAGTTGAGAGCCAAGAATATGACAACTCTTTTATTGATTGTTGGAGTTTCTTTTCAAAATGATGAGTTGGTTTTATTCTGTATCTGTTAATTAGATTTTCCCTGTGAATATGAGAATAAAGTCTTATTTTTAAGAGGTAACTTGGGAGAAAATTTTAGTTTTAAAAAAAAAATATTTTGATTGCCAGAGGATATCCTGAGATTCATAAAGAGTAGAGACTGTCGGCAAGACAGAGATCACAGTGGCATTGACTGCTGCTTTTGGTCTCTGTTCTTGATTTTTGTTATTGAGGTGTGCTTATTTATTTGCAAAAAAGAAAGAAATTAACCACTTGAAACTAAAACTTTTGTGAAGACTGGGATACTAATACATTTTCTTGATGAGGTTTGGCAAAGGAACAAGATTAGCAATTCTATTTATCTTCTTGCAATTTTGAATTTAGCTATTTTACATTATTTGTGTGTTTTTCATTAACCCCTGTTTAACCCAAATGGGAGATATTGGGGAGAAATTAGTATTTGATGCATGTTCAGCACACTTGTGCCTCTGTTAAAAAAAGTGGTGAATACAAAGTAAAGGTTGGAGGGACAGAAGAACAAAACATTTTGGCAGCCTTTAGTGGGAAGAAAAAGGGCAAGAAATGATAGAGGAGAGAAAAAGTTGAATTGGTGGTGGTGTTAGGTAGGGTGGGATGTTTTTATTGCTGAGTTTAAAACAAGTCAGGGCAGGAAAAGCTTTCAGTACAATGTTTAGATCTGAGAAAAATGGTTAAAAACATTTACTGGAATTTCTCTGGGTCACCCAAACACTTGCCCAAGAGAGAGATAAAAGAAAATGGAAGTCTGTTTGGAACAGGGCTGTTCAATTTTGCTTGAAATCTGTCTTCTCTGTTAGGAAACTAACAGACCTGCTCTTAAATATGTAGTTTACTGAATAAAAGCAGCTTTTAAATAAAACACCAGCTTGGTCAGGGTCAAACAGCAGTCTGTCAGAACAGGGCTACAGCGGCTCTAGTCCCTTTATGGGATTGACTGAGGAAAATATTTAGGCTTTAGACTACATTTATTTACAGAAAAAGGACCTGATAGAAGCGGTTGTGATACCCTAGAGTGCTAGGCTAATAAACAAGGGTACTTCTGCATTCTGTCTCAGTGCTCCTGAAACTCAACTCATGTCATCTCTGAGGCACTCAAGACTGGGGGGGGAAAATTATTTAGCATTCAAAGGCTGATGTCTTATCCTTTTGTTATGTGAGAGCTGTCTCCAAAAGCTTCTTATGTAGTGGTGATAGCTAGAGAGGTCCACAGGGAAAGAGACAGTTCCTGCTTTTTGAGGACCAAGGCCAGAAATGGATTTTTAGCTTAAACTTGAGGCTTTGAACTGCACATAGAAAGAAATCCGTACTTGAAGGAAGCCCAGGGATTTTGACTTAGTACCTCCTACACAATTAACGTCTCTGATTTATAATGGGGATTTTCTTTTCCTAAAGGAACTCTGCTCTCTTTGCTATGCTTGCTGCAGCTATGCCACTCCTGCAGCAAACACCAAACTTCTGCAGAGTAATGGCCACCATACTTTGGAACATTAAAATAGGTAGCAGTTTAATTTCATATACTAGGACAGTTTGGCCACTTGGTCTTAAGGAGCCTCCATCAATCAAGGGAGGATGAGAGCAAAGAACAGCAGATATGGCTGCAGGGTTAATTTTTTCTTCTCATTGTTTCTGGCTTTCACAAGAGGTATTTGCAAACTGTACAGGCTGAACAAAAATTATCTGTGCTATGGAAATTTTGATGTGATCAAAGATAGAGACTATTAAACAAGATGTAATGCACTGTCAAAAGTTGTGATTAGATCAGAAGTTCTGTTTGGGGGGATTTTTCCCATTCTGCCCTTCTATTAAGCAATGCCCTACGTTACACTGCATAAAGAGCATTGGTGCAAGTGTGTAGGTGTGCTGTGTATCCCATGACCTGTTATATATATATTTGTATGTAGGCACACAAGATCAGGAAGATGCCAAGTCAGTTCTCTGGTTGAGATGCTGGGTAAGCTCAGCCTTAGTATAATAATTAAGAGCCCAAGGAATTGTTAGCAGCTGGGGCTTCTTCCCTATAGACACTGGTAGCAGTATTTCAATGATGAAAAACTTGAGAACAGTCCACAACTGTATAGGTGTGACATAGAATATATTGATCAGTTAACAAAGAGGAGTTCATAAATCTCATCTTACTCCTGTTGCTTGTCTGAATTCTGACCTAGTTCAAGTGTGATGTTGTTTTTCTCTCCCTGAGGATGGCTGTCATTTTACTAGATTGATTATTCTGCTGCACTTTTTTGCAGTGTATAACTGAATTCAGTTGTGCTGTATCAAGCCATTGGGCATACAACAAAATAAGAACTGTAAAACTTGCATTTAAATAGTTATTTGCTGAAACTGATATTGAATTTCATTAGTAATGGTGGTTACATCACGGTCTTAGTTGAGTACTTTAAAAACTCTGAGGAGATTTAAAACACTGTAATGTACTTGGAGCCATCCTCTAATGTTTTGTTATATTTTATATTTGAAAATCAGTTAGAAGAAAACAAAGGAAGCATGAGCTATCAATCAGCAGTGGTCTGCTGGGATGAAAGGAAGCAGAGGGAGCAATTAAGACTTTGGACTGCAATCCTTCACTGCCATGGAAGTTTCTTAGCAGTATCTGGAGATTTACAGTCCAGCACTCCAGTGTCATACATGGGTGCCCTTGCACCTCGGGGACATTGCTGCTGAGGGCTGGATGGGGAAGCTGTCATGCTGCTCTCATCTGCCCCAGGCAATCAAGACTGCCAGGGCTGGGCAGTGGGGTCAGTCTGGTCCCCCATCTCGCCTGGCTGCCACTGGCAGCCTTGATGGCTTGAGCAAAGGCTGAGTTCAGAATTTGGAAACACTCATACTGAGACGGATAAGACTTGGGTGAACATGTGTTTGAAATTCACTGTTTCCCTCTCTGCTTCTCACATGGGGACACATTTTTCTAGATTTCAGTAAATCTGGAGAGAGAGAGCAGTTCTTCATTTACCACGGTCCTTGAGCACAACTTGAGCAAGGACAAGAAAACTGCTTCCCTTTATTGCTGAACTTGGGACTTTGCAGCAGCCCAGCTCCAAGAGCTTCCCAGTCCCTTTGCTCACATGTGTTATAACAATCATCAAGATCACTTAATATTTACCATGACATACTGTCCTCCTCATGCCACAAGGTGTTTATAGAAAGTTATCAGTGTTTTAGTGAATATTATCTTTTAGGTTACTGAAGGGCTGGTTGAAGTCGTCTTTTGTGGGTGTTCTTCATAGTTGAATGATCCCATAACTTGCCTGGTATTTTACTTTCAGTGTAAATACAGGATTTAATGCATTTTTCCTCCCCATTTTGATGCATTGCAGGCAGTTATATAGTATTCAGTGTTTATTCAATTCCCAAAGGAATAATTTAATTCTAAGGCTGTGCAGCCATAGGCAACGTGTTTCAATTATCTCTGTGAGAGTTATGGTATTAATAGTCAGCCCTTGTACTATGTTCTTATGGCATACATCTGTATTTTCATTCTGCATGCTAAGCAGCAAGAACCTTGTTTGCTCAGCCTTTTAAGAAGATAGAAAACCATCAGTGTAAAAATTACTACTGTTGACTGGTGTTTATATATATATATATGAAGTAAATAAGTGAGATTTACAGTCTGTATTAAAAAAAAGGCAGATTATAAAAGCTAAATCAGATTTCAAATCAATTTATACTGAGCAGTCAAGAGTACTACAGTGTTACAGACACATTTCCTGAGTACAGGTATTTTCACTATCCATATCAATAAATTCAAGTAACCTTCAGTGCAATTTACGTTATCAAATCTTCTGTTTGTATTCAATTTGTATTTGTATTCATGGCATTTGTATTCATGAATCATAAGGGTAAAAGTTATGTGTTAAATTTGGTCCTAAAGGGTGTAGTTTATAGACAGATGAGGTACTTATCTTTGACTATATTTGCCACCTAAGTCACTCAAATATATGCTCTAAAATAAAAATCATAAGTCTTTGAGGAAAAAGTCATTAGTCATCAAGAGATTTTCATATTTTTAATATTAATCAACTGCTGCTTCTGAATTGATGCTTCTGTTCATGCTACAGAAGAAAAAGTGAGGGGGGTGGGTGGGGGTGCTCTGCACACAAGGTTGAATAAACTGCAGAATGCTGTGCTGCTTTTTGCAGCAGATGGGTCATGTTACATGGATTTTAATTCCTGCAATTGCTCCTGACTTTAAGGAAATACTCACCCTTAGTAATGGCAAAATTGGCCACGTAATTATATTTAAATTTTGTGGCACAGATGTGCTTGTTTAAAGACGCCATGCCTCTGCCCTTCTGGAGATGAAGGAATTACTGAAGTTTAACTTTCTTGTTCTCCTTTCACAGCAACCCTTTGTACTGTATTGATATTTTTCAAGGGGAACTTGAAAGAGCCTGTTTCATTGGGAGGGTAGTGGGTGCCGATTCACAAAGAGCTTTTAAAACACCTTTACAGCTGACAATCTGCCAGAATAATTTTGCCGAGGGAAGCTCTGCTACTAGTATGGGCTTATGGAGCACCTTTCATGCTGAGCTCTCGCAGCTCCTCGTCAGCACAATATAGAATGTGCCAGCAGATGAACACTTGAAACAGATTTGTACCTGAGAATAGTTTCTTTGTATTCTCTAGCCACTTATTCACAGAAAGTATTAAAGGTTTCGTCTTCGTTTTTTTCAATATATTTCTCCTCTCCCAATCCACTGTGAGGAATGGTGAAGGAACATAGTGTTAATTGGGGTCTCCTATTCTTTCTCTGTCCCCCCACCCCGCCCCTGACATCTAGTTTTTGTTGTCCTTAATTGCCTGTCTCTTTGTATGTGTGCAAGGGCATCCAACGAGTTTGCTCTGTGCTGGGAGCTTTCTGGCATTCTTGTTTCTTACATGCCCTTCTGGTTGAAGAGGAAAGAGAGGTGGCTGAAGATGGATACGGTGAATAAATGGAAGTCTCCTGCAGAGAGAAACAGATGCATTTCTGTGCAATTCTGTGGGTAGGAGAAGAATTACTGTTTTCCTTTAGCAGTGTGAAAGACTCTGGTTCAGATTAGCCATTCAAAAGAGATCTCTGACAAAAGCGAAAGTAAGGCCAGGAAACAAGTTTCTGGGAAAGGTGATGCTATCTGTCATTGGAAGTGTTTAAGAAGAGGAGACAGATACCAGGAGTGACATAGATGTAGTTGCTCCTATCCTGGGAAAGGCAAATGGACTAGATGCTGCCCAGGAGCCCCTTTGAGATCCATTTTTTTAATGATTTTTATGATCTTTGGTGAGCTGAGGATCAGGATTAATTACATGTCTGATTAATTTGAGCTCAGCCCCCAACTAATTTAGCTGTGCTGTCCCAGGGACCAGATTCATTAGTACTGCTGCCCAGCCCTGTGTGTCACACTGCTGTCAGCTTCCTGAGCTCTCACACTGCGCTGCAGCACAGCTCTCACACAGCAGGGGAAAGCAGAGGCACTTGCTCGCAGGCATCGACATTGCAAAGTCTACAAGACCAAAGATTGGCTTGGTATGCAAACTGAGAAAAGCAGAGCTTGAGCAGTGTTGTAACGCAGTGCAGGATGGGCATGCTGAGCTGAGAGCCTTGACCTGGCGCGTGCATCCTTCAGCAGCACGGCTTGATTACTGGTATAAGGAATATAAGGATGGTAGGATTGAGCTAGCAGTGAGTTGTAATTAAATAGTTCCAAGTTCAAAGGAGGGGAGACAGTTGCCATGGGGAATGGAAAGCTTAGGAGGAGTGTCGCTCTGTGCCTGAAAAATACGGGGGAGAATGGAGTCACTACCCAGCATGTTTTGAGACAAGTCACCACAGGGAGCACACTGAAACCATCCTGACATCAAACGTTAGAAGAAAGCAATGTGAAAGCAACCAGGCAATAGACAGGGACATACTTGTTCCATACCAACCAAGCATAATGAGGCAGTAAATAGTAAATCTCACCTTGATTCAAAGGAATAGACTACACAGTACACACTATATAGTAAAAGCACACCTTTTTTGGTGCCGGGAGCACATAGGGGTTGGCACCTCCATGTACGTGTCAAACAAGTGACAATTTTCATAGGGTTTTTATACCCTTGAGCAAACAGCTTAGAAGTTCTATCTTAAAAGTGCCTTCATAGAGTCAGTGCACAGTACAGTTTGTGGTTTCCTTATCTGACTATACATTTGGTAACCTGTTCCTATACATACCATTATGTAGTAATTATAATCACACATATCTTTTAAGGCCAGTACATGGCTATTCTTTTATTTGTTACCTGCCGAAGCTCCTCTCTTGAGCTCGTGTCTTACCCTGTCAGCAGGGCAGGTCCCTATCTTGCAAGTGGTTACAAGTTTCTCCCTGAAGTTTATAACTTACCTTGTCACTTTAGGGCAGGTCCCTCTTTTGCCAATTGTTATATTTTGCAGACTCATATTTAGGCTCAGTGCAGGTAGGTATTGTAGGCCCTAAGCCTCAGCTCTTGTTTCAGCACCTATTACTTGTGTGCTTTGGTGTCTTTTCCTCTTTCCTCCTTTCCACCCTCAGGCGTTCACTTAACTGCTCCTGGCTCCTCAACATTTTAGTGCATACAGTGAAATCTTACTCCTGTTGGAGGCTATATTAATTTTATAATTTACATTGATGGGAATGGGTTTCCACCTTTGGAACTTGGAACAGATCAGACAGTTGTTGCTGAGCAGAAAGCATAGCCAAATTAGAAATTCCCTACCTCCTGCTAGCACCAGGGCTGTGTGTCCACTCTGTCAGCAGTGTCAGGGAGCATAAATACCTTTAAAACTAACTTTTTGCTTGTTTGGGGTGGCTTGCTGCCCCTAATCTGGCTGATGATGTGAAACCTAGCGCTGGCCCAAGGGAAGGTCAAGACCTGGGAGCAGCAGCTGTGGGACTGCTGAGCTTAAACTGATTACAGACCTCCACCCTGTTAGCACATCTTGTCTGTTGTTGGTTAGCCGGTGCCCCTTTGGGTCTGGAAGGAAATTTGGCCTTTTGGACCTGACAGATGGCCTCTCAAAGAGATACATGTAACTGGCAGATGTCTCTCCTAAATGATCAGTTAGGCTTTAAAACCAGCTCTTGGCCTCTTGGTGAGCTTGAAAAGGCCTGTGCAGCTTCTCCATCAGAAAGCTTGCCTTGAGGCATTGTCATGTAGAATCACTGCTGTTGGCTTCTTAAATTGCAGATAAAGTGACAATCTTATAGGAAAGGTTGTAATTGAGGGGAAAAAAATTTGGTCCCAAATGCTCCATATCCACAGCGGGGGGGGGGGGGGGGGGGGGGGGGGGGGGGGGG
>JAWWEU010000040.1:61597205-61649640 GCA_035583155.1 Acropternis orthonyx | reverse complement strand
CCCACGCCCCCCCCCCCCCCCCCCCCCCCCGCCCCCCCTTTTTTTTTTTTTTAATGTCCCTGGGCAAATCTGGTAAGAGCAATTTGGGTTTGGGATCTTTATGACAGTACTTTGCCAGCCACGAGGTAATGGGTGATGTAGAGTGAGCAACAACCCCTGTTTCAGAGAGTGCAGACTCAAGTATTTGTTACTCAGACACTATTCAGTGCAGTGGGAATAATGAGATGGGGGGTCAGACTTCTCCCAAGTAGCAAGCGATAGGCCAGGAGGAAATGGCCTCAGGTTGCACCAAGGGAGGTTTAGATTGTATATTATGAAAAACTCCTTCACTGAAAGGGTTGTCAAGCCCTGGAACAGGCTGCCGGGGGAAGTGGTCGAATCACAAACTCTGGAGATAATTAAAACCCATGTGGGTGTTGCCCTTAGGGACATAGTTTAGTGGTGGACTTGGCAGTGCTTGGTGTGATGGTGATGAAAGGTAGTCGGGTCTTTCGTCTTCACATGCATCCTCTCCCCAACAAAACCCCTCTTGCTTGCTGTCTCTGAGGGACAATGTGGTTTGTCCTAAGATGAGAACACCGCGTGGGTACTGCAGGTGGAACTGTGTGGATGCTCAGGTAGTTAATGCATTCCAGAGATGGGGGAGCTGTGATGATTGCAATTCACTTTGGCTCACATCATCCTTTCTGCCACACTTAAGTAACAGTTGAACTTGAAGATCCCAGAGATCTTTTCCAACCTAAATGATTCTATGATTTTATAAGCAGGAGTGGGACTTGCCTTTGGACTGTGGGTGAACATAGTTTTGTCCACTGCTGCCTGGAGATATTTGAAAGCCAGTCTAGGCCAGAATGGACCGTGGGGAGTGTTGTGTTTGCAGGATGTTGTTATCAGCCTACTCCAAGGCATGGATGTGTCATCATCTTTCTTTTATCCAATATGGAATTTAGAAATAAATCCTCCCACTTCTTATATGTTTAATGCCACTAGAGCTGCAGGAGACTGATGAGTAGCAGACTTCTAAATTTAAACAAAATGACATCTACTATGTCCTCCTCATGGCAAAACTTCTCCCACCCAGTTGGTATTTTGCTATTTGTAGTGATCATATGTTCATGTATGATGTCATTCTGCAGATATGCAGAAGGATCACATAAACTGAGCTGTGCTGTAACCCTCAAAAGTCTGAATTTTCTCTCACACTGTTTTAATTAAGTTTAGTTTGGTGAAGTTTCTCTTCTCTTGAAGGAATTAAGAGTATTACAGCAGTGTTGTTACAGAGTGCTAATGTTAATTATAACTAATTATAATTAATACATTAACATGATTTATATATAATTAGTGCACTAACATGAATGCATTAATTGCTATAAATGCAGTCAAATCAAACCATTATTTTTCAGATAATATGCATAATTAGATCTGTGGTTCATATTGGCTTACAAAGATGTTATTATAATATTATGTGGCTGTGATACTCGACACGAATATTTGATACCTAAACTACTCGGACATTTCTTAGTTCTCTCTTTTTATATACACTTGTATTTGAAAGTCAATAAAATAGCTCCTTTGTAGGGATTTATATGTAGGAGGATTTACAATGTTAAATATTATGGGTTCAAACTCTGTGATAAGTACATAAATGGGCTATTTAATTGCCCTTGATAGAAATTCACCCTACTTCTTTAGATTTAGCTATTCCAATTAGATGCACTGAGCATTTCAGATGATTAAATGATTAGATGTATTGTTTGAGATCAATTGCTGGTGAAGGAACTCAAAAACATACATTACCATGACCTGGCTTCTATTCAGTATGCTATAGCAAACAAATACATGGCTTTTTTTCATCTTTGACAGTGCTGTCATTCTGTAAGTATATCCATGCAAGGAAAAGATTAAAGGTACCAATGTTGTGCTACACATACATGTTAAAAAATATTTTGTGCACAATAGTATATCTGCTTTTTTTCTTTTTCCTGGTTTTGAGACAATGAGTTATCACAAAGCTGAGGAATGTCAGAATTGTACGTAATTTCAGAAGTTAGTGGTTTCTGATTTTGGACAATAGCTATATTGTATTTATGTTCTTAAAGTAATATGCCAATACAATTGTTTAGAGCAGATACAATATAATGCACTCTGGTAAAGACGCCTCATTGAAACTGTTTGAAGTATGAGATCAGATAAATTCAGGTTAAAAAGGAGGATGCAACTTTTAACAGTGATGAAAAAGAATCTTCAAAATTTATTTTGGGATATAGGTGTATCTGTGTATTGTAAGGGGAGCAAAATTAGTTCTTTAAGAGATGCTCCAGCCCTGCTTAGCTGGGCATCTACATTGTATGCATCAAGAGAACTGGGTTGCAGACTCTACAAAAGGGTCAGACAGGTCACAGTAGGTCATCCACAAAATTCTTTTATGTTTTTTAACACGTCTGGAAGCATGGAAAATGTTATTCTTTCAGTTCAAGTTGAGTATTTCTGTATATGGGGAAGGGAAACTTTAAGACTAGTTTACAGGACTCTAGGGACTTAAAACACTTGACAGCAAATAAACAAAATGTTTTTTGCTTTTCTGTTGCTTTTGGAAATTACATAACTTTCCTAAATTGTTTTAAAATAATGGTAGTGTGTGGCTAGGTTTCTTTTCATTGACTCTTGTTGATTCTCATCTTTAAACCACTGAAGCTGAGTTTCTCTGGACTAGCTCTGATAAACTTCAATAGACAAAACATGAGGAAGTTGAAGATTGGACATCCGGGATCTTAAATTTATAGTCCTTCGATGCTGGAGTAACCAGAAGATACAGAGGAGATTCATATAGGCATTACAGCCTAAGACTTGGAGTTTGTCCGAGTAAGAATGATTAAAGCACCAAAGCAGGCAGATCAAATGCGAGAGATCAGTAGCCAATAAAAGTTGGAATACTAATTAAATGAAGGGAACTGTGTAACTTGGAACCAATGAATGTTAATGTCTTTGTTTGCTAAAATGTACAAATACGTGAAAAGTCTTGAAAGGATATTCGTCGCTGGAATGATTTGCTACATATCTCTGGCCAGAATAAAATAATACCTGGCTCACTAACACTTAAAAGGTAGTGTTGGAGGGTTTTCATTTCTTCCTGACAGTTTTTGATGACATTGCTGCTTTCATCCTCTCTTCTCTCAACCCTTGTTAAATTGTATTTTCTATGATATCACTATTACTATACTTCATAAAAAATACATCTTTTGTTTTCCTCTGCAGAATAAAGTAAACATGGCATGCAAATTTACAGTGAGACTTGTCAACAAACACATGAGATCATGGATATTAGGCTTAGCATAAACTTTATATTATATTCAATTTACTGCTAGTGCAATAAAACTGTCATCAGATCGAATGGGCATTTTATACTGCATCAGCCATAATACATTAAATTGGAAGTACACAATTTTACTGTTGTTCTTATTCTCATATGAGTTATGAAAATTAAAAAGTTACACACGCCATCATGCTATGGCTTGCATATTCCAACAAATTAGAAGGAATTTAGTCTGGGGAGTTTGGGATTTATGATTAATTGAGGATTATAAGGCTGTTTTTCAGTGTGAAAAATAGTATGGTTTGGTGCAGTAAAGACTTGAAATCTCTTAATGAAAATTTGATTGAACAGAACATATGGAAAAAGCCCAAACACTGGTTCTCCAATTTCGTTTGGGATAAAAACTAGTAGACAAAAAGCAGATATAATAGAAAAAAGTCCTTTAAATATTCCAGCATAGGGGGAGCTACAATAGTTAATGGAACTGTATCCACTTTCAAAAGAAGGCTTCAAAACACTGCCACTTTGCAAGAAGTTCAGTTTATTTGTACACACTTCAGGAAAACAAAAGCCATTGGACTTCACTTCTCACCTTGGAGATAAGAGTATCCAGCTTCGGGTCTCTCTTCCTTGCCCAGTTTACTTTCACTAGGTGTGTTGATAGGACACAAGAGCATAAAGAAGTGGCTTTCTAGGGCAGCACTGGGGGTGTTTTGACATGAAAATTATCCTGAGGGAATTTTTTTCATAGTTCTTTCTTACAGTTTTCAACATAAGCCATTTGCGTTCTTTAATTTTAAAGTGCCTTCTTGCTTGCAATTATTCGATATTACGCAGCGTATTACAGTGTATCCACACACACGATTATTACAATGTGCTCTGCATGAAACTCAGCATTTTAAAAGTCTATGTTGCATCAAAAATGAATAATATATTCATCTAATCTATATTGCATTTAGTTTGCTAAGAAGTACAAACTTTTTATATTCCACTGGTGCTCAGAGACCTGTCAAGATTGAAGTCATGGTTGGTACTATACAGACATGGTCCTTGCCTCTGCAAAACCTAGAGATGTCTTTCTCTTTTCATATATGGTAATTTCAAAAATATATCTGAGTACTAGTAGAGAGGTGACCTGAACAGACTTTATCTCAACTGAGCCTTCTGTTTTTCATTTCCCTGGGTCTGTTCCATTATGTGTATGTTCATTAGACATGCTGTGTGACTGACATCTTTCACAATTAGTGCTCACATATAATGAGATGCAACGCTGACAAGGACTCTGTTGTTTTCTATAGTTTCACTGAAAGGCCTTTTCCTTCTTCTTTGGCACCGATCCACTAAAACCACTGCACCATATTCAGCTCATGACTGGGACTGAAAATAATTTTCAGCCATTAAAATATTGCTCGTGTATCATCAGCTCCACCTCTTGGATTAATTTGGTTTTTACAGATCCACTACTGAGTTCATAGGGGAATTTGCTCTGGAAATGTAAAAAGTGCTGACAAACTGCTTTTGCCTTGTGTTTTTAAATCCTCTCATATTCTTTTCATGGGAATTCAAGTCACCTCAGAACAGGCCAAATAAAAAGTTTGCGTCTTACTGCTGCTGTAATCGGTACGGCCAGCTC
Source organism: Acropternis orthonyx (assembly GCA_035583155.1). Taxonomy (NCBI): domain Eukaryota; kingdom Metazoa; phylum Chordata; class Aves; order Passeriformes; family Rhinocryptidae; genus Acropternis; species Acropternis orthonyx. The sequence continues at coordinate 61,644,694 of JAWWEU010000040.1, read as the reverse complement.
TTGCCTCTATGACTGCAGATGTTCTGCTAAAGAAATACATATTTTAAATAGTTCAGAATAACAATAGAGTTGTGAGAAGATAACGTATTTAATCAGAGTATTTGATGGAAAAAGATATATCTTTCTTACTGATAACAGATAATAAATTCAACGTGAATTTCTTTTCAATAGGTTCAGGACCAGTTCACTTCCAGAAAATACATAGAGGTTTTAGGTAAAGGAAGTCAAAATAGCCCCCCAGCATGTCCTGTGGCTACTCATTTGTAAAACTCAATAATGCCAGGCTTTTGCTGTGTAACTTGGAATCACTGCCTGTCATGGGAAGCAGTGAGAACACTAGAGCACTCTGCAACATAATGCAGATGTTTGCAAATAGGAGGAATCAGGAGCATGGAGAATAACTCCAAGGTGTTTGCAGTGACAAAATGCACATTTTATATTACTTTGAAAAGGTGATATATTCTGTAATGTGCTGTGTTTGTTTTGCCCCTGTGGAGAGCAGTGGGATTGCTTCCAGCAAAGGCCTTGGCTCTGGCCATGGGAATTGTGGCAGGCAGAGCTCAGGTAGGCATGGCAGACGGGATGCTCCAACTGGCGAGCCTTCCTTTTTCCTACTGTTTCTTTCTTGATGAAATGCCATAAGTAATGACAAATAGAGGTCGCACTGCAGAGGTAGTTTCTGTGTGTGTAAGAATAGGAAAAGAACTGTAAATGGTTCTTTTATACCTCCAAGATTATGTAGGAAGCAGCAGTTTCAAGTGGTAAAGAAACGTGGTTGCTCTCTTAAGGAACTGGTGATGCATTCCAGCAAGGTGACGTTTTCTGTTGCTGTTTGCAATAACAGGAGAGACAAAGGAGTACTTAGACCTCACAGAGTTAATTTTCAAGGCTTTTTCAAAGTAGCACACCTTGTACTTTAAAAGGGAAATTCTGCAAAAATCCTTTGTTGACATCCTCCATTTCTGGCCACCATTTTTATTCTTCTCTTTTAGAATCATAGAGTGATTTGAGTTGAAAAGGACCTTAAAGATCACTAGTTCCAACCTCCTGCCATGGACAGGGACACCTTCCATTGGACCAGGCTGCTCAAAGCCACATCCAACCTGGCCTTTTGGAGAGACCTTCCTTTGACTCAGCAGTGTCAGTGGCAGAGGCAGTTTGAATCATGAGCAGACTTGTTGTGGCTGCTGGTGGTGGTGAGCTCACCCCAGTGAGGTGCAAGCAGCACTGCTGGAAATGACTCACTGAGCAGACTCCTTCTAGGCTCCTGTCAGGCTCCTTCTCCCAGGGCTCCCCGTTAGCATTGGAGAGATGTCAGCCAGTGCAATTCCCTGGGCTGATGATCCTCCGAACACCAAGAGAGTAGCAGAGGAGCTTAATTATACTTGATGTGGTGGAGTCACGCATTTGGTGTTGTCCACATACTGCCTCAGACGTGCACACGTACCCACACCTAGCGAGAGTAAGTACTGCCACAGCTGGGAATGTGCTGGTAGAAACTAAATGTATAAAGGCACCCTGAGGGTATAAAATACCTTCACCTTGTGAAATCATCTGTGGTGCCACTCGTACAGTTCACTTGGAGGTTTATTAGGCAGTGATGGATGCAGGAATATTTACACAGTTACTTTTATCTAGTGTTCTGTGACTCTTCTGCCAGTGGGGATCCTTTCAGTTGCCCTTAGTTAAGAAATTAGATAGTTTCTTTATTTCTTTTTAATTAGCTGCCAGGAGGAGGGTGATGGTTTTTAGCTTTTTCTAACAGAAAGGCTTCATTTTTAAAAGCACTTTTGTTAAGTCTTGCACTTTTTTTTCATGCTTGACAAAGTTCTTCTCTGGGGGTTTGTAATTACATATTTAATCTAGATGCTAAGCAAAGTTCTGGTTATCCTCAATTCAGAATGTGGAATTTTAGCCTTCATGTACCAGAGGGTGAGTTGTGCAGATTGATCGGTTTAGAGCTCCCTGACTATAATTTCTGTTGTAATGATTTTTTTGATCCTTTGACCTTTTTTTTTCAGGTAGCCATCAGGCCAGTGGTTGCCCTTCCTGCACACTGGAATCTGTTACAGAAACTCATTACTGCTTCCCAGGTTTGCTCTTTCTGACACCCCAGCAGCGACGGGGCTCTTCCCCATCAATAAGGTCTCTCCACCAGCTGCTGTGGTAATGCTCAGGACCCCCCTGCAGGCAGGGAGAAGACATGACGTACACCACATCTTATTAGACAAATATAGGCTTTCTCTTCAAAGCAGGGCCGGGGGGGGGGGGGGGGGTTTGCCCATCCCCCCCCCCGTGCCCCTGCCAACCGGCGGTATCAGTCACTGTTCTCTTCCAGCTGTGTGCTAACTCCATCTTCCTGTAGTGCATTTTACATCGTGGTTATGCCAGCAGAACCTTTCCAACATGACCTAACCCTTGTGTCAAACTCAGTAAGAGCTGGAATCTGAAGGAAGCAATTTTTGGTGAAACTGATCCCTTACCCCCTCCCTCATAAAGGTGTCTGGGCACTATATGGGCTAATGGGAGAAATAAAACGGTGACCTTGTATGTTCTGGGAGTGCTGAGTATAATCCTGCTCAGCCCAGCCATGCTTTTGTTAGGTTTTTGACAAGTGCTTTCCGGCTGTGTGCCTGCTCCGTGTGCCTGTCGAGTGCCTGCAGATACAAATGTGTGAGTGCACCTTGCTCCATAGCAGATGTCTTTACAGAATGGATGGCAGTCCTCACTGCTTTTCTGTGTGAATGCAGAAAGCATCCTTGGGTGGAAAACAGGTGGGAATTTTATTTAAATCCTTCTGTATTGTAGAGCAATGAACCTAACGAGATTCTAAAGCTTTGCCAGGAGGTCCATTTCAATAACCATCTTATCTTGAAACTGTTTTACTCAGGCTTCTTTATCAGATGTTCTTGTTTCTGCATTGCCACCACCCACCTGAAGTTATCTCTTGACCTCAGATGAATAGGTGATGCCATTTTGAGGTGCATTTCTATTTAAGGATGAGTCTTTTCGATGGTCTTTTCTAGAGGCACTGTTCATCACTAAAGTGGCTGTGCATGAATGGTGATGTGCTTGCATTTTCTCTCATCAGAATAACGAAATGGTGGAACTACAAAGGATACGAATGAAAGATGAAATTCGAGAGTACAAGTTTCGAGAGGCGAGACTCCTGCAGGACTACACGGAGCTTGAGGAAGAAAACATTACTTTACAGAAACTGGTGTCCACACTGAAACAGAATCAAGTAAGCATCAAAAGGTTCAAGGCACTATACTGTAAAACAACACCATTTTCTCCAGTTTCCATAATGTGATCCTGTAGAGCACTTTGATAAAAGTTTCTTTGTATGGGTTTTTTCAGTTGGGTTTTTGCTGATCACTTATTCTAAGACAGAGTTACTGGCCTTTTTTGAAATATGGGAGGCCCTTACCTCAATTCTGAAAAATTCTGGTGGAGTATTTCATTGCAGAACTCTGTAATCACAGAGGAATTTTTAAAATAGATGGAATTGCATCCTTTTGCTTCTTGCTTTTCCTGTCTCCTTCCCTGCACACTGAACTCCAGTGCCTAGTGGCAAAGTTCAGTCCTCCGTTTCCTCTTGGCTGGTTTCCTGCACATTGTTTCCTCTTCTGAAGTGTAGAAGAGGGGAAATAATCCTCTCCTCATTCTCCTTTTTTTTGTCCTTCTTGAGTTTCCTGTACTGGCATTTCTCTCTTGTCAGCCATGCTAAGTCCCAAGTTTAGCAAGCTTCTAAAATAGGCAAAGGAATATCAGGTGTTCCTAGTTTATTTTTTGTTTTCCTCATTTGCAGCTGATGGCAAACCAACACACTAATTCTCACTGCAGTGCAGTTAGGAAACCACCTTAAACAACAGCCCCACTGCATCCAGGCATAAGCAGCTGTGGGGTCTGTTCTCCTCCTTCCATAAGCACAGCCTCCTGTGCTGCTGGCTGTGTGTACTGTGGAGGAAACAATCAAGAACACAGTGGTCCTTTAAACTGATCAAAAGAGATTTGGTCTCATGTCAGAAGAGTTAACTTTCTGTCATCAGTGTTTAATTCTCCAAGTTGGATGATGTAACACTTTCAGTGGTTTAGATGCTGTCCAGACCAGTGTAACGTTGCACTGCATAGCACCATTTCCCTGCCTGCTCCCAGTGGGCAACAGCACTGCACTGCAGCCCCTGGCTTATGTCCTAACCCACTGCCTGGTGCAGCCAGGGCTTTTATGGAACAGCCAGCTGCGTCACAGTTTCTAGTGGCAGCCTGGGAACAAAGCTGCCTTATTCCTGCAGGAATGAGCAGTGCTGTTTAAGCTCTCTTTTACTGCTCTAGCACAAATGCAAGTGAAGCATATAAAACAATGGAGCCGTGCCACAGGGAATACACAGGTAATAGAAACAGGTACATCATTTCTTTATTTATGAAGATGCCTTGACTTTCACGCTCCTGTAGCTGAATTTATAGCACATCATCTTTGTGTAAGAGTTATTTAACTAGCCAGCAAATTCCCCCTTTGAGGCATGGATTTTTTTTCTACACCAACCTCATAGGAGACATTTTCACATTATCAGGAAATAAGACTCCTTTATGGACTGTTCTAGTTTTCCCCAAAATAAAATCTGTTTGCAAGTGTTTATATTTGTCATAATATTTCATTCTTACTGAAAATGAATGCCAACAGTCTGTGGAGAGAAAAAGCATTGCCACATTTTGGATGACTTTAAAAAATCAGTCATTTTGCATCACATATCCCTGCACTTGTGATTCCTAAAATAACTTTGATCTACAAGATAAAATTTTAAGAGCATTTTATGCTTTAATGCTTGAATTTACAAAACCATATGTTATAAGTCTTGGTGCTAAAATGTTATTATCTACATTGGGGGTTTTTTGTAGCTTTTTGAAGCAAGAGTCTACGAGAAGGTAACCATACAGATAACATGGCTTTCTGGTTTGCATATGGATTTAAAATGGAAAAGGTGTTATTTTGTTGGGCTTAGCTTTTTTTTTTCATGTCCTTAAGTTGTAACTATAGCTACTCAATTGTATTTTGTAATTTTTCAGATGTACCTGTCCCTCCAGTCAGAAAAGATCAGATTGCTAAATGGAGATTTGAAACTCTTATGGATTTTGTCTTTAATAATCCCCAGTATGACTTTGGAACTTTCTTTGTTGTTTGATGTTTCCATTTTCTGTGTTTGAAGATTAGTGCTTTAGGTTTTGAGTTTGTCTTTTCAAAGGTTTGGGAATACAAAACCTCTGACAGTTGATAAATATTCTACTCCAGTAAGAATGGTGGATATTTTTATTTTTCCAGAACCTTATTTCAGTTTGTTTAAATATATAGGTATGTCAAAATAATATTCTAGGCAATGTCTTAAGATTGTAGATAGTAATTCATACTACTGCATTTTAACTATAAAAACTTCAGTTGTAAAAAGGGTTTTTAATGCAAGCATGAAAATTCAGCATTTCTTTTCCCCTTGCCCCAAGCTATAGCAGGAGCGTTGGTCAAGCATGGACATGAACATTTACAAACAAAAGTCTTCCTTTTCATTGCTGTGGAATTTTCCAATAGTGAAAATGAAGATGAGGAAGGACAGCAAAGGGAAAGCATTGTGCAGTGGGGATACACTGCACTGTCTATATAGTGGTCATCAACTGGTTTCAAGCTGGGCTGGGTTTTTCCAGGCTTTGTTTCTTTTGAGGTGAAATAGAGACGGACTGTAAACATGGGAGGTGCTTTAATGACCACAGTGCCCATAAACACCTTTCTAAAATACCTTGTCTCAGTGTGGGGCAGAGAGCCTGCCCTCTGAGAAGGAGAAAGACCAGTGAGTCCCTCCAGTGCTGGTAAGGCTGCACCAGGTCACTGGGACACACTTAAGGCAGTGTGGACGGAGCAACAGGTTGCCACATGCTCCGGAATAATAGCCATATATGAAGGTCAAGAACTGTGGGGATCTGAATGAGCTGTTTACTATATTTTTCTGGTACATTAAAACTCTTTAACAATTTTGGGGCATCTGAGAGTTTAAACTGATTGCACAAACACTGGGTGGTTTGATTTTTAAAATCAAATGCTTCTGGAATAATGGAGAGCCTTGTAAAATACACAGAAGAGAGCTGAGGCTCTCTACCAGTTTTGTACTTTCCATCTGTATTTTTGAAAACTGCTAAGACACCAAGATACTTAAGAGTGTTTGTGCCTAGTCTAGTAAGAACTTAGATACGAAATCATCTTCGGAATACTTGCAAATCATAAATCAGGCTGTATTAACCTGAAATCTATACACACCATGATATACCAACATTGCTTAGGGCAATCGATAGTAAATTTGTTGTTACCAGAATATCTGTTACTAAAACAGCCTTCTTTCCATGTAATACATTGTTTATCCGAAGTTCCTCAGAAGGAGGTGTTACATTTCTTGATTCTCACATGCTGAATAAGTGAGTACTGGAGTATTTAACAGGGTGAGCTTCACTTGCCTTTTTTCTGTTCAGACAGTTCTTTGCAGCTGCAGGCAATGTCTGGTATTTCAAACTGTAGTTTGAAATATTTCAATAGGGCTGATAAATGGCAGGTTTTCATGACTCAAGTTTTAGTATTATGAATGTTCTTTGTCTTGTCTAATTCAGGTTGAATATGAAGGCTTAAAGCATGAGATTAAACGATTTGAGGAGGAGACAGTGTTGCTTAATAGCCAGCTAGAAGATGCCATCCGACTGAAGGAGATTGCTGAGCATCAGCTGGAGGAAGCTCTGGAAACTTTAAAAAATGAAAGAGAGCAAAAGAACAATCTGAGGAAGGAACTCTCCCAATATATCAACCTCAATGATAGTATGTATAATAACCATATTAATATATCAGTAGATGGATTGAAGTTTTCAGAGGATGGGGGAGAGCCCAACAATGACGATAAAATGAACGGACACATCCACGGGCCTCTCGTGAAACTGAACGGTGACTACCGAACTCCCACGAGTAGGAAAGGAGAATCTCTGCACCCCGTCTCTGACCTCTTCAGTGAGCTCAACATATCAGAAATACAGAAACTGAAGCAGCAACTCATGCAGGTAAGAGCTGAATTTAATGTCCTGAACTGTTTAGACACACATCCTATGACCCCTAGTGCCAGTTTTGCAATGAATATTTGTGCTGGTTTAAGGTAAACTGGCAGGAGAAAAGAACCCAACTCACAAAAAGACTGCAAGTCAGAACTACAATTTAATGAAAAGATCACAGTAAGTACAAGGTTACAGAGGAAATAGCCTGTTTGACCCACAGAAAACAGGTGTGTAACCCAGCCCCCTGGGGCATGAACAGGAGGGTGTTTTGTCAGCCCCTCCCCTGTGTGAGCCCCACCTGGCCCCCCTGAATACAAAGTAAAAGGAAAGAGGAAACCTGTTCATGAGGATGATGGTCACGGTCCGGTTGAGAGTGGCAGTCGCAGTCCTGCTGAGGGTCTGGTCCTCCTCTGGATCCCACGAGTGAGTGAGTCCAGTCCCAAAACCCCCCAGTTTATATATGCTTAGGCTCAGGTGGGAATACCCAGCACCTCCCCCAGGGTGGGCAGTTTCACAATGAGTGATTTACACTCTGGGGTGAATCATAGCATATTTTTGGAAACCCTGATGGCCCACTAGCAGACACGACCCCTCAGGCTGAATGTGAAGGTGCTAATGGCTCTCCTGAAGGGTGTTATCACACCTGAGCCATTGGTGTGAAAACAGGAAACCTTTATCTCACAGAAGTTCCCAAACACCCAGGTTGTAGCCTGAGGGGTCAGATGTGCCCTGGGAAGCTGCTGCAAATGATCCATTGTTAGCAGTTCATGAGAAATTACATAGAGGGTGTAGAATACACAGTCTGAGCCACACCCACACAGTGACAAACTGGTCCTGGTAACTATAACCAGGACAATATTCCTAGTGGTGTTCTTGATCACATATCCTTTTTTCAGATTTCTGCTTTGGTGTTTCTCCATATCCAGGTTATGCTAGAAATGTCTCTAGTAGACAGAGTATCTGTCTGCAAAAAATTCAGTGTGATCTGAGTAGATATTTAGTGCAAACAGGAGAAAGGGACATAGTTGCTGTGCTTGCAGAAAGTTGGGTTCTTTTTCTTTCCTGCTTTGATAATGGCAGATGTCCCTGAAATTCCAAATGGAATAAAGTATTCTTCAATACAGTGAAATCTATCTGAAAAAACCCCACTGAAATACAGAAAGACTTGACTATGCTCCCTTGCAAGTCAGAGGGAGTTTTTGCCATTAAATTCAGCTTGAACAAGATTTGGCGTACTGTCAGGAGAGAACAAAAGGAGAGGAGTGCTCCTCTTAACAGCCGTGCACTCGGAGAGCATGTGGCGTGTGAGATGCCACAGAGTGCCCTTGTCCTCGCTGGCAGTCCCGGCGGATGCACAGGCTGCAGGGGGTGCCTTGGGGACTGTACAGCAAGCGTTTGTTCTCTGTTCATCCAAGCCCAGCCCAGGCACAGCCAGAATAGGAGCCTGGGATGCGAGCCAGATAAAAACTCAAGCTGCCAGCCCCAATGTTGACATCATCTTAGAAGGGATACAGTGCCACACAGAGAAAGGGTCCTTCTGCCCGAGCTGTTGAGCATCTTGTCTGCCACAAGAGCTTGAAAAGTTTTGGCACCATCAAGGAAACATCCAGCATTTTGTAGCTTCAGGCTTCTAAAAAGTGCTTCTTCTAAAGAGAGTAATTGTGAACCCCTGACTACTTAAAATGTAAAAGGTGATTTGGAAGTAAAATAGAGCAAACACAGTTTTCAGTGCTTTCTGGAGAACAGTAAATCCCTATGTCATCTGTCTTATTTGCTGAAGAATTAATTGTTTTATTTACTTCAGAGCCAAACTCACTGTGGGAAGTTTTGATCTGAGCTGTGACATGGTGAACACTGATGACATCTAGTGCTTTGCACAAATAACTCTGATGCAAAACATACATAATTTAAATGGGAAAGTTTGAAACTTAGAATTTTATGTAAGTGAAAAGTTCTGTCAAACTTTTCTAGTATTAAAATGTACACAGTCTGTATATTTTGTGTATATATGCATATATACAAATGTGCATGTGTAAGTACATATACATGTATATCTATCATCTGTGTACATATGCATTACATGTATATCTGTAATATGTGTACATATGCATTATATGCAGCTTCTAATTAGGTTCAGAAATACAGTGTTAAAATTTTTCAAAACAGTTTCAAAGGAAATGCTTTTCATATTTTTTAAAATATTAACATTTTTTGAATGTTCATATTTTAAAATACAGTGTAACCATTTTAAACCATAATTGACAATGAAGTTTATGCAATATAAATTTGGAGTGAAAGCTGCTTAGAAATGAAAAAAAGAGAGGATTGTTTCGGTTATGCTTTGTCTTGGTTGTATTAAATTAAATATTGAGCTTGATGAGTCAGCAAACTTCTACTTCAAAGATACCATAATTGGTGTTATCTTCTCTGACTTCAAAGCTTATTTATTTTATGTCTCTTAAACAAAGAGGCAGCCTTCTGACAGTCACTAGCCACAAATTTAGGACCCTAGAAAAGAAATATAGCCGTTTTTTGTCATAACATTTTTTGGTGCTGGGCCTCAGTACCACCATGCCAATAGTCACCACCATTGCTTGGCATTGTTAAAATGTTTATGGTTTAAGAAGAAAGATTAGACTTAGATGAAAGCATGATTTCTTTAGATACTGGAAAGATTCACTGCAAACCACTCATGTGTACTGTGTAAAAGGTGATCATCTTCACTGTTGATTTGTATCAGCTCACCTTGGGTCATACAAATTAAATGTGAAAAATTCATCCAAAAGTTTTCCTTGTGGTAGATGGGAGACTTATTTGGGTTCAAGCTGACAAAAGGTAACTTTTTTTAAAAAGTGGTTTTGTTTTTTTTCCTCCTCTACAGTGTCTTTGCCATGTGGTGTTCATTCAGCCACATCTCAGTATTTGGTACATGTTCCTTTTGTTTTCTCTGAAGGGGCTGCACTATGAGAGAGTTCCTGAAGGAACTGACTGTTTTCTTGGGAATTATTTTTAAGTCTATGGGAAGACAAGTTCCATTTTTTTGAGAGAAGCAAACTTCACATTTGCCATTTTTTGAAGTGTGTGTGGCAAATTGTTTTAACTTCTCAGTCTCATAAAGAAGCCTTCACTAAAACACTTAGTATGACAGATATAATTCCTTCTGCAGCTTTAGGTTGCAGCTACTTCATGAGCTGTGCTGGTTCCAGGAGAGATTTAATTGTAACTATTCCCTTTCTGTATTTTATATCCTCTATGTAACAAATGCCTTGCTGAAAATGCTCAGATTCTGAGGTTTTCTCACAAAAGCTCAAGGTTTTCTGCTCTCCCTTCATGTTTGTTGTCCAGTGCCTAGGACTCCTCTCTTCTTTCTGTGGTCGTGCTTTCCCTATTCCTGAGGCCAACATTATATATTGGAGAGCTTATGTTAAGTTTTGTTAAGAAAGGAAATAAAAAAACCCCAAAACCTCATGCAGCCCAGTTTCTGACACTCCTCTTCAGCTACTTTGTACTCTCTGACAGATATGATATAGCTGAGATTCAGGGTTCTTGAGATGAGTTCTCTTTCTTGTTTGTTCCAGATTCCCTAGGAGTTGTTCACTGAAATTCTGATGTTATTAAAAAACCCCCCCAAAACCAAACCAAAACAAAACCCCACAAAACAAACAAAAACCCAAAACCAACCAAACAAAAAATCCCCAGAAAACAACAACGAAAAAAAAGCACCCAACCCCACCAAACGTGGGGGAATAAATGGCAATGGTAAAATTTGTTTCCATAATTGCAAACTATACAGAAAACTGAGAAGGAAAGCTCAAACTGAAACCTTTGAAGAAAAGGATGCATTGCAAAACAGGTACAGCTGCTTTTGAATTGCATTTATTTTCATTTTAAGATGATAAAAATCCTTACTGCAGCTACCAATTTCAATGCCAAAAAACCCTCCCACCAACTGGACTGAAAAATAACTGCAATTCCCATAAGTTTGCTGTGGTGGAAATAGGAGTATAGGATTGTCTGGAGCAAGAAATATAATTACCATACTTGGGAACAGCAGTGTCATTAATATGCAAAAGGTGTGCTCAGGACTGAGCTGGAGCTTTGGGGTTTTTTCCCTTGGAAGTGGGAGCATACGTTTAAAATTTTAAATAGAAGTGGATTAGCTTCTATTACTGTGCTAGAATGAATAAAATTAAGTAGATCTATGTATTTCCTTTTGCCTAATATCCGAGTTGATACATGGGTTTTAGAAGCCATGTGTTTTCTCTGGGGAGAATTCTTTCTGTTTGAAAGTAGTATGTTTCCAGAACACACTTATGTTCAGTAGAGAAATTATCATCAGGATCCAAATTAGTTCAGTTCAAGTTTCTCTTCATGATAGAGTATGACAGCTGAGATTGTTAATCCTGAAGGATCAATTCTCTCTGATTAATTTAAGCAGGCACTGAAACCCTGTGCTGCTTTAACACCTGGTTCTTATCTCAAAAGAAAGGCTCCCTGGCTTTCTAAGCTCTGTATTTATTTTTATACCAGTGAATTTTACACAGTGAATTATCTCCTTTGGTGTGAACATACCCACAGTGGACTGTACACTTTATTAAGCCGACTGCCTTTGTGTGTAAATATGTGGTTCTTGATTATGTGTACAATTTCTCACTATAAGGTGAGATGGTCCTTTAAATTAGCCAGAACAAAGCTTTTTCTTTTTTTTTGTGCATATGCATAGCTCACCTTAGCAGCCTGAAGGAATAAATACCTACTTTGTTCGATGAGGGTAATGTAAGTAACACTGAAGCCTACAGGCAGATCAGATGGAAAAAAAAAAAAACCGGGAAAACTGGTGAAGAGATTTCTGCTGAGTTGACCTCTGGGGCTTCCCAGGACAGATCCAACCAAGAGATCTGTAGGAAGTTGTCACCTTTAAGAAGATGCACTTGGCAAAAGGGAAGTGTGCCCTGTTTTGGATTTTCTCAGCAAGAGTGGACTGACATGGGGGGTGAGCAACAACAAGGGTGGGAGGCAGACTGGGACAGTGACAGGGGAACCAGAAGTGGAGAGGGATACCAAAATACTTCTGGTTCTTGGCTGTCTTCTTCTGAACAGATTATGTAGTGCTAAAAGTGGAACACCTTTATCTAAGGAGGGAGACTCTTCCTGATTCATAAAATATTAATGAGGTTTGGCCCTGGTTTTTCAATTCTTAAGTCATCAGTCCCCTGTTCACAAAAAAAACTAGGCTGATTTTTTTAGATGTTTTTAACGTGGCTTCTATTTTTATTTGTACAGTTTGTCTGCAAGTGATTGCAGATTCTAATGGAGGCCATGTTTTGAAAGCCTGTCTGTAAAACCAGAAGATCACCATATGCTTCAACGTCTTAGTACATCTGAGCAGCAGCCACTGCTCAAAAGCCTAGTTGCGAGAAAACAGGACTCTGAGTCACTGCTTGGAACATTTTTTTAGGTGACATTATTACCCTCTCAGTTTCTAAAAGGCTTTTTTACTGCTTTACTAAGATTCATGGTGGCTAATTTGACTCTCTTCCTAATACTTCATATAGGGAAGGAGAAGTTTGGTTTTTTCAGAACTGAAATCTTTGAATTCTCAGCATTAGTAATTCCACCACTCATAAAGGGAATCTGGAGAATGCCATTTTCACTGCATGTGTAAACACAGGGCTGAGATACTGCAGCCAGGGGAGAGAGAGCAGTAAACCTGGTAGGCTCAGGGTCCTATCCCAAAAGCCATGCAAGCAAGAAGGGTCCTATCTCCATATGCCTTCCTCTGCTTTCAAATTCAGAACTCAGAACAGGATAAAGGCAGAAGAAGAAAGTTGGTGTGTTACACTTGAAATGAGAGTCTTTCAGGGGTGTTATCATGAGTAGCAGATGAAACTTGTAAATCTGTCTTGGTCACTTTAGGATGCTCTGCACTAAAACTTTTAGAGGTGTCCTCCACGATCTCTTCTGTTGTTTAGCATCCACATTTCTCTGTGGGTATTCAGAGAGGAATTCTACTAGGTCAGAATCAGTAGGTTGTTAGTTATGCCACAAGTCTTGCTTTTCCTGGTTTGACCTTAAACAGATGGATTTCACTTACAGTTAAGTGGCTGGGGATTGGGAGTCCTGGGAGTTGCACATGCTCAGCCTTCTGATCTGTGTTATATTTCCACACAGTAGGTTATTTAATCTGTGGAAATGTACACAGCTATTTGTTTCCTGTATTTGCCATAATGAAAGTTTGCAGCAGTTCAAAGATATAAATGAATATTGTGGAAGATTGGTAGAACTATTAATGGGAAATGGAAATTCAAACTCCATTGAGAAATGTGTTTGTACCAGTGGAATGGTTTGCAGTTGACAGTGATGCAGTTCCTGTGTTCAGGGAACACATGTCTTAATAAATCACTCAGTGCTTAGTAATTCTTCAGTGGGCAACATGTAAAATTGTAACTTAGTGATATTGCATATTGTAACAGAGACTGGGACTTCCCAAACCTCTGAGAGTTACATGGATCTATGACTTAATTTTATGGGTGAGGTGCATATGGCTAAAATGTCTGGAAAGCACTCAAGTTGTGTACACCTTGTGGGAATGGAAGAAATTAATGTGATTTCAGAGGTCAGTGTTCAGCACGGGTAGGACGAGGTCCTGGGTTTCTTACTTTGACTCTGTTGCAGGTGGAGCGAGAGAAGGCCATTCTCCTGGCCAACCTTCAGGAGTCTCAGACACAGCTGGAGCACACCAAGGGAGCCCTGACAGAGCAACACGAGCGAGTCCACAGGCTCACGGAGCATGTCAATGCCATGAGGGGACTGCAGAGCAACAAGGAGCTGAAAGCTGAGCTCGACTGTGAGAAGGGCCGAGACCCTGGTGAGGAAGCACATGACTATGAAGTGGACATCAATGGCTTGGAGATCCTAGAATGTAAATACAAAGTAGCTGTTACTGAGGTGATAGACCTTAAAGCAGAAATCAAAGCCTTAAAGGAGAAATATAATAATTATGTGGAAAACTACACTGAAGAGAAGGCCAAGTATGAGAGCAGAATCCAGACGTATGATGAGCAGGTGACAAACCTGGAGAAGTCAACCAAGGAAAGCCAGGAAAAAATGGTCCACATGGAAAAGGAGTTACAAAGGATGACAAGCATAGCAAATGAAAACCATAATACCCTCAACACTGCCCAGGATGAGTTGGTGACATTTAGTGAGGAGCTGGCTCAACTCTACCATCACGTCTGCCTGTGCAACAATGAAACACCGAACAGGGTCATGTTGGACTATTACAGGCAAAGCAGAGTCACCCGCAGCGGGAGCCTGAAAGGACCAGATGACCCTCGAGGTCTCCTTTCCCCACGACTTGCCAGACGGGGTGTGGCATCACCTGTGGAAGCCAGGACCCCGACCGAGCAGGTGACTAAAGAGACCACAGAGCCCAGCAAGGAGCAGAGCCCAACAAAAACACCTTCCATTTCTCCTGTTATCACAGCCCCTCCTTCCTCCCCCGTCTCTGACACCAGTGACATCCGCAAAGAGCCTATGAACATCTACAACCTCAATGCCATAATAAGGGACCAAATCAAGCACTTGCAGAAGGCTGTCGATCGGTCACTGCAGCTGTCGCGCCAGCGGGCTGCGGCTCGGGAGCTGGCACCCATGATCGATAAAGACAAGGAGGCCTTAATGGAAGAGATACTGAAACTGAAATCGCTCCTGAGTACAAAGCGAGAGCAGATCGCAACCCTGAGAGCGGTGCTGAAAGCCAACAAGCAGGTAAGACGCTAATAAAACAGCCAGAAAAGTCTGTTTTTTTACACGGGTCACTTATAAGCTCTCCCAGGAGTATCTTGGAGGAGAGGTTTTACTCACAGGTTATTTAGCCTCTCACTCAATCATGGCAAGGGCAGACCTTTGTTCCCTCCCTCCCCGCCTCCTCTTTAAGCACTTTAGCTCTGCTTTTCTCATCTGAATGCAAGAGGCTGCAGAGTCATTGTTCCAGGTTGCTTGTGGTTTTTCTCATCTGAAAACAGTGCAGTGATCACCACATGGGGGCATGAATCCTGGTTAACAGCTTGGCGTACTATTAGCTGGTGACAGTGATGGGATGTTGAAATTCCCAATAGTCAACTATTCTGAAGTTACAATTTCAGGTTTAATTGATTGTTGAATATCTAACTGCATTTCTAGGATACTGGGGATTTTTAAATTGCAGCAATATTTCAACATACATTGAGTCTTTTATAGCATTCCCCCCCACACACCCCCTCCGAAACAACACATGTTAAATATTAACTCAAGTAATTAAATATCATCTCTAGCTAAGCAATAATAGCTCTGAGCAATTATATGTGGGTTTGCCACATAATTAAAACATAATTAAGATGGAATTGATGTATATGGGTTTAGATTATGTGATTCCAAATTAAAGATTTTTTCCATTAGCATAGAGCTATCATTTATTTTTTGCTACTACTAGAAAATCTAACTCAGTCTCACTCTTTCATTGCTCTCAGAAATAATGCATTATCCTAAGGCATGCTCACTGAAATGGGAAAGATAGATTTGCTGACAAAGGACCTGCTATTAACTAAATTTTATTTATTGGATAGCAGCATAGATACTGATAACTGTACAGCTGGGTACAGAAACTTGCAATACTGTTCATGCAAACCTAGTATCAACTTCCTCAAACTTTCAAGTTATAAGACATAATAATATAGAGGGAGAAATGTAAAGCTAGGTTGGGGAGAGAGATTTAATATGTGCCAGCCTCAAGTGATGGGTGTAACCCAGCACCCAGGGTACATCCCATGTTCAAAAAACCAGAAGTTAAGATTCATTCTCTTGAGCTCTTCCTATTCAAAAGAATAAGTTTCTAAGCAGCAATAGCTGGGGATATTTTTCCTTTGTGGGTTTCAGCTTAGATGAGTCTACAGAGGACGTCGGATTCAGTTTTTCACATTTTCTCCATAACCACAAGAGCTATTTTTTTGTTGTTGTTGCTTGGGGTTTTTTTTTTTATTTTTTCAAATAAAAGCCTTCCCTGAGCCCCAGTGAAGCTGATATTAATATGAAACTATGTGTTTTCATCCCCTACACAGCATGGTAAGACACTGCTGGTGCCAAAGGTAGCAGGGCAGAGCTGGAGGAAGTCCTTTCAGAGGGATAACCAGGCTCAGCCTCTAGAGGGGCCACATCACATCTCATTTTGCTCTGTAGAAATACTTTTACAAAACACCTGTATTTGTTAATGCTCCAGACAGAGACACTTTGAGTGAAGCTTTTTTGGTTGAAGTAATATGGGAAAGGAGGATGAGCACAACCAAATGTACTGTAAAAATTGCAAGACCTGGCCTTCCTAGAGCATCTCACCATTCAGGTCTGGAGGGGGAAGACCAGCAGCAGACCCTGGGTCTGATATTTTGGACTGTATGTAAGTAATGAAAAAAGACCCTTAACTAGGGATGCACAGGTGCTATCTAGTGACCACCAGTAATATTATCAAGTATGCATCTTAGTGTTAGGCTAGGCTCTAAAAAGACTACACAAAACTCTCTAACATGAAAAAGAGCAAGATTTGCTCTAAGAGGCTGCAAACTGAAGATGGGGAAAAAGGATTATTAAATCAATTACTCAAGAAAGCAAGGCACATAGATCTTGCTAGGTTGCTTGCTTACCTTGTCTAGATTTATATGTCGGTTTGTTCATAGCCATAATTACCATGTCAGCAGCAGTTAGGTGGAGCAAACATTCACAAGCAGCATAAATGAGGAAGTAATATCGAATTAATGATGCAATAACTTTTAGGGCCAGTTAAATAATGGGTTTGATTCAATTTTTAATAGCAAGCAGAAAGCAAAGCTGTCTATGAGGGGAATTTAATATCCTGAACTTCTGATGGAGAACTGATTGGTTGTTTTCATAGGTAAATAATTTGATGAGAAGGAGTTGAGTCAGCAAGACTTTCACAGCTGCATTAACAGTAACTATGGTGTCTTCAGCTCCCATAACTGAGATGCTCATAAAAGTCCTTCAGAAAAAAATAGCTTGATAACCCCAGACATACAGAATCTCACCTACAAACAAATGCCCTTAATATTATGTAGACAGAATACAATAGAATTTCTCTGGGAAAGTGAGGCTCAGTGAAAAGACCCATGTACGATTTCTGTATTAAAATAACTGGCTAGCGGTCGTGTTTTCTTGTGTGAAAAAAACCCAACCACTTAGCACTGTAAGATTTAACATTCAGTCAGCAACCATTCTTTTAGTTGGTCTCCTTCTGACACTGCTGATGTAACATAAATGGGATACCAAGCCATCTGAGAAAATGAGAATGGTGCATGGCTTTCAGGATGAAGGTGGCAACCTTTAGGTGGCAGAGTTTGGGCAAATCTCTCTTCTGTAAGGATAAGGACACTGTTAGTTCTGGCAGTGCTTGAGGTCCTGGGGCTTGGGTGTGTGCTCACCTGAGCCTATGCAGCTCCATGGCAGTGTTTTGGGGACAGGGAGAGGGGGCTGAATGCTGTGTGCCCCAGCTCTCTTTTCCTTGCTAGTGTTTCTCAGCCTGCTGGAGTCCAGGCACTGGAGCTTTCTGCTCCCTCCTAGCCTTGCTGCCAATTCTAGGTGACTTCTGCACAGCAAACACTGCATGCTCTGTGAGGCATTAATTCTGCAGGCAGCTTGCTGAGAGGCTCGGTAGTCATTTGCCCAGTTCCTTGGCATGACTGGTCTGACAAGAGTGTCATTAGCACCTATGCTGTCCTATTGCATTATTTACTTCACTGAAGAGTATTCATGCATTTCTTTTCTGTGTTTTCATCTTTTTTTTCTTGTGCTTTCCATTTCCTTGTGTGTTGATTGCACACAAGGTTGCATTTTTATGTGGAACAAAGTTCTCTAATTTTTCTGATACAATTTTGTCCTTAACCACAGCTTAAAAACAAATGCTTCAGAAAGAGCTGTTAAAAACAAAGGCAGATCCTGGGCATCTGCTTCATTTTGGCACCCACTACTTGGAGATGCAGGCTCTTGTTTGCCCCATCTTTCTGTTCAGAGCACTCTGAATGCACTGTTCTAGATTATCCAAATCTAGATTATCCCACAGAAAAGGTTTCAGGCACAACCATATATAGCTCGATGGGTACAATTTTGGAGATTGGCTGAGATGGGAACAAGAATAGTTTTGATAATAGCTGGTGCTGGAGGAAGAATAACATGAAGCCATGGCTTCAGTTCATTTTGTTCCTGTTAGTCTGGCACAGTCTAACAGAACAGCTGAGGTGACCAGACACAGGTGTCTCTGAAAGATGGAGGCCAAATTCCTCTTCTGCCCTCAACCCCACTCCCCATTACACATTCTGGCTTCAGGATGATTCAGGCAAGTTTTCTGCCTCTTCAGGCTTCCCAGACTGGCTCGTGGTAAGCACAGGAAAAACGCCGCCAGTTGTGCAAGGGTAAGGATGGGGAAAAGGGGAAAATTCTTCTGGTGGCAGCTAGCCAGTATAGATTGACTTAGCTGCACTGTGAAATGGCAGCCTCTGAGCTGAGGAGTCCGACAGCAGTTGGCTTCAGTCAGCATCCAGATCCCAAAGTGGTGAGCTGTGGGTAACCTGAGCATCTGCATCGTCTGGTGCCCACTGGCTCTTAGACTTCCTCAGCGTACTGTGCCTTGCACTGAAGCTCATCTGCCCCTGGCAGCAGGTTTCCAACAGAAGCTTTCTCAGCTTGTGTCGTCCTTCTTTCTCTTGCTAAAAACCCAATTTTTTTGTTAGTTTTATTTTCTTCTCTAACAGAGAACTTGTGTCCATTTGTTCTTCACTTAGGAGACTTTCAGAAGGGAAACCCTCGACAGCCTACACAGGGCTGTGCTCAAAAACTTGGCTGGTGTACAGAGAGCCATGAGACACTTCCCATAGGATTTGAAATTTATGCTTTCTGTATCTTGTTTTATGGGAAAATTTAATAGGAAGGAAAAACAGTTTGAAGATTTGATACAGTCCTTCCTTTGTTACTTTTATTCACCAAGTAAATTATATTTCTAAGTTATTTTTCATCCCATAGTGCTATGTGTCCATTTATCTTACCCTGACATCCAGATTAAAATGTAGGGATCATGATCTGGCTGATCATTGTGCACAGTTTCAGTGATGTGTAAATTACTGGATATACTGCTGAAATAATGGAACAATTTAAAAAAATAATAATAAAAACAAGACTAGCATTAGGTGGTGCATACCTTTAACTCATTTTCATTCCTAAACAACAACCAAAAAATCTTTACATGAATCCTGTGTTGGAAGATGAGGTATGATAGGTTAAGGGATATGGGGCTGTATTTCTCTTACAAAGCAAAGACATCTCAATTCCTGCCTTAGGGGCAAAGCAGAACTCATTTTGAGCTATAGAGTCCACCTGTGCTCTCATAAATTTCTTCTACCTCATTAGTGACCTGAAAATTCAAACAAATCTGATTTAATCATATCTGTTAAATAGGAATTTTTCCTCTGATGCACTATTTCCTGATTTCCTTTCAAAAAAGTGGATTTATTAAACATAGTTAATCCCTCTTCTCTATGCTAATTTATGAGTGTACGTTTTTGGCCATGACTGAAAACAGAAAGAAATCTGATGGATTTTGTTTTGTCTTGCCAAGGCATAGGATGGTGTTTACCGTCTTACATTGTACCAAAACATATATTAGCAAGGCTGAAAAAAGCTGAATTGATTTGAATATATCCCTAAGTGGTTGATATTTTTAACATGTATTTCTGGTCATTTCAAATTTGGATTGGAGAAATGCCTCTATTTAAAATGACAGATGGTTACTACTAGTGACTTTTTAAAATCTATTCTCTTAATGTAAATTAAGATAAAGTAGAGAAGATATTATTGTTCGGTATACAATTAAAAAAAATTACTATTTTAATACTGCCATTTCTAGCTCTGCTCTTTCTCAGACACAAACGAATAAAGTTGTATTTTAGTGGGAGATTCTAATATGTCCTTTTGTTAACAGGCATTGTTAGTGGGAAATATATTGAGTTTCAGAAAACTGAGTTTAAAATAGGTTTCCAACTGTTTGGCCATTACCATCTTTTGTCCTGTCCCCTTGCTGATTACTTTAAACTAATGTTCTCCTACACTTCTCTCCCGTGGTGATGCCTCAAGAATCCACGTGATCAGCAGGGGAAATTGATTGCCTGTATGAAATGCTGCAACTTATTATGCACAAAACAAAGTGAAAAAACAACCATAACGCCTTCTGAGTAAACGTAAAAGGAAGTAAATTTTTCTTCATCTCATTCAAAGGAAATAATTTTAAATGTCTCAAAGTAGCAGTAGGTATAAATTCTCTATACAACCATGTGTTTTGAATAGCTTCAGAACAATACTAAATTCATTGGTAAAGCAGAAAGTTCAACTTTTGCAAAGATAGGACAAATGGAACTATTAAAAGGAGTATGGTAGTAAATTAAAGAAATTTAATGGATGAAATTGAAAAAAAGAAAGAAAGGAGCAGCAAAATTTAGAAATATGACAAATACAAAGCCTTTGCTTTCCTGTTAAATGAAAATTGTAATTTATACTTTTTTCTTCTATTTTTCTTCTTAGTAGTGGTTAAAGCTGCCAAAATAGTGCTAGCTTGCACAGCAGTAGGCATTGCCAGTTCCCAGACATAAAAGCAAGCTGTCATCATGCCTAAGGAAAGGCTCAGCTGGGAAGAGGAGTGTGGCCAAACACTTTGGTTCATAACTTGGCTGCAGAGACTGAGCCTCGTGGGCTCTGCATCCTGTCTGCAACATGGCCAGGGGACACACCCAGTTGGTTGTTGCAGTTCAAACACCACAGCGGTAGCTCCTTAAGCTGTGGTGACTTTCTCCCTTGCTGAGTCTTCAACACAGGGCTGCACAGTTTTGCAGAGACACTTAAGGTGCCTAGTTGTTGCCAGTGCATTGACAACAAAATGGGTTTTGTTCTTTCAACTGCTTTCTCCCTTTCCTGGTTTCAGGGAGTACCACTTAAAAGACAACATTAAAGGGTACAGGACAATGAAGTTCAGGTCTAACTTCTTTTACTGTGTGAATGAAGGACATCAAAACCAAAATCAGACACAGCACCTTTGCTGTTATCAGATGCCTGTCTCATAAGCATATATCCTTGTTTCTGTTTTTAGACAGCTGAAGTGGCACTAGCCAATTTGAAGAATAAATATGAAAATGAAAAAACAATGGTGACTGAGACCATGACAAAACTGCGGAACGAATTAAAGGCTTTGAAGGAAGATGCAGCAACCTTCTCATCCCTGAGGGCAATGTTTGCAACCAGGTAAGGGAAATGGTGTCACCGTCTGGCTCAGTACTGTAAAAATAAATATGTGTGTACTAAGTGAGAACAGACTTAGCCGTATATGTTGGGTGCTTAGGAGGAGAGAGAAATTATTTTCTGCAAGGTCGGAGACTTGCTGGATGAAGGTGAACGAGTCCTAGAATGCACACTGTGCAAAACTTGCAAGCTTTCAAGTGCTACTGAGATGCGTGTCTTGGAAAATAAAGCTGGAGAATAGCAATGTCAATACAACCTTGAATGAAGTGTTACAAATGCCAATATATGCCTCCAGTATATTTGCATTTATAGGGCTTTTTAAAGTGGAAATCAAATAGTGGATTTATATGGCTGATTTTCCCTTTCAGAAGTACGCAGTGATTCTGTCATGTAAAGCTATCGTATTGTTAATGATGATCTTCAGAATCCCATGTTTTCATTACAATGAGATTTATTACTTACCACTAGTAAAATCTATTTCATCAAGCAGCCTATGCTGTAATCCAGTGTTAATAATTGTAAGGCCACTGTGATTTCCCACTCCAGCATGAATTCTTATTTTCTCCCACTGTGATGTTCAATTTATTATCATCTCCTTCACATAATAAGTTTCACTTATCTTCTGTAACATAGTTCCTCCTGGCAGGACAGTAATTAGTCATCTTTCATCTTTCCTTGTCCCACACCTTCTTCAGAAGAGCTTATTATATTTTACACAGAATCAATTTGGTTGGAAAAGACCTCTGAGATCACTGAGTCCAACCTATCACCGAACACCACTGTGTCAACTAAACCATGGCACCCAGTGCCATGTCCAGTCCTTCCTTAAACGCTATCAGGGATGGTGGCTCCACCACTTCCCTGGGCAGTACATTCCAGTGTCTTATCACCCTTTCTGTGAAGAAATTCTTCCTAATGTAGAACCTAAAACTTCCCTGGTGCAGTTTAAGACTATGTTTTCTCACCTTTGCCACTTTTTAAAAGGTTACCCCAAAATAACTTTTTAAAGATCCAATATTTTCATTTACGAATTCTTAATTCACAAATACACAAGCAAATAAGTATCCTAAGGAGATTATTTTGTTATATTAAGACTTTTCCCCCTGCTTACAGTCAAACACAATGCAGATTTCTTGTTTGTGCTTTAGTCCATAAATGATAAGACATCTTTGTCCCTCATGTCAACATGTCTCCAGTGCTCCCTGTGATGTATAGGTGCCATCTCACCACTTCCAGTCTTCTCAGATACTTTGTTGCCTAGTGAGTGACAGCAGCAGCTGGGAAAGGTGGGAAGGAAGGACATTCATATGTCATGACATTGGTACTGTGTACAAATTCATCATAGGTTCATCGTGGGAAGAGTGCGTGTAGTGACATAATGGAAATGAAGACCCAACTCAGCAGGTGGTGTGAACCAAGGTAGCCTGATTGATTTCATTGGCATCTAAAGATTTTCTTCAAGAAGGGAAAGCTGTGTGTGTGTATTAGAAATGCATGTGTTGATCTTTACTTGCAAGCTCATTACTCTAGGAGATACATGAATGTACTAACTCTCTAAGACTACCTGGAAGGCAGCTAACACTGGAGGAGAGGAGTGGCATCGTGAGCATAAAGCAAACAAGTGTCTTGCATGAAGCATAAGTCATCAACCTATGAGGTAAAAGTAGTTTGCAGAGATTCAGAAGTTAATTAAAGGGAATGTTAGATTGTTGGTGTTCTGAATGCTCCTTACCTTATTTGGGCACCCTGAGTGCAGATTTCTGTGGCTTTAAGGCGTATCCTAAAGCTCATGGGAGACAGCAACATTTCTTCTGAGAATTAAGCTTAAATGATGCCATTGATCCAAGTACCTCTGCTAGATGTCTTGGTGTAGGATCCAATTAAGCTTCTATTTCTCTTGTATGAACTATAAAGGGAGTTTGGGTGACTTGCTGAGTTACAGATTTTCACTTTATAAATGTCTAATGTTAGTAGAGATGTAGTAATGTTAGTTAGAGAGAAACTCCACCCAAAGCATCTACTGCTGTTGGTAAACTCCCTGCAGTAGTGATTAAACACTCAGTGTATGGCCTATGAAACGTATCCCTGCCCTTGAGGTCATAAGCTTTGCCCAGTATTTTCTGAGCACAGTCATAAAAAATTATTCACTACAAGGTCTGGCACATCAGTGTGCTTCTATAGATTTTTCTGTTGTAAAATATTAATTTCCCTTCCTTAGCGTGGAGTTTAATGGCCTTTATAATTAAATCAATCTTCCTAAATGTTCAAATCATTGACTCATTCTGAATAGTCCATTTGGAAGAGCATTTGTTTAAATGACAGAGAGCTGATATATTCTAGAAGTGTGTTGAAGAAGAGAAATCTGTTTGAAAATACAAGACTGTAAGATCCTTGTGCAGTAGCATTAGATGCAGTAGCAAGCTCTAGCATAAAAAAGCAATGGTTTAGTCTTTAGTTGAATAAAACAGTGGTTTCCATGGTTACAGTGCATCACATGGTACATACTCCAGAATTTGTACTATAGGGAGATCATCCCTCTGACAGTAGAGTTGTATTAAAAATCTGAAAATGATGGCATATACTGTTTGATAGAACACTATCCTTTCACTTTCATAAACCATTCTTTTCTGTTCATTTGGTCCCAAAATGGATGTTCATTCTGGTGCTGAACTGTATGGTTTCTTCCTCAAATGCATTGGATAAAGGTCATAGTATGTTATAAGGAGAGTACAGCACATCTGTTTCTGGTCTGAACAGCAAAGATGACACTTTTCCTTTTTCTTTGTTTTTTGCTGACACTTGTTCATCCTTCCACTCCTTAAGTTCTTTCTTCAGCTCTTCTTCCTCTCAGAGTCCTTCCATCCTGCTTGCACCTCTACTTTTGCTCTTTTTCCTTCTGGGATCTCTTTTTTCCCCACAATCCAAAAATCTCTGAGATTCAGCTCTCTACAGCTTCCTCCTTCCCTCTTCATTACCCTTGTGAACCCTTTCTGGGATTTGTTCACTTCAGACCTGTCAAGAATAGGTCCTCAGTGCAGTTCAAACTCTCTTTCCCCCAAACACCTCTCTTAGAAAAAGAAACCAAGGGTTGGCAAAGCAGAGCTAAAGTTTCTGTTTGATGCCAGGGATGTGTGTTACACATCAGATTTGCAGCTTCTGCCTTTTGCCTGCTTATTTTGCCCTGTGCTGCTTCTGTTATTCCCTGACCAGGGAAAATGGTGAGACACTTTCCTGCCTCTCCTGTTGTTTCCCTTCAGTCTAACCCTGAGCTGCTGACCCAGGGTGGGAGTTTTGGGAGTGTGAAGCAGTGAGCAGCACTCATCCAGAGAAAAAATAATAAATTATAAATAAATTCTTTGAAACATTCATTTTCCACTCTAGAGTAGGTGTTGCCCTGTGAGAGGAAGAGAAGTCCAGTGTTGAAGGAGAGAAGGAACTACTTTTAAAGCAGGAACTTAAAGGGATTCAGGAAGCTAATTTTCCTTAGTCCATACACATGCTTGCCTTCCCAGCCTAAACACACCCTTAGAAGGAGAGAGCAGGAAATATGACTTGTGATATTGCCATAGTCCTGACACTGCAGGCATGGATTTTATTCTTCATCCATCAATATGTTTTCTTATGATTAATATTTAAATAAAAAAGTGTGCTGAAGAGATGGACTAGGAAGATTGGACAGGTTGTGGAGATGAGAAAACATTTATGAGAGGAAGAGAATTACAATTACATGGCTAGAGCAGGGAACTGTCACTGTCACCGAGTTTTAGCTCAAGCTTTGCTGTGATTTATGGTACCTACATTACATATAAGCCTGATTTGGTATTTGGTTTACATTCCTAGATGAGAGAGAGATGGAACTAGAAATCCCTTAAAATCCTATATAAGCTTCTTGGATCAGTTCATACAAAATAAGTGGGCTTATGTGTCTGTCTGCTTCCTCTCTGAGACAAGAGAAATGAGTAGGTGAAATCTTGAATTTTGCTCTGGCAAGAAATAGACCAGCAGACAGCAAGATAAGAGTGCTGGTTATTTAATAGTCACTTGCAGCTTACACCTCTCCTGGGGCAAAGGAGAAATCGGGGACTCTGTCTCGAGAGGACATAACTTTTGTTATTTGCTATTATTTGAGACCTTCTGAAAGACCCATTCAAAGCCTTGGAGCATCCTGTAGTCCTGCTTGGTCTGCAGTGGTCTGTATCGTGCCAGGAGTCATCTCTCTTAGGAGCTCTTAACCTTTTTCCTTCCTTGGTATCCTGTGAGACTTTATGAATGTTTATCAAATGTGTGGGTGAAAAGCAATATGGGTGTGTGTAATGCCTTTTTTTTTTTTTTTTTCAATGGGAAACACTTCTCTTTTTATCCCACACTTGCACATAGCTGAGAATATTTCAGTGAAGGGAAATGCTGTGGCTGCAGGCAGTAGTTACCTCCCACTACACAGAATAACCTTCACTGCTGCAAACTTCAAGGAGATCTGAGACTGTTAATTCAGCAGTTTCTAAAGTTAATTATGGCCTTTACTTGACTGATTTAGGTTTAATCTTTCTGAACACTGTTCCTCAAAAAAGAAAAAAAAGGCTCAAGCAACAAAACCCAGAGACAATGGACCATGTGTTTGTGAAAAATAATAGGAGACTTCAAATGTCCTGGTGGAGGTCAGATGACTGGAACCACCCAAACACTGCAGGGAACTGCCAGAAATGTGAGACAGCTGTTACAGGGAGACTTTTAGAAAGGACATATAATTAATTAGATTGGCTGGAAAATGTATTAACGAGACTGGTTTTGTCTCAACTTTGAGACCAGCTAACAGCATCTAGTATATCCAGATTTCTTGAGCCAACTTGATACAGTTCATAGCAGGCAATGAAAAGCACATTTGTCTGAGTCTGCTTTACTAATATCCACCTTCATGGTACTGATGTTTCTTAACTGTTCAGTTGTGCTGTTTTGCAAATCAGCTGTTCAAATACCAAAAACACTTTCTAAGGCCTGAGGGACACCAATCTTTTTCCAAAATCAAAATTGACTTATTGGCACATTAAAGCAAGGAGATTGATTCCTCTAATGGCAGTGTGCTATGGGTGTTGTTGCAGGTGTTACTTTAAGAATTTTCAACAGAAAACATATTTTTTGGGGAAAAAAATGTCTCCTAGACAAAGAGGAAAGCAGGAGAGAATAGGAGATGGATACAGGATCCATCTGGTTATGAAAACAAGTCTTTAAGACTGATAACACAGACATTAAAGTCAATTACTTTGAAATAGGAATTACTATAATCTACAGAATGCTGTAGATTATTCTTATTCATTCTAATATCCCTATTAAGAAAACTGGCTTAAGCATCAATAGACATCTCATGGCTTGGAGCAGAAATAAGTGTGCAAGTTGTCTTGTAAGCCAACCAGCATTTCATAAATATCTTCCTCAAGGCTGGAATAGCAAAAGTCATGCTTATTAAGGTTGTGTGAAAGAAAAGTAATACTGAAACTGTAGATGAAACTGTCTGACTTAGTAATTTTGCTTCCAGTGCCTGAATTATTAAAAAGGAGAGTGCAATATATATGTGTTTGCATGTGAAGAATAACTACAAATTTTCAAGTACACTTTGTTTCTGTTTGCCAAAGGGGAAATTAAAGTTCAAGAGAAATTAGTTCCGTCCCCCAGTTTGCAGTAAGTCAAGTGTATTGCATCACACATTTTGATAAGGAAAACCAAAATAATTTTCTATGCTTCTTTTCAGTGAGTGATACTGATAAAGTTACATCCTCACCCATTACACAGTTGAAATAGCACAGCAAAGCTACTTAGATTTATACAGATGGCGTGGGAAGGAGATTTGGCAAAAGCTGCATCATTTAACATGAATAAACCTTGGATGTTGCCACAAATCTCTGATGGCCAGACAGTATTGCTATCTCTGAATCATCTCTCTGCTGCTATGTGTTTGTCGCTCTTGGTTCTTACTGATTAGATGGTCTATTGCTAACAAACTGAAACCATTTCACTTCAAAAAGTGACTTAAAACCATCCTGAAATGCCTTGCTCTTCCTGTTAACTTTAGGAATTATTGCTTAAAGCAGAACTAAATTGAATTTGGTCTTAGATATTAACAAAATCATAAGAAAGGTGGTTTTAGTTCTCAGAGTTCTAAAGCAAATGAAGAGAGTTTGTCATGCAGATAAAGGAGGCCGAGGGTTAGAAAGGAGTAGGTGACCATAGTAATGAACACCTGAGCACACCTCCAAGATATTCAACAGAAAATGTGAAAGAACTTCCAGCTGTGGAAATGATCCTGAATAATACTTTTTTAATATGTCAAAAACGGCAAATAACTGAGGACTTCTCATTTCACAAAATTTGATGTGTCAAGGGTTCACACAGCTTGCAGCCTTTATTTGTAGCATTTTCTTGAAGTGAATGTTACTGTGTATGAAAAGTAGTATTATCTAATTAGTAGACATTCTTATTCATTGTGACTCAGAACCAGCACACAAAACTATTATTTGTGTTCTAACCTGGAGATAATCCCAAAACTCTCCTCCAATTACTTATTATCTGCATTAGAAACTTACTCCATTGTCATAGACTACTCTGTCAATATAGATACAGGTTCTCCTGCTGAATGGGAAGTGTTGGAATTCAGATCCAAGACCAAATTTATTCAAAGTGGGAACGGAAGAATTCAGGCTCTCTGCTTCCAGGATTAGGGTCAGCAAAACCTTGGATCTGAATCTGCTTGTGTAACTGAGACCTGGGAATGTGCTCACTGGTAGAGTTGGTTCTTGGACCGTTTCCCCAGATTTCTGCCTTTTTTGTTCCCCCAGGTGTGATGAGTACGTCACACAGCTGGATGAGATGCAGAGGCAGCTGGCAGCTGCGGAGGATGAGAAGAAGACCCTAAACTCTCTGTTGCGTATGGCTATCCAGCAAAAACTTGCCCTTACCCAGCGACTGGAGGATTTAGAGTTCGACCACGAGCAGTCCCGACGCAGCAAAGGCAAGCTTGGAAAGAGCAAGATCGGCAGCCCTAAAGTAAGTGAGGAGGCATCAGCCACCGTGCCAAGCATAGACACTTTCCTCCTGCATAGTCAGGGCCCACAGCAACCAAACTTACTGGTCAGCAGTGGCACTCAGAGGAAAAGGTATGCATGCAGTGATCTTTACAGTACAGTGCAGTAGGCAGACTTTCATTGAAGTTGTTCACTGAATTGTAAACATAATGATTTATTATTTTTTATTATTTTTATTTTTTGGTTTTGTACTTTGACTCGGGAAAAGGAGGTGGGGAGAATGTGAATATGAAATTCAAAGCCTGGCAACATGTGGTTCTGGTCCACCTACTCACTGTTACTTCCTCCTCCTTAATGCAGTGTTCTGAACTATATTCTGTCAGTGTCTCAGTGCATCTTGTATGTCTTTAATATTAAGTGTGAATGTATTTTCTTTAACAAGTTTTCCTTAAGTTTTCCTTAAAGTTTTCCGTCATGAGCATCTGAAATAAAAAAAGGATTGTGCTCTCTGAGAATTTCAGTGCTTAACCCAAAAGAAACTGCATTTCTTTGTTAAGCTCCAGTGCTTACTTGTTCTTTATCAATTCAAAAAGAATACGGATGTGTTCATTCAGATCAATTTTTCTACGTGGGAACAAGGGGAAGGGCTCCCATTTGTAACCCAGTGAAAATATTTTTCTGTTCAAGCAGTGAGTTCTTGTCTTGTGACTGCCCTGCCAAAGCTCTGTAGGTGTGGGCACTCTGTTAGAGAAGTCCTTAATATTCTCTTTTCTCGTGTGCTCTAATCACAATGCAAACCCAAGAGAACGTTCAGGGAACCTTGTACCTGTCAACTCCAGGATGCTGATATATAATTCAACCTCTTCTTCCCTAATGTGAATGAGGATTTCCAATGCAGGCAAGGTGTCCTGCTCTGGAAATGACATGGGGTGGCAACACTAGCTGGTTTTTACCTGTTAAGCAAGTTAACATGATGTTGTCATTCATGAGGCTTTGAAAGGTAATTAAAGTAAAACTCTTTTGTTTCCATATGTATTTTTCTTGGATCTCCTGCAAGACTATTCTCACCTTCCCTTTGTGATCAGAGCCATCCCAGGACTTCAGGGACCCACCTCCAGAAATTATTAAGAGCCCCCCCTCATCCCGCCTCCACAGAATCATATCTTCTGAGGGGCCCCCCTTCCATGAGTGAATTCATCCATGGGCACCGTCTCAGCAAGGAAAAAAAGTTAACCGTGGCCATACCAGGTAAACATTTTTTCCTTGGGTGCATGTGGTGCTGAGTGGTTAGCAGAGCAGGGAACCCAGCACTGCAGATGCAATCTAATTTGGGCATCTTCCTGGGATTACTGAAAAGCAAAATGTCTCCTCCTAAGTCACCTGTGGCAGGAGATGACATTCTGCTGGCACTGGCCCAAACTGGTTTC
The DNA here is from genome assembly GCA_035583155.1 of Acropternis orthonyx. Classification (NCBI taxonomy): domain Eukaryota; kingdom Metazoa; phylum Chordata; class Aves; order Passeriformes; family Rhinocryptidae; genus Acropternis; species Acropternis orthonyx. The sequence goes on along the minus strand of JAWWEU010000040.1, from coordinate 61,614,858 downwards.
AGATGCAGTGGGGAAAGTCCTGCTGTGGTATAGGTGGGTGCAGTCCCACTGGCATCCGCAGGGGCTGCACCCCTGTGCCTGGGTGGAGCTTAGTCTGGTGGTTGTGTTGGTAATGCCCCTGGAAGACACAAACCCATCGGGACAGAGGAGTCAGATGTGTGAGGACCAGCGAGGGAGCGCAGGAGCCTATGCAGCATCCGCCTTCTGCTCACCCTGGAGCATTCAGTCAGGTTTTTCTGAAGGGTAATGTTAAACTTACAGAAGGCTTAGTTTATATAAATTGAGTCATGAGGTTTATCTTTGCAGGAAGCTTTTGCTCTTAATTTCCTGCCAAAATGTAGTATCTGCTTGGAAGAAGGTGTAGAAAGGAAATGCAAACTGGAATGTCATTTCAAAGGTGGAGACATCTTTCTTTACCTAACAGACAAGCTAATAATTACTTATCTTGTGTGCCTGAGGATAACCTTTAGCCTTTAAATATGCACAGTCTTGTCCGGGGGTAATTTTTTTCATTCTTTGTTTTGAAATTTGTTACACACATATATACATATAAGTAGAAAACATAAAAGCTAAACCCCCTAAAGTGGTTTCTGCTCAAGTAAATGCTTATTCTGGAAAGCTGAGCAGTACCCTCTACTATGTTAAATTCCTCACCTAGTACCATCAATATCACAGCTGCCTTTGAGCTGTGCAAGTAACACCCACTCATAGGAAAAGTGTAAAACTGCAGAGAGTCTAAACCAGACATTTTCCTAAGGCGTATTGCAGTAAATAAATCAAAGAGCTGTCTCCTGAGGAGAAAAAGGTGGAAGTGAGAGGAAAGAAGCATCTTGTATTGCATGGAACTTCATGGATGCGTGGACCACAGATAGAGCAACACTGACAGAGTCTTTTTTTCCAGTAACAGAGGCCAAAGGATGAAGCAACCTGAAAATTAGAATTGTCCAGAAAATTAACGTTTGCCTGAAGTCTTACCTGTCACTTCAGATACATCTCTACATATTCAGAGTGCAAGGGTCTTGAGACAGTATTACTGACTCATGTTACAGTTGTCCATAGGAATCTACAAACAATCCCAGTTTTCTGAATGCATTTGTCAGAATTTTATAGCATCACATGGCCTCAGTCTCAGCCTGTGAGACCGACAGGTTCAAAGCTGAGATTTTTCTGAGCACTCAGATTCCACTGTTAGCAGGGCCCATTGTTAGAATCAGGTTGCAGATTAGGCAGGGAATTTTTCAGCATTGTTCTTAACAGTTTCTGGAAGATTTTTTACTGTTGTTAACAGATGAAAGGAATGATGCACCAAGTAGGAATTTTTTGCCATCTGTCTAATTATCTGTTCCTGAAGCAACAGTGAAGAATGTTATTCTCCTGCCTTTATAGAGAAAGTTTAAAAGCCTTCTATCAGAAAGAGTTTCTGTACTCAGATGATTTGTGCAGTCAAGCAAGCAAGAAATGTAGCAGCCCACACATGCTTCTTCATCAGAGAGGGTGTGAAAGAGCAGCATCCAAACTCAAACACTGTGGAGCAAAATGTAGCTTGTCTTGAGGCTGAATCCTCAGGAGTGGAATAAGAAGGAATCAAACTTACATTAAATGGAAATTAGTTTTGGGTTTTTTCTTTAAAATTTTGAACTATTTCCTTCACATGAATATTTCATCCATATTATGTGAGGGCTTCCCTGTCCTTTCCTTATCTTGTGGGGGCTGGGAGGTTGTAGCCTGGAATGCATTTGATGGAGACCAAGAGCCAAAATAACTGAAGTTGGTAGAGGTGGAAACAGGGCAGGCTCCCCTGCCCTATGCTCCCCATGCAGTAGCAAGCTGTGCCTGTCTTCCTTTTGCACCCTCTTCTGGACTTGGTGCTTGGCAGAGGAGGTTGCCTTCAGTGTGCTCTGGCCCCAGCTTTGACTACTGCTGACTACCTGATAGGGTAGCTGGACTGCTTTTTGCTGCCTTCTTCAGAGGAAGACCAGCTGAACTGAAGACCTCTCAAGAAAGATCCTTGTGTAGATGATGCACCTGAAGAAATGGGTTTCCCAACAGGCTTATGAGATGGACAATAACCAGTGGCTGCAGCATTCTCCCTTAAATGGGGTCAACAACAAACGACCTGAGAGCTGTCTCTGTTGGAATGCCCCCCAAACAAACTGTGGTAGATGCTTCTTTTCTCTATTGTTTAAGCTTGATATTGAAAATCCCACACAGGACAACACTTTAACAAGTAAAGTATTTCATATTTTGAAGGAATTTGGATCATAAGATCATAATGACCAATCATTTTCTTTTTAGAGAATTCTGTATGGTCAGAAGTTTTGGTTTTTTAAAATAGAAAAAGGAAAGTAGCTTTAAAATGTGACACATTTCTGTCAAATTCCAAGCCCCACTGAGGTCAGATGTTTAGTTGACATAAGCCAGGCTAGCTCTATGGGTTTCAACAGAACTGTGCTAGTTTATTCCAATCCCAAGTTTTAGATTTTATTGTTCTTCATTGTTACAAGACTATTTCATAAAATGACTCTTCTAAAAACTTGTAAAAATAAAAGCCACTGCAAAAGTAGGGAATTTTGTGGAGTTGCTCATTTCTGAAAGCATGCTTGCTTTTCAGGTGTCTTTCAAGCATGATTTACAGCCTGGCATTTAATTCTCACAAGATGAGACTGATTTGGAAGATAAAGACAGCACAAGGAATGCCACAGAATAGTATAGCAACTGCTCAAACACTAAGCTCATTGCCTGTCATACATAATTAAGAGTATTTAATATATACTCTTACTATAAAAGTATTCTAAGATTAATTTCTGCTGTAGCTCTGTGCTTACAGGCAAATCAAATACGAATCACAGTATGATACAAATAACCAGCTCTTGTTTTTTTTTGTTTGTATTCTTATCTTAAATTTTAACCTAATTTATAAAACCTCTATCCCAAAGGAGATTCCTATAGAGTGTCACCAAAAGCTAACTTACAGCATCTCTAGGTAGAAAGTATTTTTAAAGCTAAGGAGGAAAAGGAAAATGAAAAATCCCCATCACCCAAATGCTGAGATCCTAAGAAGTCTGATAATTGAATCTTTCAGCTGGAAGTCAAGGGGAATTGCTTGAGAGTTGTCTTCACTAATTGACCCTTACACTGGAAGTGGTTTAACATGCAAGGAATAGGTGAGAAACCTGGGAATGCATTGATCTGTTTGATGTAGCACAAACAAAATTTAATACAAGGAGCAGAGGGTCTTCCCTTAGTGTTACAAGGACTTAGGGGTTTTTGATAGGCTATGTGTGGTGTTGAGTAATTCTCCTGGCTCAAGGGATGAGGAATACACTGTAATGCTATTTTAAATTTTTTTTTCTTTCTCGATTTTGAGCTTTTTCATAGTGTAATGTTTAGCATGTGACTTTCAGACATATTTTGTAAAAGGTTATCCTCTGTGTGACCGGAAGCTGATGTTCCTTGTGTATTTTTCTTCAAATAACGTTGAAGTGGAACTTAGCACCTGGGGCAAGACTGTTGGTTTCAGCTCCTCCTTCTTGCTGCTTCATCTTCTTTAGGCAGTGGGAAGACATGGGAAAGCATCTTCAGAAGGGATGTTATGAGTAGAAGCTTGATAGGGAATTAGGCTCTCTTTGCTCTCCCCTTTTGGATGCAGGGGTTGGGAAAATGACCAGGGAGGCTCAGACTGACACCACCCTGCACAGCAGAGGCTGTGTCTGTAGAGGTCAGCCTGTGTACCTTACACCACTGGAAAGGTAGGGGGAACAAATTTTTTTACAGTAGATCCGTGTTTTCTTTCATTGTGTGTTGAAAAGGGTTTATGTTAGAGGTCTTTTAGCTGTGCACATTTTTTGTGGGTTTTTTTAGCAATATTTTGCCAAAAGTAGTTCCAGCTTTGCTTTTGAGCTTAAGTACCAAAATTCAGCCTCATAGATTTCTAAGTCTTGCTGCTACAGTACCTCAAGTTTGCTTTTTCAGGCACTTCTGAATTTTGAAACAGCAGGACTGTTAGAAATACATACACAGGGGAAAGCACAACTACTTTTAAAAATGGTTGTGGAAGAAGTCCTTTGAGGAATGCTAACAGCTCGCCCTCTGTCAGGAGGGTGCTTTGTAGATCTTTATGATTGCTCAGGTCACCCAGTGAAGAGTTTTAAATATTTCTTACTTCCCCTTTGTGAAGGAATTTTATAGATTAATGAAGAGAAAAATCAACATGATTAGGATCTAGAGACCTATTTCCATGCTGATTTTATGTTAACTAATTTAATTCTGTTTTGAGCAGTGTGGAATTTTCTTTATATTAGGTGAAACAGTTTATTCTTGAAAAGCAGGGTAGGTGATTAAGCAGGGCACGACTACTAAATAAGATATGCAGATATGTAACTAGTCAGGCTAATCTCCTCTGAATTGTTCACTCAGGAAGGTTTTATTTGCTTCATTCAAGCAATCCAAAGCATGAAAGTTCTTCAGAACCATTATTTAAAACAAACAAACAAAAAACCCAAAACAAAACCCAAAAAACTCCCACAACTTTATTCTGGCAACTCAAATTTAGTCTAAGTGCAAATTGCCTTTTGCTTCTTTAGAGATCCATGGATGACTCTCTTGAGTCCTTGGCTATGAGAATGTTGTGTTTTTATCTACTGAGAATGCACTTGCATTGATGGTGATCCTGTACCTGCAAGATGTCTCTGAGATTGTGCAATCAGAAAAGCTCCTGGCTGTTGTAAGACTCATGCTATACTGGTCTAATCTGTCTCTTCATTAAAAGTGGATTTTATATGTTTTTATTAGGATTTTTTAAAAATCAGATGTAAGGAGTTTTTTAAACCTGAATATGATGCTCTTCTCAGTCATTATTTACATATTATCTGTGTTCTCTTTTTTTGTTCTGCATTGTCCTGTTTTCTGTGGGTTTTGTAGACATGCCATATTTGTGTATATATGTGTCCATTGTTTAGTGAGTGGTATTAGTGCATATATACAGATATTATATATATATCTTCCTGCTCTCAGGGCCATGTCCTGCATCTGATATGCTCATTTAACTAAGCTTAATGAGCATTGCATGTGTATGCCATTTCAAGCATGGTACGTTGTCCTTGTGGAGGCCGTTTTGAATTTGAAGAACAGTATCCTTGCCAAGGACATTAGTTGGCTGTAACTGAGGAAGAAGCCAGCTGGCTAAATGTACTTTTACCTCTTGGTGCCACTGTGAACAGGACCTTTTCACTCTATGCTTTTCCTCTCTTGCATTTAGCTTCCCAGTTATCAGTGATGAGACCAAACCCATACATTTCATGCTGATCAATATAATTTAGCAGCTTCAATATAATTTAGCTATTACGGCATGAATTCACTGCAGTACTACAAATTTAATTTAATTTCAACTGATTCCAAAATAAAGCCTGTATTTAATAGAAGCTCCAATCTGTTTGAGAAAACTTTAAAAAACAAAGAAAAAAACCCAACCAAACAAAAAAAGATTGCAGTGAAATCCATGCCTTACTTTTGTATATTTTCATTCAAAGGTTATTGACATTTTTCTATCTGTATCTAAGCTATGACATCATTGCTGAATGGAATGGTTATTAGCATCATTTGTTGAAGTTTTCCAGTAAAATCTTATTAGACTTCTGGTTGTTTCTAACTAAACAGGTATGCAGGTGACACATCAAATCTTTAAGGCATGTTACCAGATATTTGTTGCTTCCTATGAAAATTTTGGGCTTTGGAATCCAGTCCTATCAATTAACTAAAACAGAGATTGAAATATCTTGACAATGTTGGCAACAAAAGTCATCCATCTTTATCTTCTTTTATGACAAAGTTTAATGTGGTATTGATTTTTCTTTATTTTTGCCATCAAATGCACAGGAATATTCAATATTGGGCTTCTCACCTCATAAAATAGGTAAAGCTGAAGCGAGTCTCTGTTTAAATTAGACATGCTGATATTTTAGCTCTCTAATAGAGCAGTTCCTTAGGATGTTGTGGTGCGTGGAGTACACTCACCAGCAATTCTTTAATCAGGACTAGTATCCTAGATTGTATCTTTCTATCTGCATTTTTTTAGGGGTATGGAACCTTTTAATTGTAACTTAAGTTCTTTCTTCCAAAGCCTACTAAAATTACTGTTCCCACTGACTTCAAATTTTGGATCAGACCCTTTTTTGCCCATAAAATAGTGCAAGTACTTTTGGTCTGGAAGATTTTGTAACCATTTGAAATGTATCCTTGATTTATGTTTCCATGGTTAATAACAAGATTGAAGTGTGATGATTTATGTAATTTTCCTCTTTTGAAATGTTTAAAATGTGTGTGTCTTTTAGTAAGTATTTCATGAATCATCAGACCTTTTTGAATGTGCTTTTTAGGTACTGTATATAAAAGAAAGGAACTGAAGATGTATTTTCCAGCTTCTACCATTTCCATTTCTGCTATTTTACTAACCCATTATTTAGCTTCTCAGTAGATTTAATGAGGAATTATTTAAAGCATTCATAGAAACCATTTGAAAAATAACATGAACACATCGTGATATAGAAAATGTGAAAAAATTTACAGGGCTGACAAGAAACCTCTTAATGTTCTTAGGCTTTAACTAGAGAAAAATGTATTTTGCTAATTTTGTTAATGACAAGGTATTGTTTCTTTTTATAAAGTTATTCTTAATATGAGCTACAGGAAAGGGCAAGGCTGGGATTTAGCTTTATCACTGTACTTTGAGCTAGGAGACACATTACTACTGAAACACGTGGACTGATGGGGCAACAGCTCTCTAGATTTGTGATAATTCAGATCTAAAAAAAAATGGAAGTAGAAATGAAGTCACTCAGAATAAGAAAATTAAGGGGAAAAGCACTCCATATAATGTAGCTGTTTTATAGATGAAAGAACTCACTAGAACAAAGCCAAGAAACCTGACATGTTCTGGCAGACCACTAAATCAGTGACCTACTAATCCATGTCTGTCCGTGTTGTGTGCCAGGTAGTGCATGAAGTTAGTGATGCTCCATGAGCTGGTTTGTGGGAATCACCAAGACAGACAGTGTATCCTTAAACATCATAAGAAAATACCAATTAAATTCCCTACCTACTCTTACTCTTGAGAAGCATTTAACAGAAAGCCCTCTGTTATATGAACTCTGTCTGACCTTGTCCTAAGAGCGGAGAGAGGGAGCAGCAAAAGAAGGGCCTGTGTTAGGAACTTGGGAGTGTAGAAACAGTGGGATATTCCTGGGCCTCCTTTGCAAGAAAAATAATGGACATGGGGAGATGACAGGAGATGAGGATTTTAGATGCGTCCTACTGCTGGTCTATTGCCTGTTAGGGCAATAAATAGATATTGGTAGATAATGGGAGTTCAGCAGCATGCTCACATCTCTTACTCTTCAAATAGTTTTTGAGAAGACTAAGAAATAAGTAGTGGAAGAACTGATTGTTATTGAAATTTCTCCAATCTAAAGTAATCTAAGACACCAAGTTTCTCTGAATAACAGGATTAAGATGTGAGTCACCTGGGTACCTGCAGGACTCGATGTAGGAATTTCATACAGTGGGAAATCCCACATAATCTGGGTGCTGGAAAATGTGCAGGAGCTAACTTGCACCTGGTGAACTTTATTAAGCTGCCTGTGTATAGTTGTGCCAGGACAGAGCTGTCTCTCATGGAGTGGTACAATGGCTCAGTCTTCCTGTGCTGCTCATTTTGCTCCAAGGCCAGGACAAGCTGAATCAATCCTGCTCTGAGCAAGCTGGGGCTAGTTAGGCCAGCCAGGCTCCACATGGAATCCCTGTGGCTGCTCCACTGTAGTCCTCTCCTTCCAGAGACACAGCCTGCAGAAACACAGAGCTGTATCCAGTTTGCATCTGACAGACTGATCAGCTGGGGCTGCGTGTAGGGCAGAGGTAACTGCATTATTTCCAGACCCAAACTGACCCTGGAAATAGAAGAAGGGAGAGACTCTTCTAATCTTTGACCTGTACCATTGTTTGTGGCTTTTTCCGAAGGTAAGTCACAGCTGTCCTCTCACCAGCTGTTCTTTGTGATGACCATTACCTCTTAAAGTTCCTTTTGGTCTTGAGGAATGTCAAAGTTTTCTTGGCATCCATTAGAAAAACAGAGATAAATTATAAGTGAAACTAGCTAGTCACATAATTGTATAAATTTATGCCCCCATCACCCCTGAATATAAATAGTTTTGGGACTTTTCTCATCCTGTCAGATTGCAGCTTGAAAGCATCTCTGCAAATCTCAGCAAGGAGGGCAAGTGTTTTTGTACCCTCTGCCACATTCTTCTTGACATCTCACATTTGTCTTTTGGTGTTGAAATTTTTGTTGTTCCTCATCTTTGACCACAGAGGATTGATTTTATTGTCTTGGTAGGTCTTGCTTTGTTTCTACCTCTGCACAAAAAATATTTGTTCTTTGCCCACTACTTTCAACTCATGCTATTAACCACTCATTCTTTCTCATTAAATGGACATCTCAGGAAAGAAAACAATTAATTACCTTACTAATAGAGACAGCTTCTCTTTTCAAGTAAATTGTCAATAGCAACTTCATAGACATGTTATCAAATTCCTCAAACTTGGTGGAGCAAGCTCAATTGACATTGGGTAACGTAACACAAAATGAGATAGGCTGAGAACTTTTAACTAGGAGAGAAAGAGTTTCTGTTGGCCTAAAGTGGTCCATAGGATGCTAGGGAGGGTTTGTTTTAATAGACTGAAAAAACCTCAGTCTCATATTTTGTCATAATCATTTCTTGACAGCTTTTCATTTATCAAGAACAGATTTTTCCCAATGTTTTCACATCAGAAATGCCAAATATGCAACAGTAGCTGTTGTTTGGTTTGGGTTTTGACTCTGTTTTACCCTTTCAGATTAAAAAAAAAAAAAAAAAAGGCAAAAAAAAAGGTTTTCATTGATTAATGAACTAAACACAGTTAAAAGTATGTTATGCTTAGCTTGGGTTTCCATCACTCTGTCTTTGACAGCACCGTGTAGGGCTTAGTAATTTACTGAGTGTCAAAATGTGCTGAAATGTTCCATTGCAGTGTGCTGCGTCCTGAGCAGGTGGGACAGAAAATGCTTGCACGTAGGTTTTTCGCTGGGGACATTGCTGATGTCAACAGGAGGCATGCCCATCTCTCAGACAGTAATAACCCAGTAAAGCAGACCTGTGTTGATTAGAGTCACCCAATTCACAGACTGAAGGGCAGAGCACACCTTGTGACAAAAGGGAAATGCCTTGGTTTGGTGGCTGAGCCAAAGGGAAGCACAGGAAAATACTTTTTTTTTTGGTGTGTGCGAGATTTGCTCTCAGCAGATAATTTATAGCAGCACATTCAGTGCTCGTGTGAGCAGATGTAGTTCCTCTAAGCTTGTGTTTTTTTTTTTTTTTTTTTTTTTTTTTTTTTTTTTTTTTTAAATGCTCTTACATCAGGAGCTGATTAGCCTGATCAGGACCCAGGCATCAGATTCCAAAGGAAAATCAGCAGTGGCTAATCTGTGAGAAAGGAAATCTCTGAGCCCTTTACACCACCATTGCCAGCAAATGGCTAAAATGTTAAGAACCAGAAAGTGGAAATAGGACTAATGTATAGGACAAGTCAAGCCTCAAAGCTCCAACAGATGCAGTGGTGAGTGTTGTCTAATACTGCCACAGGACTCTGCAGACTCAAATCCTGCTGAATTCAGAGAAAACTGGCATGTGAATTTCAATACAATAGCTCCTCTTTGCTTTCTGTGGTTCAGACGATCACTAAAATTCTTTTCTTTGTTATAGGTTCATAGAATCACAAAAGGACTGTTAAGAGATCAGACAGTCCACCCCCTGTCACCAGGTGGTTTATTTCCTAACAGCAAGTGAAGATGATGGAGAAACAAGATAGCCTGTATTTAATAACTTTATTAATAATTTTGGTAGTGGTAGTCTCAGAAGATACACCAAAAAATGTAATCTATGTCTGTGCCCAAGTGTCTTCTGCATAAATGACAAACTCTCCTTTCACTCTGTGGCTTGACTGAGATTTTAAAATTACGGAGAACAGGCTTTTTCCAATGTAATTTTAAAATTTATTTTTATTTTTCTAATAAAAGAGAATGTGTCTTTCCTACTTTATCTTTAAGGCATGTGACATTGACCAGAGAATTAGTAAAGACATTTTTGAAACTTTTAACCCTCAGCAATATCTTTCAGAGAGAAACATTTACTTGATACAGGCAGGAGTTCCTTAGTAGAAAGAAGTCATTTTATGATTGTCATTACATTAGTGAATAGCATTATAAAACCTCCAAAATACTTCAAAGGATTAAATATAGAAGGAATAAAGTTAGCGCTGGCACAGCTACTTGGACGTAAGCAGATAAGAAGCTCCTTTGAATTTGAAATGTGTCTATGTAAGCCATATGCATTCTGCTTAGCTCTTTCCTAGCATAATCCTCAAAAACTTCACTCCTGGAGGATGTAGGAGTACGATTCAGTCATCTTAAGACACGTGGATCACTAGGTTTGGTCCTGATATGAGTGTGAGCCAGACTGCCTGAGCCCTGCTGACGCCAGCTAGAATTGTTTCATATGAAGTCAGGGAAGGCTGCTCACACCGAAACAGTTACTATCCAGCTTGCATAATGCTGGCAGAACCTGGCTTGCTATTCCTGCATTCTGCCAAATGTAGGAGATGAAGACGCAACATGAAATATTTGCACCATGTCTGAGATATTAGAATAGGATTATAAATCAGGCATTTGTGTTGTTCTGGAAAAGCCTGTCAGAACAATTTCTTCTGTATTTGTGAAACGTGTCCACACCTTTTCATTACACGACATTCTGTTCTTTATTCCTGTTCTCACTGGCTACTACCTTGAGTAAAGTGTCAGGGATGACTTTGCTTTGGACTTCTGCAAACTAGTTTGTTTAGAATCAGACATTAAGTCTTTTTTATTTTTCCTCAATAATTTTCTCTTTGCAGTTATCCTGCTCTGTCTGTTCCTCAGGCACCTCTTATTTTAATTGAGCTTTGTGCTGAAATGACAGACCCTTCTATTCATGACTAAAATACATTGCTAACTCTTGCACTCTTCTGCTAAAAGATGTACTGAGTACTACAGTGACAATCCTGGTAAATGAGAGAATGGCAGAGTATCCTTTCTTATTCCATTTCTGCTTCCAGACACAGTGGTGCCAGCACTAACTGTGCACGTATTTTTTCTAATGTGGATACCTGTGTACTAGAAAATAAGTCCAAACCCCTCTCCTCTTTACTGAAGCAGGAAGAAACCACCAGTTTGGGTACACTTGCTTCCACCCACTGGAGGTCAGCACAGATCTTCACAGGAAGTAGGGAGAAGCACTCTGGGCTTGCATGAAAGCGAAAATGTTATGGTAGTGAATGTGATGCTCAGTGTTGCTAGGAAGTTGTGTTACTCTGCATTGTACCTGGTGCCGTCTCAAGACTCTTGACAGCAAATTACTTGCACTTGTTCTTCCACTTGATTGAGACAAAGAAGGGAAACGTTTTGGGAAACGTTATAAAGAGAAATGACTGCTGGTGTTGAACTTTGCATAGCAACCAATTGAAAAAGAAAACAACAAAAAACCCAAAATCAAATTCTTTCCAAGTACATGAAGTTCCCTTGTCTCATTTTTAAGGTTCAGAGGAAAATAACCCTGTTTCACCAAAGAGTCAGGTTGAGAATCAGGTTGAAGCAGTCAGAAAGGATGATAGGTCTGCAAATCCTATTGGAGAGAAAAAGTAATCTCCAGTAGTTTTTCACACAGTCAGAATTTCACCCATAGATTTTAATGGTTGAGACGACCCTGATGACTCTGTCTGACAATCTGAATCACACAGACAGTGGAATGAAAGACCAGACCACTGCAGGGAAAATGAGCAAATCTTGAGATCTAGAAATCTCAGTAGGAACTAGTGAGGTAGAAAGGAAGATTGTCCTGTTCAACTACGTTCATGAAGCCCCACAAATATTACTGAGTTTAAAGCTGTCTTCATATTTCAAATGTCACAGTAAAAACATAGCAACCAAAGATTATTTGGCTTTACTGTTATTTAATAAATTAAGAACCAGGATACAGCTTTGCAAGTGATTAATGTGGAAACTGCTTTGGCAGGGAATCGATGAAACAATCTAGACACAACAGTGAAACTGACTTACCAAGTTCTCCCTTTTCCCTAAAAATAAAAACCAAATTCACAAGCACTGCTTAGAATTTGGGAAGACTTTCTTATAAGCTTTTTCTCAAACATTATAATGAAATGGCATCTGTAATTGTTATAGAGATGCAAGTTCTTTGGATAAATTTTGAGTAGCTATATTCACAGTTTTTATGTTAGATGTAAGAAAAACAACTTCATCACAAGCAGAAGAATGAGAAGTACAAGGTTTAAACCCACACCCTGAATATAGTTCATTATTGCTGTCTGTTTAAACAAAAACTTGCCAATGCTAAGGGAAAACAAAAATGTTTCCACAACTTATTTTGGAAAAAAGAAAAATGCAATAGCCAATGTTATTGTTATCAGGAAAAAAAGGTGTTTCTGTCAGATAAGGAGCCAAGAACACATTCCTCACTAAATCTCTCCATCAGATGCGTAGCCTGTGTACTACTGTTACTAACCCCTTGCTCTGTAATCTCTCTGTATATATGTCTAATTTATCAGTTTCTTGTAGATTGTCAGCAGCCTGCTGCCTCCATACCGCCACACGGCTCACAACTAGCCAGGGGGCCAGATTGCCAGACTGTCAGGTAAACTTAACTAACTCTCTTCTCTTTGCACATAGCTGCATGCATGCCTGTGACTCCCCTCCTCTTCCTGATACAAAAGCTCTTCACTACACTTCTTCTTCTAACAGCAAACGTTTAACAGCTTGAGGAATAGTGATAATCTCTGCAGTGACAGTACAAACATGAATCATGGCATTCGTGCACTTGCTTCCCTGTAAAATTATGGAAAAAATGCAGAGTTGGATCTTGCAGCCTTCATTTGATATTTTTATGCAGACAGTTTCTGATTATGCCAAAATACTAATTTTTTTTTTTTTTTTTGCTAGAGAAATTTTCTTAAATGAGGGACTTTAAATTTAAAGGGTTGATATAGGCTTCTTTTTCATATGGTGGCATTTTAAAGCCATTTGTGAGATTTTAGCAGACACTTCTAAAAAGGTTCTCCATGACTTGGAAACTCAGACCCAATGCAGTCAGTTTTTAATCTTGTTTTTAAAAGTAAACTCCTGGTGTCCTTGCTCATCGGTGGTGCAAAGGCCAAATCATGCTTCTGAGATGGCTGAGTTAATCAAGGCACAAAACCAAACCTAAACAAAAAGAGACACAATAATTTTCTTTATCTGTTCATGGTACATTTTGTGCATATACTCCCTTATGCTGATGCTGTCATTTGAAATAGGTTACGTTATTTTTAGACCTTAGTCTGAGCTGTAGTGACCAAGTTGGTGAATAGCCAAACATATAATGAAAACTACTTCCCACACAGTACCACACTAAACTTCACATGTGTGGAAGTCTGCCATGATGCCCACTGGGGAAGGGGTGTGGTACAGCTTTCAGATCACACATCAGTCACAGGGAGTCTCTTGGTGGCCCTAAATACCAACTTCATTAGTGCCTCTCTTTTATTGCCTACAAAGTAGAAGTATTATTATCTTCCTTACTATACAAGGGTAATATGAAAATTTTACTGAGAAGTTGGTGTAAACTCATTATAACTGGTAAGTATCATTTACTGGTTTGTAGTTTGTAGTTCTACAGCACACTGAAAAAAATTACAAGTTACATTTAAAATTGTTAAAACATCTGTGAAGTGATGTGTTTTAGATGTTACAGCAATTTGAGGTTATCATTAGTGCTTTGGATACATGTAAGTTTTAATGTCAACAAGCCTTATTTTAACCCTATTTAATTTACCATCACCAACTAAATTCTATTCTCTTCTTTCCAGAGCTACTCTCCTTGTGGAGAATATGCTCTACTACTATCCCTCTTTAAATGTTAACGAACAATTGCTTCTGCAATTCTAAAAATTCTTCTCGGAATGGAAGACCTTCCTGATATACTACTGACATACATTTGTCTGCAAGCCTTACCTTCTTCTGATAATTTAAAATACAGTTAATACTAAAAAAAAAAAATTCAGGTCAGTCATCCCACAAATAACACACCTGTATCCTCAGCTGAAAAATTGCCTGTCAAGTGGCTACTGTTTTTTACCACTAGATGGATACTCTTCTGGTGAGGTGAAAACAACACATTATTTTTGATATATTCACACTGTTGCCTTGCTTGCCTCAGCCACAGAGCTGCCCAACTTTGTAAAGCAGTGAAGCATAACAAGAGATTAAAAGCAAGCCAGCACAATGAATGTTCTTTAAATAAAGTTTTCTTTAATTTTTTTAAATAAATATTGAAATCTGGAGTAAAATTTGAGGGCATTTAAAGAATCAGTTAGACTTTCTGAGACTCAGGTTTTCTAAAAGCGGCAGAGAAGGAAGACAGGAGCTTGTCCCACCTTCCTCATCCTCTGACAGTCCCTGTAGGTATGGCACATGTGCTTTCAATCACATGGTGATGCCAAGAGGCAAATGAAAGCTCTGCCCAGCCCTGAAATCACCTATTTTAAGAGAGAAGTGTGTTTGTTTTTAAAGTATCTAACACAGTCCTTGCAGTAATGTGACCTCTCAGGGGCATTTTGTTCAGGACTGAACAAGAGCTTGTTTAGACTTGTGATTCACAGATATTTTCCACATCTTACAATGTCCAATTGTGATCAAACTAGTTAATATCTCTGACCATAACACATGTAGATTCACAGATCCTTCATCCATTATCTATGCAGATTTTTAAGTGCGACTCGTGTAACTCTGGAATTTTTAATAATTGTGATTCCAGTGCGTAGGCCTTGGTAAATCTCACTAGATAAGCTATACACAGTTTCAAATCAAATGAAGCCAAAACTTCAGACCCAAGTTCTCTATTAGTAAAAAGAAAAAAAACAAAATACAACCAAAAAACCCCAACAAACCACACCAAATGACCAAAAAACCCTGATACATTGAATGAAATTAATATTACACTTTCAATAGGAAATAATGCTTTTATTTATAAAAATAGAAAATAAATTTAAAATAAGGTAAAATATTATTGCATGTAAAATGGTTGCATTCTGAAAATATCATTGATTTCTATTTTCCATTGCTTATTTTTTTATCATTACAATCAATGCCAGACAATATTGCATGTGAATGGCATCTTTAAGACAGCAAACAGAGTACTTACAAGCACTGAAGGGTTTTGCATGCTATTTTCCAATTGATTTTAGAAATACATGATTAGCATTTTGAGTGCCAGGGGAAAAAAAAGAGCTGCTTAAAACCAGACAATAATACTAACACAAAAAAATGACACAGAGTTTATTCACCAATTGATCCCCAAATGATATCAGCCTTTAAAGAGATGTTTACAAAAATGTCTATTAAAACCTAATGTTTTAAAAGCTGCACATATCCCATGGGGGAAATGTAACAATGTTCTTCCTTATTCCCAGTTAATAATCAACAACTTCAGGTTCTTCCATGTCTCTCTATTGCTTTGTGTTATTAATCTTACCTGCCATTCTCTCCTGCCCACGACTTTCCATGTGCTTAATAGCTCAGCTCCAGGACCTGCTGCCACCAGCACCTGTACTGCCTGGAAAAGCACACTGAATACCATGTGTCTGATTCTGATGTATTAGTTTATACACTTCTACAGCACTGTGCATTAATGAACTGGATGTAGAATGTTTCTGAAGAGATGATCGTACAACAGTAGAGTTGCAGGAAAGGATTTAAATCTACTGGGACTGCAAGTGATGTGGTTATATATGTTGCTGTAAATGTGCCTGATTCTCTTCCTAATGCCCCTAATATTTATTATTGCTTGAAAAGGGAATAGTGAGACAAATTTTTCTATTTCTTCTGTGCATAGATACGTTTGTATTTCAGAATAAGAAGCAACGTAGAATTACCATGAAGACAAAATGAATATAATTCTAAGCACAGTGCTTAGAATTCCTAATCTAAGCATAGCCTGAGATAGTTTGTATCAAAGTGTTTATAGTCAGGGCTGACTTTGTACTGAAGGTCATGCCATAATGTTGTTATGGTTGTGTATACTTGCGTAGAGGGGACTCTTGTGACTCAGAGGTTCTCTTTCAGGCCATTGCTGTACATAAGTAGTTGTAACTATGGCCATTTCCTCACCAGTCCTCTCCCTGGGAGCACAAACATCTTTTGTTGCTTATTTTTAAAGCTGGGAAGGAAGCCCCAAAAGACAAACACATGTCTGCTAACCAGCAAGGAATGTATGTGTTGAGTTTCTGTTCCTTTCTGGCAATTATAGGAGTCCTGTTAAAAAAGAAATGGGGCAGCAACGGAGGAGAGAAAGGCAGTCTCTGTAGGATCATGTGACCACCTCCTTGTTTTTCTTCCCCAAATGTGATGTTAAAGTTGTAGTTCACTTTTATATATCTGAAGGACTTAAGACCAGTGCTTCTCTTAAGCCTATCTTGAAAACTTAGGAGGTGCTGGAACCAGGAGCTGGCTCTTGATAAATGGATAAATTTGACAGTAAATACGGACCTTTTGGGTCCATCTGCAGTCACTCCTGACACTCATTTGTGTGGAGTGGGCAAAAATCTCAATCAGATCTCTCTTTAGATGCTGTATCGGCATCTGCATGTGGCAGAATGTAGGTGAAGGATAGTTCTAGCTATGGAAATAATTACTTAGAGAAGACAGGTTTCATGTCTTCTCAGAGTGTTTCATTAAAAAAGTCCAAGTACTATGCTTCAATAAAATATTTTAGATTAAATATTTACGCTTAGGTGCTTAAGAGTTAGACTAAATCAATATATAAACTGAGGCATCTTAGTCCATAACACTACACCCTTTGAGACTGAACTACTTAGCTGAGCACAAAACAAAGCTTGTGAGGTCCTGAAGTTCTATGATCCACCCTCACCAGCCATTTTGCAATTGGAAAACCCATCTTCAGGAGCATTAATGTGAAACAGAATCTAACTTAAGACATGCAACTCTATGATCTTCAAATAAGCTCAGAGATGCAAGGACTGTAGCTCCTGCTGAGTTGTGATACCTGTGGATTTGTGGTCATGGCCTCCTAGGCTTCTCTAATTTGAAAATGTGGACATTGTCATCACCTTGCTTAATGGTGATGGTGTACAGTTCTTTCTGTCTTTGGGCAACACAGTGTGATTTCCTTGTTTTCTTAAGTAAATACTATGTGGAACTAAGGGCATTTTCAGTGGCAGATTTTCAAATACCTCCAGCATTTCAAATTGATTCATTTCCAGCAATAGACTAATTGCATTCCTTCAGCCAACATTCCAATAGTCTGTGCTGCAGAGATAATATGTAAAAGCGTGATTTCTAAAGAAGGAAAACAGAAAAGGCAAATTCTCTTGAAGACAGAGACATAAATGATTGTCCTTTATCATATATGATACTGTTGAGCTTGGAATAACTTCAAGACTACAACATTTGAAGAATTAGGGAAAAAAGTCTTCCCAGACACATTAAAGATCTGGGTTTTATGGTACCCTTGGGGGGGGGGGG
>JAWWEU010000040.1:61569036-61589076 GCA_035583155.1 Acropternis orthonyx | reverse complement strand
GGAAAAGATGCTGAGGCTGGAGTGTGCAATGACTGCCATGGCAACTCTTTGTTTCTGGATACCTCCCTTAATAAATCCTGCAGTTCTGCATAAAGAAATGCAGCACACTGCAAGTTACACCTAAAGGCAGGCAGGAGGAGCCATAGTTTGACTCTCCTAATACCATAAAACACTGGCAACTGAGGTTAGGCAGGAAAAATTACTGCATAATTTTGAACAATGTTGAAACTTAGGTTTCATGAGACCAATAATAAGAATAGAGGTACTAATTATGAAGAAGGCCATACCAAAGGGCCTGAGAGCCACATCTTTGTAGCAGCCTTTGAAAGACAAATATAGAAAAGATGATTTTATATATAGAACCAAATACGGGGGGGAATGGAGCTAAAATAGATAGTAATAATTATATGCACTCTGGGAAAAAATATTTGGAATAAAGCCAGTTCTCATTTATTTGTTTATAGTAAAGGCATGGGCATAACTGCTTTCTTCTCATTGGAGTGATTGCCTGAATGAAAGAAGAAAGTCCTAACTTTGCACAAAAATAAGGCTCAGTACCATACTTGACAACTCAGCAGAAGCTTAATAACCCAGTAAAAAGAAAATTGCAAGTAGGATTACTTCTTGACTAGAATAGTATATTGGAAAACACACATTTCATTCATTATTATTTATCGATTCTTGTATCTTATTGGAGGTATCCAACTTCAGTAACAAGATTTGTTGGCCAGCTTTAGAGAAAAAATATTTAATTTACTGTAATAATAATTTATTATTGAGAATATGTTATCTGTGAGAAAGCTCTGTATGAGGGGGAAAAGAAGGCCTTTCATATTCCTTAAGTGACTTATCAGGAAACTTTGGAAATAAATAATGACAGTTGTATACATTTGAATTAATTCACAGGATTCTCTACCTGGGGATGGCTATCGTCATTTCAAGTGCTGATTATATCTCTCAAGGAAATTGATTTTTGCTATTCAATGCTATCATATTGGTCAAAGTATTAAAACTGAAGCTATTTACTCAGAATGGAAATACAATATGGAAAGTGACATGAGTACAGATCTTCCTTGAAGATCAAATTCTGAATGTAGAAGATGTGGGGACCAATATTTTGCCCTCCCCATAGAGATGGGAAAGACCTATGATCACGGGAGAAAAAGAGCTATTGATTTTACAATACACAGGTCATCCTCTATCCCCCTACAGAAGACTAAATAGTTTTGCTATAGAGATAAGAAACATCTGTTAGAGACAGATTAAAGATAGAGCTCTGTAATGTCAGATGGCTCAAAGCTGACCCCTCCAAGGTATTTCTTGCTATAGTGATGCTGCTTATCAATGCTCTACGATGAAGTGGCAGCTGTTCTTCATGGCTGTATGGATGCCACCATCAGGTCCTAGACCAGGGAAGTTACTTAGAATCAGGTGGGGTTTAACTGATGCCATTCATGCTTGGTTGGGAAACTTGGCTTGACCTGAATGACTGGACCTGCCATTCAGTTTGTTCCTTTGAAATTTGATTTAAAAAGATCCTTGCGTTGTAGTAAAGACCACGGGCTTTAATGGGCTCCATCTGGATGCTGGGCATGTAGTTATGTGGAGCGGATGGCAGGGCTGTGGCCATTGTGCAATTTGAAGATGTGACTGATGAATGCTTTTGTGACCAGCTTGTGATTCAACTTCAGCCAACCAAACCATAAAATTAGAACTTATATAAACTTATATAAATGCTCTTGATACAAATACCAACAGTGTCAAAGTCCTACGCTACTTAAAAAGAAAATGCCTCTGTGAAGTCTCCACTGCTTTCAAATGTTTTTGTTATCTAAGACAAATACAAAGTAACTTTTTATCTTCAGAGCACTCTATGCATATTAATTCATTCCCAAAACATCTTTGCAAATTGGGTGCTGTTATCTCTCACCTACAGATAGACAAATTAACACTGTGATGGGAAAACATCAACACTCAATGAAGTGGTCGAAGTTTCTTTGCGTGTAATCCTTCACCTCTCCACCCTGAACACACTGAAACACCCCAGTGGTTTTAGATGTGGTGGCCAGGTGCTCTCAGCAAGGTGAGTTTTCTAGTCCATGTGGTGCAACATTGCTGCAGAACCTGCACTGCTCGAGTGCCTGAGCTGTTTCACAGTTGGTTCCCTATTTCCTCAGTACTTGGTATTAATAGAGCCTCACTATAAATAGCTGGAGTTTAACATCCACTTTCTTGTTTTAATTTCCGTAGAACTATGCCCTTCTTCTGACTGTCTGCCAGGCCTGTAAACCAAAATGGCAATTTGACTCACTAAACTCAGAGCAAAACATTGCCTAAACATGGGAAAACTTTTCTTCCCCCAACAATGTTAGCTCAGTAAAATATAGATGTTCTTTTTCTGGTAGAGAACTTGAATTCCCTTTAAAGTGACTACAGGCCTTTAAAGAGTGTGTTCAAAACCATGAATACAAATCTGCAACAAAGCCCAAATTAAGAAATTCTGAAGTTTCAGACCCTTGTGTCTGTGCAGTTATGCTTAGTGCTATTTATGCTTGAATACAAATACATGGCACATTTCTTTAGGGAAAGTTACATACTTTATGTTTTGCAGTGCATAAAGCTTTGGATATATATATACACCATAAGGTTTGTTGAAATACTGAGTTCCAAAATAAGCTGGTGTTAGTTCTCTGGAGGTAAAAATACATTTTTAAAACTGTAAGTATTAATAGAATGGTTTGAGATTCAGGATAAAAGAGTGAGTTTAAGTGGAATATGAGCAGCATTTATATCCTTTTCACAGTTGTGTAATAATCACATTTCAGCCCAGAAAGATCCAAAAGAATCTGTGGAATGCAGAACAAAATGAAGGAAACAAAGGGAGGAAAACTTAGAGGAGTGCAAATGCAGGAACAGCTTTGAAGTCTCACTGTTTTAAGTCACTATAAATTATTCAGAAGCATGCTGGAACTCCTGTGCATGTACCATATGCCTTATTAGAAGCAATCTTAAGTACCTGACAGCTTGGTTTTTACTACAAGGAAAAGAAATAAAGTTAAGGCAGTACTGCAATGTTGAGAATGGTGCATTTTCTTCCAGAGCTGGAAGTAATAATTATGCCTTTATTTTCACAACATGTTTTATCAGCCAATTGCTCTCCAGGTGTAGATTTGTTAAGCAGAGAATCTAATAATTTTCTTTATTGTTTAGGTAAGCATTCATAGAGAGACAATGGTTAATATTTAATGTATACCGCACCTTAGCAGTACATGACTCTAAACAAAGCAGCTCTCCTATAAAGACAGGCTGAGGGAGTTGGGGTTGTTGAGCCTGGAGAATAGAAGGCTCTGGAGAGACCTTGAATCACCTTCCAGTACCTAAAGGGAACCTACAAGAGAGGAGAGGGACATTGCACAAGGGTATGCAGTGATAGGACAAGGAGTGATGGCTTTGAACTGAAAGAGGGTGGGTTTAGATTAGATGTTAGGAGGAAATTCTTTACTGTGAGAGTGGTGAGTCACTGGAATAGGTTGCTCAGAGAAGCTGTGGATGTCCTATCCCCAGAAGTGTTCAAGGCCAGGTTGGATGGAGCAACCTGGTCTAGTGGAAGGTGTCCTTGCCCACGGCAGCATGCTGGAACTAGGTGACCTTTAAGGCATCTTCAAGCTCAAACCATTCTATTATTCTATGATTCTACAATCCCATATATCATAGCACCAGTGAAAGAGAGCAGGCTTTGGGAATAAATGCAAGGCAATGGCAAAGAGCACTTAGTTTCATGATCACCCATTTACACAAGGAGAGAGCCCCTGCTCTCAGCTGCAGCCTGTGCCAGGGCTTGTGAGCCCTACACAGGGAACATGCCAGAGGAATAACTCATAGCTTCTTCCACACAAGATGTCATCTTTTCTCCAGGATGCACTATCAACTGTCCCATCACCTAACCAGGTGTGAGAAAAGGGAGAAGTTGCAGAGCTTCTCAGGAGAAGAGATGGTGGGTAGAAGCTGGCTGCTTAGCACAACCCACCACCAGCTTCCCAGTCACCTATGGGAAAAAATCTCCCAGGAATTTGCTGGCATGTATTTTCCTGTCAGAACACAAGGAAATGGTGGGCCATATTATGAGCAGCTTTCCCTAATTTATTAGTTCACAATTTTCAACAGTGAATTTAACCTGATCTGGCAAAAAGCTAGGTTTTGGATGTGGGGTACACCTGAAAGAGCTGTCACTCTTGCTCTGGGAATCAGACCCCACTAAAATGTCCCAAATGACCATGCATTTTTATTTTTATTTTTTGTAGTGGCTCTTGGTTGTCAGTGCAGAAGGAAAAAAATAGGAGAAGAGTACAATATTTTCTCAAGCATAGCTTGCTTTCTCTCTCCTTTTTGCTAGCATGACCTTGTGGAAGTTTGTTTTCACCTGTAATTAATGCAAATCAAAGCTAAAACACTGTTGCTGATGGTATATAAATGTCTGACATCAATTGGATAGTGAGAAACATTTCATTAATCTGTGGTGGTGATAATGAAGAATATTCTAATTTCTAAAAGCAATCAGTCTCTGTTAAATGAGTGCTGTTTTGCAAGACTTGACTAACCAAACTGATTAGAGGGAGCAATTACTCCCTCTAAGCGCCAGTCCTTCGGTAAAACTAGGGGATATGTTTGATAACTTTATCTCACATGTTTTCAATAAATTCCCAGAATTTGTTTGCAATAGATAAAATGCTTTCATGCAGCAAAAAAAAGGTGAGACAAAATTAACAACAAAGCAATACTTAGCAGGAATGAGCAGGAATGTTTCTTCCTTTGGTTATCACAGTGGTATTCCTGCAGAGCTTCATGTGAGTGTTCATCTGTGTGATAGGAAAAGAAAACCTGGCTGTAGGAGTTGTAAGTAGGATTCTTTATTATCGTGACTTGAAGGGAACAAAACCTGCTGCTGGATAGTCCCCACAATTATCCTCAGTGGGACCCAAAATGACAACAGGGGGAAACAGATTGAGCACAACATTGTTCCCTCTTACAGTCAAGCAAGGCAGAACAGAGACTCGTATTAGCAGCATTGTTTGAATGACAAAAAACCTGCCACAGGGTTTCTTCAGAGGGATATTTATCCACCCAGTTTTGTTCCAGCAGTTAATACTTAGGATTTGTCCAGCCCCTCTTAGATTGTTTGTCATGGGTTACTTCTGATGTTTGAATCTCAATACCTGCTGTTGACCCTGCAGCTCCTTCTCAAGGGGAAGTAAAGCCATTCCTAAAATATGCCAGTAAATAACAAAAGAACCCAAGTGCATTTTTTGGTCTAAACCAAGATAATGTCACACACTGAGGATCCCCACCCTAATCTGACACACACACTGGGTGCTGTGCAGGGAACAAGCACCAAGCTCGAGTCCCTCTCATCTTTGTAAGCCACTCCCCAGGCTAAGAAGCCAGAGTATGCAGCCTGAGGCTGAAAGTCACATTATGCCTCTGAATGCTGGATCCTGTGTTTGCCTGCATCCTGATTTAAGGGAGGTCAAGAATTTGCCTCGAATTTTCTTGCTTACTCTGTGTATCCGTTTCACACACAGCAGTTGTTGTGTGCATTGTAACTGCTGCTGCTATTGGAAGGGACTTTTCATCTGGAATGTGCGTGAGGGTCTGAGATGAGTGAGATTCTTCTCTAATTAGTATCCTACTTGCTCTTTTGCTATACCGGTTTTGTTCTTCCTTATACTTCCATGCTGGCAGAACTGGTTTGTGGCTTATACCATATACAGTTCACAGAAGATTCAAACTGTTTGATGAGCTGTACACTAACTTAGGCAGGACTTGGCTTGGTTAGCTATGTATTTAAGTATGGATTTTCTATATAATAAGCTGCATTTGAATTCAGTTTTTATTTGAAGTTTCCTATGTAACAGATCATGGCGCTTTTGTGTCAGATATCTGAGAAGGTACTGTCCAAATCAGTTCTAAAGAAGCTACTCTCAACAACTTAATGTTTATAATGTTTAGGAAGATTTATAAATCTACTTTTGTTAGGGGCTGAGTTTATGCATCTTCTTTCTCAGGGTCCTGTAGAGTAATGCTCTAAAAATATGTTACTGCACAGATTTGCCATGGGGTACAGCACAAGGTAGTACTCAAGAGAAATCAAAGCTACAGACCATAAATTGAACCCTGGAATACTTTTATAGAACAATTATGGAGAAAATAAAGTGAAATTCCAGCAGAAATAGAGAGTCTTGACCAGAAGCAACAGCAGAAACAGTCTCACTCAAGGAGTTAGTCAAAACCAAGTCTTCTGAAGATTGTTTCCATTAGGAAAAGGTTAATCCAAAGAGGTTTACTGGAGGAACAATCCGAAGTGAAGCAATTTTTTTTCTCACAGGCTAAACAAAGATAGCCTATAAAGTCCTGCTTCCCTGAATGCTTTGAGTCTACAGCACTAGACAAGTGCTTCCAACACTTTCACATACCAGAAGCGCTCTTTCAACTTTTCTTGAGGCTAAATCTTGCCAGCTGTCCTTGCTTTCCTTCTACACCTCTGTGTCCTTCTGTAGGGTTCTTGTTGTTCCTCCCACATGCAAATATGGTACAATTAAATCGAGTCTCCACCACTGCATATCTCACCACTCCCACAGAAAGCTTTGGAGTCAGATGGCCCAGCCATTGCCCACGTTTGAATGGGTTAGCTGTGGCTTGCGGGTGACCATGCAACAGAGGGGTATGTAACTCTCTTCATGCACTTCACCTCCGGTGGGAGGTACGCTGCAAAGCTTTTATTCAAGCAGTGCCATTTTCTGACCTTGATATAGTTTAAGCAGTATTGACAACATTGTCTATGTTTAAGCTTGCCTGTTCTCAGATCCCTTCTCCAGTAACTGTACTAATCACTGAGGTTGATGTTTTCCAAGATAATATCTATCTCTGATTGACCTTTTACACTTAGAAAAGTGTGTTTTCTCTTGCTGACATTACAAAAAGACTCCCTGACTCTCCCCAGAGATGGAGAACGAGAGGTTGAGAGCAGTCTATAAAAAAGAAGGAAGGTCATGCCAGAAGGGGCGGACGGATTTTACCATGTCAAAGCAGGCAGAACGGACCAGTTGCTGGTGTGCAGCAATTCAGAGCCAGCATGAACCAGCTGCTCCAGGTCTGTGCTGTAACTAACTGAAGAGAGAAAATAAACTACTCTGAGAAGCCGGTACTGCACTGCAGTGTACAAATGCTCTACAATTACCATGAATTACTGTTTGTGTGAATTTCTTCTATCACAGGCTGTCACCTCACTGCTTTAAATATGTCAGTGTGCTTTAGGAGGATTTTCTCAAGAAAAGGAGCTTTGTGACCAATTTCCTGATTCCATGGAGTTGGCATTATTCTCTTTTCTGAGGTGACCTTTATTTTCCAGAGTGACACTGTAATAAGTCACCATTCCCTGATAAAATCACAGAAAACAAATTAGCATAGTTCCTATGATTTGGTTAAGATTTATAGGGTGTGTGCATTTGCCCTTGCTTCCTTAGCTGTATTCCTTTCAGAAGCAGAGCTCTGTGTTTAAAGAGGCAAGTACAGAGTTCAGTAATAAGTGATACATCTCCATATGCCCAGCCCTAATCAGCTGACCAAAGTCAGGAAATAAATCAGTCTTTTATCTCTGAGTCACTGCTTTTTTGCATGTTTACAAAAGTAAAACATGATATTTGCAATTGCAAGCAGCCAAAAAGAATCCAGGACCTGAGCTGACTGCTTCATTTTTAGTGGGGGCTGATGGGGGAGACTGTAAGATATCAATCCTCTCCTGGAAGAGAATGATTTCACAGAGACCAAAAGAGTGAGATCCTTGGCACATGGTGGCAGATATCCCTCCTGCACGTTATCTCCCTGTGCTCACTGCTGACCTGCTCTCTGACACTAAAAGCAGAAGACCCACTCACTTTACTTTAGCCTCGTCATCCCTCCCTGCTACATGTGTAGTATGGGAAGCACCACCATGGCCTCTCTCTCCCTCCGTGCCTTCCATGGATCAGATACGGCTTATGCTTCACATGGGTAGTTCCCTGACATCAGGAGGCAGTGTGTTACTGTCAGGTCCTGCATGCCAAGAAAAGCCCACTGGAAAAGACTCAGCAGGAGCCTCACACCATAGCACAGGACTTCAGAGGAAGCTGATGTCCCATCATAGGATTCCCCCCTGCAGATGTGGTTGTGTTGTAGGCATAACTCTGGGTGCTGGCAATAGGTATCCTTGTCCCTTGGGAGACAAAGAAGTTGTGAAGTCAGCAGCTTGCCTAAGCAGTCCATGAAATCTTATTACAGAATGTGTAAGGACCTAAGAGTGGCTGTATGGGTCAAACGACAGGCCTCACTTGCCCACTTCCCACCTCTGACTGTAAAAAAGAGATGTAAGAGTAGGGCAAGTACAGAATGGTACTTCCCCAGAACGTTCTTCCAAGGTCCAGCAATTTATGTACTTCCTGGCAACTAAAGGTTGTGTTGGACCACTGCCAAAGGCATAATATCCCTGGAGTGTAGCTGTCTGTACCCTTCTTTCATGAGGAGATCCTCCAGCTACAGCTGATGGCAAATGAGGCAGCATGTTACAAAAACAGGAGGCCACCTTTAAAGAAGCCCTAAAACCTGGGGTTTCTAAAGCCCAGGAAATCCCCCTGTAGTGGGAGCACTGCTTCTCAAGTTTGCTTCTAACTGCACATCAACTCCTGGACAGACCCAAAAGCTCTCTGCAGACTGCTGTTACCTACACTCACAATGGCCACAGGTTCTGCTTTGGAACATCATGTAAATAGGTGCTTTCAGACACTGTTGCTGTATAAATGAACCTAATCCCAGATCTCTCAGCATCGTAGACTTCTGACTGCCCTTCTCAGTTAATGCTGATGAAAATTTAGTGACAGAGGCAAGAGCTTTGGCCTGAATGAATAATTTTAGCTGGAATTATTACTGATGAAAGTATTGCAGCTCCATCCCTGGCATCAAAACTCCCTTTTAAGTGCTAGGACTCAGATGCCTTTGAGAATGTTGGACAAGGGGGACTGCGTTATAGCCAACTTGTTTAATGTACAGTGACAGGAACCGGCCCTTCCCTCCCAGGGCACTGCGGAGGTGCTCCGTGGGAGAAGGCGGCACAGGAGCCCGGTGGGGCCGCCTGTGAGAGGGGTCCGGGCGGCACTCCCGGCAGCCGCCCACGGGAACGGGAACGGGAACAGGAGCGGCGGCCTCCCGGAGGGGAACCAGAGCAGGTGCGGCGCCCGCGGCGTCCCCTTCCCTGCGCGGCCGCAGGGGGAACTTGCGCTGGGGCGCCCGGCTCGGGGCAGTCGCCGCACAGCCCCGGGACGGGACGGGACGGGACGGGCAGGGCTGGGGCTCATGATGCAGGCGAGGGACCTGTCCCGGGTCCGGCGGCCGCTGGGCAGGTAGCGAGGCAGGGCGGCGAGAGGCGGCGCCCGGCGGGTGACGGCGAGGGAAGGGAGGGGCGGGAGCGGCGCAGGTGAGGGGTCGCCGGGATGGAGACGGGCGGCGAGGGAGGCGCTGCCCTGGGGGCAACGCGGGGGGCGGGGGGGACACTGAGGACCCCCCGGCGTCTCCCTCCATCTGCTTTTCTCCGTTTCTCCGGCGCCCCGAGGATGAGCGGAGCCGAGGGCTCGCACTTCAGGCGGGTGGCGATCCGCAGGAAACCCAACCCCGCTCCCGCCGCCAGCGCAGCTGCGCCCGCCTGCCCCGCAGGGCCGCCCGCACGGAGCTCGCCCGCAGGTACGGACCGTCCCGACCACCCCGCGGCCCGAGGGTCCCGGGGGGAGCGGGTCAGCGGCAGGATCGCTCTGCCGCCCGGGTGGGGGGTGGGCTGGGTCCCACGGGCTTCCTCTGCCTCTTCGTCCCCCTGAACAAGTGAAAGGTGTCAACTTGTACCGTGCGTGTGTCTGTGCGGGGCGGACGAGTTGCTTGCGGGCGTGCGGCCGGGGGAGCTGCGGAGCCGCTTCCCAGAGGGGTGAGCTGGGGGGGTTATGGGGAGAAAGCCCGCCGGGACTTCGGAGCCAGAGGTCAGCCGCAGCTCATACCCTCAGCCCCCATCTCGGCACGAAATGTTCTTAAATTGTACTTTGTATTTATATATATATTTACTTTACTATTCTGTATCACAATATACATATTTATATTTTTATATGTAATACTCTTGTACGAACAGCTCTTAGGCTGACAGGAAAGCAGTGTTCCCTCTCTGACAGACAATGCCTTGCCCCTGCTTCTCCCCGATGCCTCTTTCTTTTCCCCCTTCAGCAACAAACTTGTGTTAGACTAGTTTGACACATTATGCCTCAGAAGGCAGCTGCTACAATATTAATGCATAATGTTAAAAGTGACAGTCAGCTTAGGCTGTGTGCCTGTGTTACCTTGGCCACACTGTAAAAGTAAGCTGCCGTAAAATGTGAACTGCAGAAAGTTATCATTTATGAGCAAGTTCACACACCCTCCCATTTATATGTCTGAACTCTTGTGATGTAACAGCAGGTGTGACATGCTGTGCTTGTGGTGTCACAGCATCTTGGTTTTATGAGTGTAAAAGGGCAAAGTGGATGAAATAAAGCTTGAAGTCTTTGACCTATGCTTGTTACAATGTTGGGAATTATGACATGTCAAATATAAGGATGGGATGTTTTACTTGGGAACTGTGCTTTCATGACTTCCTGGGCAAGAGGCCGGCTTAATTTAACAAAGAGTATGCACAGAGAAGAACAGACTATTGTGATGCTGCTCATAGAATGGGTTATTTTAGCTTTAATGTGTAGTGGTATGTCCATGAAACCACAATTTTTTAATTTGTGGTGGGATTTTTTCCCCCAAGGCTTTACTCATGTGTTTACACTGGGAAACAGTAACTGGCAGCTGTGTTTGCAGTATGTAGACTTAATAGATTTTATTATTCTCTAATAGAGGCACACTGAAAACCAGGACCTTGTGTTTCCTGTTAGTTTTCTAACTTAGTTTCTTTAAGCTTCTGCAATTGCTCATTGTTACTTTAGACTCCTGGGTAGCAGCTTCATACACATCTGCAATCTATTTATTGTTGCTCTTTTCATCTGTGCACACACCAGCTCCACTGGATGATTTTTATTTGCTAAATATCTGTGCGACGTGGAGCTTTTCAGTGTGACCATTCTTATTGGCTTTTGTATTGCAGGAAGGTTGTGAGGGACATGACAGGAGTAACATGCTGCTTATCAGATGTCCCTGCACTGCAGTGCAATAACCAAACTCATAGTACTTTCTTGTATTGTGACTGCTAAATACGATTGCAGTATGAAAAACTCACAAATTAGGATAAGGAAATAAATCTCAAAAGATGTGGGAAATAAAAGGGAGACTTGGTGATGACATGTAGGTACATAAAACCTCCCTTTTTTCGCCCCACTCATAATCCATTTCTCCCAGAAAATGAGATGAAGAAACATTGTGTATATGATTTCCCTTCTTTTTGTGAGACTTTGGCTCCCTGTCAGCTTTTCCTGTTGCAGAGGCCACTGCAGCAAGTGCTCCAGCATCCTATAAGTGTAGGATAGCTTTGTAGCTTCCCTCTCTGTTCTTTATAGCCAGAATGTGACTACACTTGCTTCTGTGGCTGAGAAAAGCTGACCAGACTGCCTTGATTCTGCAATGAACTCTAATCCCCAGATGCAGCATGAAGCTGGGTGTGTTCTTTCTTCTAAAAAAACAAAAGAAAAGAAAACAAAAAAAAAAAAGAAAACTCCCCCACAAAACCCCAACAACAACAACAAAAAAGCCAGGTGTTTGCACTTTTCTGACTTACAAAATAGTAAGTGGATCTGAAAGGGTTTTTGTAAGGCAGGAGTATGCCTTTGACCTGTTTGAAAATCTTACAGGAAAAGAGGAGTTATTGTGGCCCATCTCCAATCCTCGTCTCTGTCAAGTGTTGTGAAATATGCCAGTTACCTACGTTACTGCCTGGGGGACAGAACTCAGCAATTGTCTCAGACCTCTATCTGGAAAGCAACTCGAGAAAGTAGATGTATTACATGAGCTATAATTGCATTGTAAATGAATTTGAAAAAAATTTGGATTATGTATATGGCATGCACATCAGAACTCTTCTCAGACTAGTATGTTGTGTGTTATTAGTGCAAAGATTTAATAAGGCCTATTATAGCTCCCTTATACTCAATAGTTTCCTCACAGCCTTTGACATTGAACTGATGAAGTAGGAAATGTTGCAGCTTTTCTGTGCTGGAAGGCAGAAGATCAAGGAGTATTTCTATTAGTGTGTTTGAAAACATTTTTCATGCTGAGATGAGCTTCCCAAGTTTTTGTTACAGCATCAGCCTTTTCTTGTGCATTGCAATCTGAGTGTCTGAGTTGTAACAGAAGAGTCTTTCTGCTCTATCAAGATACTGTAGCCCAAGAAATTCAGCTTCATTGTCATGTGCAAAGGGGCAATTTAATTTTGTTTACATTTGACATAGAAGAAACTTGGTGTCTTTAAATGCCTATAGGACAAAGCAAAATTTATTTCCTATTAGAAGGTCACATTAATTTAAAAATTTGGACAAAAGAGTACTTGAATTCTCAGAGATACTTTGAAGTGTATGGAAAATGTCAAAGCTGATTCCTGGAGATGGTTTAGAGAAGGGCATTCAGTGGAATAACAGGACTTATAACCTGTTTTTGAAGGGAATAACTAATGTGGATTTGGTGTCCTTTTCTTTTTTTTTTTATGCTGAATTAGAATTCAAAGTTTGTGTGAACTTGAGTGAATCTTTACTTCAAATGCATGTATGCATGTTAACTCAAAATTAGCTTTCTGCCAAGAAGCAGGTGTAGGCTGCTTGTTCAGCACCTTTCACAAGCCAAGAGCTCTGCAAGGTGTGGCTGTGGCATGGGATTCTGCATGGGATGGAGCTGTCCTAGAAGGTACTGCCTCCACTGAGTTGACTCAGTTAAGGTGTGAAGCCGTCACTCAGAATACAAGGACACAGTAACTCACTTCTGTAGCAAGAAATAGCTTATTCCTGTCATCAGAACAGTCACCTCTGTCCTGGCTGCACATGGACTGACTTAACTTCTTTGACATTCAAATCTTGTACTTCTTCCTTGGCTTTTCTCACTTAAAAACAAATTCACACCCTTTTTGGACTGTTTCCTTCTGACTACCAATATTCTAAATGTATATCTGCTGGCATTGTACCGTGTATTGGCAGTCTCAGACATTGCAGTGTGCCTGTTGGGGAGCTGAGGTAATTTGCATTCAGGACAGCATTCACTGCAAGGTGTCTGCTAACATTGACAGGAAAAAAAATAGTTCCCCACTGCTACTGTTGTATTTCTGCCTGTACATGGAAAAGATTTTAGGGTCTTATGTTAAAAAAACTTCAGTAGTCTTTTGGGTTTCCATCTTGCAGTGGGAGATAACTAAATGAGACTCTAATAGCACCCTGCTCTAGTCTCTGAAAAATGTCTTTATTGTTGAGGGGTTTATTTTTTAAATGCTAGAAGGACAACTGTACCCTGCCTGATAGTTTTTAATTTATGTTCTTTGTTTTACTTTTAAAAATAAAGTAATGAACTTTGGACTTTCATTCTCCTGGCTTTGTATAATCCACTGCATTTTGTTAATTGGTCTGCAGTGACTGAAAATCTGGTTGCTGTATGGTTTGTCCAGGGAAAACCTATATGACCATTAGGGCTAATCTTAGCAGTGATTGGCATCTATAGATGCATTGGAGACCACTGCCAAAGAAAACTAGCTGCTTTACATGCCTTCCTGGTTATTGCAGGGGTTTTGACGGTTTTCTAAATTTGGGCTTTATCCAGGTGAGTTGGCACTTAAAAATACAGAGAAAAGAAGGTGAATATGAAGAAACTGCTTCTAAATGTTCCTCTCCCTTCAAAAATGAGGGAAAGTAAAGTATAAAAACTTGCTTTATGGAGAACTTGCATGAAAATACATTTTCCTGTCATTAAAGAGCTTCCTGTTTCTGTGGGCCAAATTAATCCCCTGTGCCTTCCAGTGAAGCAAGTGTGCGGAAGTGCCAAGAAATGGATCTTTGCTTCCTGAATATAGTTTTACTGTTTTCTTCCCCCACTTCTTCTCCCACTATTAAGGGTCAAAATAATCCCATTAAAGCCATTAAGAGTGTACTGTTCATTCATAGGCTATCAGGTCATTTATATATGTATCTTGGGTTGGCTAGATGTGTCTATTTAGACCTTGACTGACAAGCATTACTTCACCCAATAATTGCTCTTGACATTATAATACAGACTTTCTGGTGATCATGATGGTGATTTTCTTAAATAAATTAGAATTTGTACTCACTGCTTGACTTACTAATGACAATACACAAAAGGTTTCAAAGAAAAGTTACAGTTTGACATGGATTTGCTGAAAATTAAGTCTACTCCTTGCTGGAGAGATTTCTTCTAAATATACTCAGAGAGGGTAAAATTGCAGAGGTGCTGGTAAGTACAGTTGCTGAAATGGTTTTAGGCATCGCTGAAATTGGGGAAGTAATACTTTGCACATCCAAGACAAATTAGTTTGTTGTACAAAATCATAGAAGGAGGTTTCTTTTGTAGATAAATTAATAAATATGGCTGGGAGATTTCTGTTTTGGAAAAAGAGAGCTTGTTGGAGGAATGAGTTACTTTCACGTGACAAGTAAAATACAAATACTGAGAAAGGAAACTGTTAAAAAAAAGTTATGATTTGCCCTTGGCTATTTCTTTGTTGCTTTTCTGTCAGTACCCATGCTGCTTAAAACTGCAGTTATCAGACTTTTCACCCACTTCTTAAGTCGTGGTGAGGGACTATATCATCTCTCAGCATTTCATGACAAAATCCCATTTAGAACTGGGCAGTGTTTGGTGCTGTTTGTTACTATGTCTTGGGTACAATGCGATCTGTGATAAAGCACTCTGGCTGCTGTGTTTTGCACTGTTATGTCTTAAAGTAGTGCTATCCGTTTGATGTATAAGGCAAATTATCTTCCCAGTATGAAGGGTTTGTCAGAGAGAAAGGGAAAACATGAAGCAAACCAGTTTTCAGATAAGACACTTGTGTGCTTTTCCCTCTAGCTCCGTTAATGGTGAGTAGACTTTTTTCAAAACATTATTGTCAATTCAGTATTTTAATCAAATTACTGACTGTGAATCTTGTAGCTGAAACTATTATTTTTTTTTTTTCCTGTGAGGGCGAAAAAATGGCTTTCTATTCCTGAACTGTGATACTGTATGTATTAGCTTTCCTGTATATAAGGTGATCCAGGATGAATACTTGCACTTGGATGATCAGAATGATCCTTTTCATCGTGTTAAATCTGTGAATAAACTTTGCCTCCAGCTCTTGATGGCCGAAACATTTTAATCAAATACATAGCAGTGGACAGCTTGATATATTCAGGCTGTTATCAACAAACGCCTGTAGTTCTGACAGGGGGGTAGAGAATGCTGTTGAGAGAGGATATTCTCAGAGCACTGCATTCTGTCATTAACCCAAGCATAGAGGAGGATATTGAAGAAGGACTTTTAAATGGTTTCTTCAACTAGCTGCCTCAGAAAGAGGGTTTTAGCAGAGATGGCTTTAGCAGAAGAAAAGAGTTGTGAAATAAATGTCAGGAAGGAGAATAGAGTTTTGTTGAAATGTTGACAAACCATGTAGAAATCAGATGTGGTCCAGTGTGCAAATACACAGCAGTGAGGTAGTATCAGAACATACGGAAAATTGAATAAAAGCAGGACAGGAGGAAAATTAAACTGCTACAGCAGTCTGCAAAGCTAGACATGTAAAGAAATGTATTTCTAATGACTTTCAGAGCAATTTGACACCTCTAATTACACCCCAACTCAGTAAAATGGAGCATAAAATGTAATAAAATTGGAGGCAAAAGACACTGAATGGAAGGTACGGCAGAGCAATAAAATAGTGTTCATTATAAGTATTAGTGCTAAGCATGTCAGATGTTAATGTAAAACAAGTTAAATAGCCTGGAAAGAAGGACAAGTGTGGTGGAACAGTAATGAGAGATGTGAAATCCTGCGATCTGTTAATGACTTCTGAACAAATGTTTTCTTGCAGCAGAGACGACAACGCAGCTAACTTGGAGTCTAGCCTTCCCCTCATAGCAGCTGGTGGGGCCAGATCTAGATGAGGGTAGGAGAGAGAAAATGGTGAACAATGATTGGTTTAGTGGCTGGATTTCTTCAGGCCTTTTTAAAGACCTGGCTTTTTTTTTTAAGTGGAGCATGTGATGGTTCCATGCTAGACTTTTGGCTCTGCTGGTTGCTGTTGTGACCGAGTCCTCATGGTAGGGACTGGCAGTGAAGTAACAGCACCCAGCCTCACAGCTGTGGAGTTATGTGGTAACTCAGTTCAGCTCCTGTGTCCTTGAAACCTGCAGGGTCTGAGCTGCCCCTGAGCATTAGTGCTGCAGGTGCCAGGGCTGTCTGAGGCCCAGGAGTAGGGTTGGGTGCTTACTTTAGACTAACTGGATTCTTAATGAGGTTTCTGTGTGATCTCTTTGGGGACTTTGTGGTACTTGAGAAGCAAAAGTCAACAGAGATGTTTCTAACTGCATCTTCAAGATGTTTCTAACTGCATCTTCAATTTGTCTTCTGTTTCTGTGAAGAGAGAGAGATCTCAATCTGGAAAATTTGAGAGTGGATCCTCCCACCCACACTGTGTGGCTTCTGGAGGTAGAAGATGGAGGGAGAGAGTGTAAAGCTCCCTGGTACTTCTGCTTCTGGTTGAGGATCCTGACCCGACCAGTCACTGTGCCTTGTAGGGACTGTCTAGTCTTTAAACTCCAGTCAGAATGCTGGGGTAGGGTGACTATTTATTTATTTATTTATTGGTTATATTGCTATCGTTTATCTTCCTAATAGGCTGAGGCATTTGGTTGCTTAAGCTATTTGAAAACCATCCTCATCAGTTTGTCATCCCACATAACTGTCTGGGAATGCTATAGTATTGCCCGCCCATAGGAGAACAGGCTCCTTGTTTCTCTTCTACCATGAAACAGATCAAAAATCAAAGTTAGGGTCTACAGCAGACTTAAAGAAAACTCCAAACTCTGTAACTTATTTGAATTGTAAAATTGTTAAAGCAAATAATCTTTGAAGAAAGGTTTCCTTTTAAATGTTTTGTCTTGTCTCACAAAAGCTTGGTGACAATTTCTTGCAGTGAGTAATCAGAATATTTTTCCTCTTTGCTCTCCCTACCATTCACTATCTTGTGTGTGATACTTCAGTTCCTTAATTGAATATTAATATATATGCATTATTTATATTAACATCAGTAATTTAGTTAGGAAATTAAACTTACTGGCTAATTAGATCTCTCTTCAGAACTGGTGATTTAAGAATCAAAGCAAAATCACTGATACAGAAAAAAAATTGTTTTTGATAGAATTGAAACTTTTTTCAGTTTTATGCAATTATACTGCTAGCCTTTTCTTCAACTGACTCTTGCCAATATGTCCCTTTCTTAATATAAACATAGTGTACCTTCCTTTTAATTGTCTGGCACTAACTCTCATCATTTAGAAGCTGCATTTCATCTGTGAAGGCAGAATCCTTTTGTACTTCAACTATTCTCCTATGGGCTAGCAGTACTATACCATGCAAGAAGAGATGAGACCATTCAAGAAGAGATGAGACACCTGGCCATGGTTTTCAAAAGCCTGTAACTTCTAAATTCTTAAAACTTTAAAAGAGGGCTTTTATGTCTTTAAAACAAAAGCTTGGAAGCTCTTGTGTGAAAATGTGGTTCTAGGGAAGGCTTTGCAAAATACCTGATTTTTGTGGTAGGTACAATAAAATCAGAATTGCTATTGGTGCATAAAATTATTCAGCATTTGTGTTTTAGCTTATTCTAAATATGGATCAATGGGAATTTTATAAGATGTATTTTAATACATATTTAATACTCAATAATTAAGACTGAGAGCAAGTTGCATCAATTTACTACTAAAAATAATTGCCCACTTTAGAAAACAGAGTGGTTGTTAATGCAGCAGTTTAAGTTGAGTTTCATCAGGTTCTGGCAATCTGACCCAACTGTTGCTTTGTAATGACCCTCACATGCTCTTGAGTTATGCATGATAATGCAGTAAAGGGTGTTCTTCATCATTTATTAATGCATAACTGATCCAGTGGACAAATAGGCTCAGCAGACTTACAGATGAAGGGCAAGCTAACACCCGAGCTGGCTGTTACTGTGCTGTGTAAGCCTGACGAGCCAGGTCAGGCACACAAGGTAATTGCTGTAGTGCTCTGCAGTGGCTTTTCTGGTTGGGTTTAATGGAGGGGTATAAGCAAGTCGAAGTGCAACAACCCAAGGGCTTGGTTGTGTACGTGCTTCTAAACTCCCTTACGTCCTTTCCTTGTCCTGTATCAACCATAGAAGGAATCTTCAGAATAACGTTCTTGACATGGAGCTGGGAGGGGGATTAAAACCTCCATCCTAACTGCTGTGTACAGCCAGCAAGAGACCTGGCTGGTCCTGGTGTGGGCCGCCCTTGGTCTTCAACTTCAGTGTGGGGAATTGCCCTTTTAAGTATTTATCTTATTTATTTTCTGTGTAAGGACTGCTTGCGCACAGGATATTTTAAAAGCTTTTTGTTCATAGAAGTGAGAACAATATTTGTATTGTGTGTGTGAATAAGGAGTTTAAAGGAACTTAAAACCCAAATGAGTTACCTCTTCCAAGGATTTTCATGGAGTTTAAACAAACAAGTGTCTGTTCATCCTAACTGTGGAGAATTATTCCTGGTTTTAACAACTGTTGACTTTTAACACTTTAACATCTGCTCTTTTCATGTGGCCAATACCAACTGTATCATCCAGTTTTATATGGGATTTTTTGGGGCTGTTTTCTGCAAATGCAGTTGAGCTGCTATAGAAAAGTAGGCTTGCCATTTAAAAACCTGAGTAATATCAGAATGCTGGAATGTGAAACAGAACGTGTATTATCACCATGAATATTGTGTCCTCTTTGTTATGTCCTAAAGGCCATTCAGCTATTGTGTGGGACTGGATCCTGATTAAAATGAATCTTAATTGGGTTTTGTGCCTCATGTAGCTTACAGAAAATGTTGAGATAGGACAGTGGTAGGTTCTAAATGAAAAAGGGATTAAGTAGTTTCACTGTGCATGTCGTATGATTTGCTGATTTAAAGATTTATATCATTAGAAAATGGGAGTGTTTCTAGGGGTGTCATATGCATCTCAAATAGTCAGATTACTTTTTACCCCACAAGGTTACACAGTGATGATTAAAGGCATTTCCCCAAGCCCTTATTGATTGCTTATGTTCTGCTGCAGTCAGGGCATCTGTGTTCAGCATTCATCTGAAATAGCATACAGTATTTGACAACAGTGAGCAGAACTATGATCCTCTTATGGGAGGCATCAGAAAGCCTTCACAGACTTCTAAAACTTTTTTGATCCAGGTCATTCTGAGTCTTATTCTCCAAAATTCATGACTTTCACTACAGTTTTCTGAGAGAATATTGACGTAGTCCTTTCAAACAGCAAAGTGCCTTTAAATCTGACACAGAGAAAAATGGCTGGTATCTGAAAGCCTGGGTTGATAATGTTGCTGTAGTATCTGCATGGGGAACAGCCTTGGGGCACAACAGTTGAACATAACTCTTTTCCCATTCATGTGTCTAGGCGTGATATAATGAACACTCAAATACGGTAAAGTTACAGAAGCCAAACCCCCACTTGCAGAGAAGTGACTACAGAGCAGTGCAAGTGAAGACACCAGTTATGTTCTTCAGACCCACTAAGTGCCACAAGTGCCCCTTTGCAGTGCCAGGCTTTCCAGTTGTTTCCTTTTGCCTGGAGATACTTGGGAGATGTTTCACAGATCAGGGAAAAAAATTACAGAAGTTCTCTATTAGAGTGACTTTTTGGAGAGAGTTTGCTGCAGGGAAAAAAGACCCCGTCTGATTACCTCTGCTGCCCTGTGGTATAGAGTGCTATTGCTCACACCAATGCTGGCTTAATTAAAAA
>JAWWEU010000040.1:61418274-61568936 GCA_035583155.1 Acropternis orthonyx | reverse complement strand
AATTAAAAATACTTTTACTGTTTCCTTCCTTTTGCTGCAGGGAAGGAGATTAGAGACCTGAGCAGAAGCAGATGAATTGTTCTCTGTGAAGACTACGGGAGTGCATGTTTTTAGTAATCATATATTTTCCACAGTGCTCTGCTGAGCTCTGTTTGCGAATACAAAATACTTGTTGGAAGAAAAAAACCACTCCTGCCTCTCTCTGCTGCCCTTATGTTCATTCTGAGGTAGCTCTGTGTGCCCATACACTACCCTGAATCTGTAGTTTGAGATGGAAATGGAGGAATTTCTCCACATATTTTCCCTCCTTCAAGAAATGAAACAAAATAGCTGTTTGTTGTCAAATGTTTTCTTCAGTTTCAGGAAGGAAAAATGCTTTTTCAATATGAAAAGTGAGAATATATCATCCTTCCTAAGACTGACAAGGACTGCATGCTTATTAGAGTTGGTGAGGTGACAGGCAACACTAACTGTGGGTAAGGCTGACTGAGCTGGAAACTGAAATACTGAGCTGAGGTATCTTAAGTCCTACAGTTGGATTTCCTTTGTTTATTTTTTTTTTTTTTTGGCACGTGTGGAAAGGCAGGTTGTTTGAAGTTAAAATACAATGTTTACTTTGCCTCAGGGTGTAGAAGCAGGATCAGCTTTCTGATAAGGGTTTTCTTCAGGTGTGGTACACAAGGGATTAGAAAAGCAGAAGCTATTTAGTAGCTAAGGAAAGAGGACTGCAAGCTGGCTGCATGGTCCTGAAAGGGCTCTTTATCCTAAGGATTTTTTTTTTGACGTATTTTGTTTTTCTTGGTGCATGGGCTTACATTGTAAGAAGGAAGAACAACTCTGGTAATTGGTAAGCATGTTAAACTTTAAATGAAAACTTGTGAACTGCATTACACCAGCTGCTAACAAGCCACATAAAATAAAACTAGGCAATCCTGTGCTAATGAAGAACGACCTGCATTTTTACCATAAAATCTTTAATGACATATTCAATTAAATAGAACCAAATTTTGTGTGGAATGTATATTGTCTTCTTCCCCTATCCTTTTTTTTTCCTATGTGTGGATGTTATACCATTGAACAATCTGCATGAATGTATAATTAATTATTTGGGGAGTGTGAGTGTGGTCCTTAATTGTAGCATGGTTCCTGTTAGGATGTGTTTATTGGATTTTTTTAAATTTATTTTTGGTGGTGGTTTTTAGTCCTGTTACAGAAAACATAATTTTTTTAAAAAATGAAGTTGGATTCAAAGTCTTTTAACAAGTTGGGGGTCAATTTGAGAGACTATAACCTTGAACTTGCAGGTCATTTGAGAGACTTCAATGTTATGTAAAGTGAAGAGGTTTTGTATCCATATATTGATGGTGGTGGTGTTGTTTTCAAAAGGCTATGTGTGGCTTACCACAGACAGAAACTACTGTAGGGAAGAAAAGGAATTTAATTTTTTTTTCTTTAATTATTATTTATACAAGCAGCATTGGGGCAGTGTTTAACTATTTGGGACATTATGGGAATCTACACAAACATTACTTAAAAGTTCCTGGGAAATAAGCTAAAGTAGAAAATAAGGAACTGAAAACTGTGATTCTAAAAATATGAAGGGTCTCTGAGGAGAACATCTCTGATGCTAAGTGTCTGCCAGCCGTCAGCCAAGGTGTTGCACTGTTGTAGCCAAGAGGCTGATTTCCCAAAGCATTGGCTTTGTCATGTGCATTGCAGTTTAGGTGGTTCTTCCAAAGTGATTTTATTGGTAATCTAAAAATATTCTCAGTGTATAAAACATCAGGGGGCAAATCTAATCACTACTGTAATTTGATGGACTGTACTGGACCCTAAGTATTAGGATCTGGTTGGACATGGATATAGTTTGGATGTAATGGGAATTAAAGCTTCAGTTGTATAGTGTGATTTTTTTCTTTTTTTTCGTTCTGATACTAAGACTGCCTGCCTGTTCATATTAGCAAGTGAAGATCAGGAGCAATAGCTCTTAGCCACATCTAACTTGATTTTTTTTTTTTTCCCCTCCAGCTCATTCAGAGACTTTCAGTTAATGCCTTTTGTCTAGCATTGGAAATAACCATGTCATAACTTTATGGAGTAATAAGGAAGATGGCTACACAAACTGAGATTATTCTTCAGTATTTTCTGATCTTGTGAATGTTTAAGTAATGCTGCTTACCTGCCTTGTTAGCAGTGGCTACTGCGAGCACCAGGTAGCAGACTGACAGAATCAGGTTGCCAGTTTTTAATTACTGATACTTTCCTGTTCCCATGCTCTTCATGGCCTCCTCAGCACAGTGTAGAAAGAAAACAAGCTCTTTTTGTTCTGAAATAGTGAAATGAATATTCAAAACACAATAATGCAATAATCTCTTCTGCAGAATGATCATCTCTTGTTTTGCTGTTATGTTACATAGGATGATGAGATAGAGATCCATCTGGATACGTTACTTAGCATGATGATGGAGACATCCATCTGTGTACAATAAGAAATGGTCAAAGAACTAATCTACAAAAATTTAATTTATCAGCAAAGTACTGTAGCCTGTGTTCTTTAGATTCTGCTGTTGTGGTTCCTGCAAGTTTCTAATGTGAAAAAATAAGTTGAAGATCCTTTTAGCACAGCATATGGCATCAGTGAGGTTTTTTTGATGTGACCTTACACTGGTTTGTTTTGTCCTTCAGCTCATTGCTCCCTGTGGTTACTTTTCCTTAGCAAAAAGAACCTAAGAAGAGTGAAGCCAACTCTTTTACTCTTTGCTCCTTATTAACTTGGAAGGTGTGGCGTTTGGAGTTTGCGGGGTGGGGTTTTTGTTTGTTGTTTTTAAATATGATCGTGTTCTCTAATCAGGACTTAGCAGACACATTTAAGAATATAAAGGCAAAATACCTTTCTGAAAAGATGCATAATGCTGTTTCATGAGTGGTGAATTGTGGAGGATGTCTACATGTCCTCTTGAATTAATTTATCTGATATTAAACAGGTAGCAGGTGTGAGATGTTTATATTAATTCTAATTCAGGTGTTTGAATTAAAAAATAAAAGCACACCTGTATTTTACAGCTCCTTAGAAATTAAAGGGAAGGTAACTTTTATAACCTTATATATATATATGACAATCTGAGTTTTGAAAGAAGAATTTTATTCAACTTCAGTTAGGGGAATTTTACTATCAAGTTATTTAGATAATTTATAGTTAAGTAACTTAATTAAACTTCAGTATCTTTCAAAACTTTAGCCATGTTTGTTTATACACAAAATTTGCCTTGCTGTGTTGATAATGTTAAAATTCAATATTAATACATAATATCTGTGAAAACTTAAAATTATGAGCAGCTGCATATTGCTCTTTATTGATAAATATCAATAAAACATTGTAGGAGAGATATCAATAAAACAGTATGTAGGCAAGTCTTGACAGATGAATATTGAGCTCCATGTCAGTACACAGACTTAAGTAGGGGATCCTGCAAGGCTAAAAACAGGAAGGCAAAGTAAATACAGGGATGGGGTTTTTTTGGCTTTGTAATTGAATTTAAACCCTTATTCCCCGCATGGCACCTCACTGAATTCTCCACCAACTTCTACTATAAAAAGAATAATAAATTGCCTCTGTGCTGGAACCAGGATGCGAAACCTGCAGCCTGTTTCCTCCTCTGCCACATGTTTGCCACAGCAGCTGTGGACACACAGCAGTGGGGATGGCGAGAGTGAGAGGTCAAACTGTTGACATGTTCCGTCTCTTGCTGCTGTTCCTTGGGCCGAATCTGGTGGTGGCAGTGCTGTGCTTTGACAGCAGGGGTTACTGCTGTATTTCTAGCTGGCTGTGGTTCAGCAAAGCTGGTCTGGTGTTTGCTTCTGACTAGCAATTATGTGCCGGGGCTGCAGACCGTGTTTTGATTTAGCAGCATCTAGGGGCATAATTTTAAACACTGGAGAAACTTCTTAGAGGTTCTGAGCTATTCATACCCAGGGAAAAAAGATGTATTGGTAATGGAACTGGTCATATATAAAGTGACTGTGTGGAGGAACGTGCTCTCTAGTCTATTACAAGAGGCTGATATGTCTGTTATCAAACTCTTTTGCATGCTTCTGATATATTCTGTTATATGTATCTTCAGATGAAGCTCCTCCCTTTGGCATAGTTTTTAAGAGAACAGCAAACTGACTGACATGGCAGAGAACTAATACACAAGCAGATAGTGGTAGGACAAGGGGGAATGGTTTTAAGCTAAAAGAGGAGAGATTTAGATTAGATGTTCAGAGGAAATTCTTTACTCAGAGTGTGGTGAGGCACTGGCACAGGTTGCCCAGAGAAGTTATGTTCAAGGCCAGGTTTAGATGGGGCTCTGAGCAACCTGGTCTAGTGTAAGTTGTCCCTGCTCATGCTGGGGGGGAGATTGGAACTAGAAGGTCTTTTTTAAATTCCCTTCCAACCTAAACCATTCTTTGACTTTATGAATGTTCATGCATTGCATTTTTTCAACCCTTTGAAACTCTTGAGTACTGACCTACCGCCAGTAAACCAGGTTATGTTCTCTAAGGTTTAGTTTAACCATGAATCATTTGCAAATATGCTGTGCCTGGTAATAATGTGATTCAATAGAAATTATTGTGCTGAGTAAATTGGCCATGTGATATGAAAGGTGAGGAGATTTCTAACGTATCAGCTGCATATTTATATCTAATCAGATCTGGTCATTTTATGTTCAAGGTGAAAGAAATATGACCAAGTAGAACATAGGTTTATTTTCTACATACTTCATTCAAAAGATCTCTCTTTCACAGATTAATCTGTAATTAATCGTAATATGGTTACATTTAGCAGTAGCTCAGCATGATAGTTTCTTATTTCAAAGTCTAATATGAAAATGGGGTGATTTACCTGCATATTTCTTTCTTTGAGAGAGTCTGATTTGGAGCTAGAGATCAATGATGAAAATTTGGAATTGAGGACAAATTGGCTATAAAAATGGATAAAGATGATTATTGCTGGTAAAAGACCCTTAACTGTTAGTGGTCAGAATTCCGTTTGTTGTAATTGCTGCACTATTCTTTTCATATCTGGAGTGTGGTTACTTATGCTGAATAGTGAAACCATGCTAAAGCTCAGTTTTGCTTTCTGCTTCCATGGCAATAGATGCTCTTACAAAAATAAAAAGGAAGCAAGTGCAGATGCACTTCTTGTTTTCCCAGTCTGTATGCAACTTAACACTTCACCTTCAGAGACTGCTTGAAGAGCTTAGTGAATCCCACTTGGAATCAGTGACTGCTGATGGTTGGCAAAATTTGTCCCAGCAACTTTCTTTCCTGTCCCTCCTTCTTATGACTGAGCAGCATAATAAGAAATGGCATGTAAGGTGTTGGCTGTATTTTTTTGGACACGTGAAACAGATTTACTTATCAAGGGTGCTTCCATCTAAATAAGAAAAAATTATCTCTAGGACTGTTTTGTCAAATCATAGGCTGAAACACTGGATCGTGTACTGTATTGTGCCCAAAATTAGTAAAAACCATCTCAGTGAAAGTATTAATTTCAGTGTGCTACTACAATAAGGCCACTTATATATCATACTTCATTTATCCCAACTGTATCTCATCATCCACTTCAAATCATTGACTTGACTGGGAAAATCAGTCCTGGTTTTATTAAATTACCACATTGAGTGATCAGCAGTAGCCCTTGGTATGGTGACCATGACTCTCATGATGACATGGAGCAACCTGAGATTGATGGCACTGTGGACTGATCATTTCACAAGACAAATCTATTTATCTGCAGTTGGAGATTGTCTGGCTGCTGTTAGCTTTATGGGATTATAAGTGAGAACTGTGGGGTATTTTTTAAGTGAAATGGAAAAACAGTATTTTTGTGTCTTGTTAAAATAGAAGTCTTTTTATTTCAAACAGACTTTTTAAAATTGTCATTAAATTCTTAAAAAAACAAAGCCACCTATTGTAGATATCCAAGATTTTAATCAGATGCTGTGTCTGTGTTGCTTATATAATATTTACATTTTTATTTGCAGCTTTGTATAGCAAGTAATACAGTTTTGGAAGGATTGAGGCTCTTTATAACTCATTTCTTCAAAAGCAGCATGGTTTCATTTGTAGTGTTCTCACTTTTATATGTATTTTTCATCTCAGGAGCAAATCATCAACTGTTAAAGGTTTTGCAATATTTCCTTTCATAAAATATTTTTGACCTATTTATTGTAGTCTGTTTGATAGGTATAGTTTTACCTCCAGAATTGTCTTCTGTGCAAAAGAAATTTTAAAGGCTCAGTAGCCGTCCCTCTTCTTTCAAAAAGAGGAGACAGCTACTATGTTTTGTTTGATTGGTATCTTATCTTCTTGGACAAATGATTATTAAAGATTCATGTTGCTGTATAAACCACTTGAAAAGAGTATGGTGCATAACAAGTGATGTTTCTATATATTTTTTGGGTATTT
Organism: Acropternis orthonyx; assembly: GCA_035583155.1. Classification (NCBI taxonomy): domain Eukaryota; kingdom Metazoa; phylum Chordata; class Aves; order Passeriformes; family Rhinocryptidae; genus Acropternis; species Acropternis orthonyx. The sequence continues at coordinate 61,562,483 of JAWWEU010000040.1, read as the reverse complement.
TTACACCACAGACTATTAAATTAGTGAAACCAGAGATACTTATCTGGTTATTGCTTTTGGTCTGCTCTGCTGATACTGAGATTGCTTTAACAGCAGTGTGGTGAAGGGACATCCTTCAAAACATCGACCTAGTATAAAATGAATACAAGATATTTCAGCTGCAGGACTATTCCAAAACTGTTTCATATTACTATACTTGTGAAACTGAGAAGAAACTGCTGGAAGCTGAGATCTTTGTGTTCTGGATCTCCAAGGGAAATTACTTCTTCCTTCTGCCAAACAGCTGGAATAAGATGAAGTATATTTATGACAACCTCATAAGTATTTTTAGTGTGGGTGTCTTGTTTTGCAGATATACTGGCAAGGATTAGGTGTCTGAAAAAGACATGGCTCTTGGGTATGGGTGACAAAAATCTCACTTGCTGCTGATGTCAGTTTAGGCTTTCCTATAGAAATGATGATCATCAATGCTCATCAGTCTTCAAAATTGCTCTGTAGGGAATGGTGAGTTGTAGTCTAATAATGTATTCTTTTGGTAGCCACAGTCTTTGCATTTATCCAGACAGACTTTTAATGTTCACTTAAGTATCTGCTTTCTTGAGTATGTTATGCACACAGAGTCAGGAGAATGGAGATATTTTAAGCTGGTGTGGGGTCTTGCCATCTTTCTGTGCATCCATAGCTAGGAGCAAATTAGTCTGAGAGGATGAATCAGAAAGTAGGAGTAAAGCTCTCACCTTAAACACATTTTCATATATTCATAAAATAACTGAAGAGTGCAGTATTCTGGTGGAAAAAAGTTCTCCCTCTCATTTTGACCTTAAAAGCCACAAAAGGAAGTTAAAGAGACAGCGAACCCTTCAGTGCGTAGGTTGTACGGCCACCCTGGGTGTCAGATCTGAGGATATAGCAGGAAGTCAGCATGGTGTAGCAATAAATATCTTTTGATCTAAGGAGAAAAAGTGAGTCCATAATTTCTTACCAAATGCTCTTCGATATCTTCACTGGTAAGTAAATAAATTACTGTGAGTAGACAAATATCCTTCAGGAAAACAGGGATAGGGTATGGGTGTCATCATTTTCCATAGAGCTTTTTTTTCTAAAGGCAAATACTTAATGCAGCAAATATTTAAGTGTAAAAGGGATTTGTTTACTAAGAAACATTAAAGGACAAAAAGAAAGGGGGAAAAGAGAAAAACAGTATTCTATTCAGAATTAAATTCCTGCCTGCAATTAAGTAGGATGGATTGTCTGTTTCTAAATCATACATAGGGAAAGTAAGAGTGGGGTTAATCAGAGAGTTGTGAGAACAGGTTTGAAAGTTGTTCATTCTACAGCCAGGATTTTATGTATAAACATAACAGCTAAATAGCCTGTTTTTCTGAGGTATGGAGTTTGAGCTCTTCTGGAAACCACTTCTTTAATTTGTAAGTCTGAATATTGAATTTTTATTTCTAACTTTAGGCATGCAAACCAACACATTCAGTTACATAATTTGGCAGATGAGTATCAGTAGGTACATTTCTAGGTATTTTGACTGTTTTTGGAAATCCAACAGAAGTCCCTATGTATTAAAAAAATTGTTCCTGCCCCTTTTCAGAGTGTGAAATTGTCAATAAAAACAAAATCTAAGCTGAGCAAATGGCGTCTATGACAGCTGAGGTGTGTGCCACAGTGAAAATGTGAGGTCTAGAATGCAGTAATTAGAGAGGGTAGTCAATACTTGTTAATGAAGGCAGTGCTTGTGATCTGTCTTTGAGGGGGGAGCAGAGCAATGCTGCCCTTCCTGGAGTACCTTATTGACCTGCTACAGCAGCCACTCTCTGCTTTCATGGCTCATCCATGGAATAACTGATATGATTTCTTTAAGAATAAATAACCTATTTTCTAAAAGTGCTGGAAATAGTTCAAGAAAAATGTAAGTTGTCTAGGACTGCAAGGTGTATGAGTACATTATGTACATGTGTGCAATAACAAGGTTTTTTTGGTGGGATTTACAAGCTCCAATAGCTGCCTTTTAAGAATAATTTTCACATTTTTTTAAATGTAACTTTGATTTTTGGTAAATAGATCAATCTAACAGGTTTGTTCATAACTTGAAGGAGGAACATTTACCCTGTGAACTACTTGCTGCTGTGAAAGGATAATAAATGAAATTTAGGTGTTTGGCAGACAAGCTTCAGAAAGTTTTCTTTCAGCGATTTACTTCTCTGAGAAAGATTGCTGCCACATAGTTCCATTAACTGTATGGCATGGCTATGCAGTAGCCAGGCGTGTTACTGCCCTTGAATTTCCATTTTGTCCACTTCTTTATTTGTGCTGTTCCCATGAACTGTTTTTCCGCATCTTCCCTGGGGTGCCAGCTTCCAGCAGATGATCAGAATAGTTGGCTTGTCGTGGTAACCTCTTCTTTATTGTAGCTGTCAGAGCGAGTTTGCCAGGATCAATGATGGAGAAGGGTGTTCTATTAGAAAATGAGTCTTAGCGTGGCATTTCTTTTAAGGCTATTCTAAATCTGGCTTAAGATAAAGAATGTGTCACTGAGGTCTCTGTTATGCTATTTAGTTCCACAATTACAGAAGAAAGTACCAAAGATGGGGAGCTGCTCTTTTTCCCATGAAAGAGGGAAACTACTACTTATTTCCTTTTGGAGTGAGGTAAATGAGAGAGAACTTTTGGGAATTCTTCTATGAAACATTAGTAAATAATTTTAAGTAGTTTTATTCAGGGTAGGTATGCTTCAATGAGCAAGAAAAGCAGGTCCAAAAAAAGCCCCAAATTCTGATTCTTCAATTTATCATGTTTTTTATGCTTATTAACATGATTTGGTAGTGATCAAGGCTGTTCTCAGAAACTCTTGCGCCACACTATAAACATGACGGGTAAAGTCGTGATATCTCAGACTACTCAGAGCCCCTCCATGTAAAGTAACACCTTCCTTCCTTCTGCTCACTCCTGGGCTCACAGTGTTCATGACTGTTGAATCTATCACTTGGAAGCCTGATGTATATGGATTCACTTCTTTTCTTCTTTAAAATAGCTTCAGGTATTGAAAATGTTTTATTTCTCAATTAATATTGGTAACTAATGATCACTTAATATCTTACTAGTGTTTTAATGGAAAAGTCTTTTTGGAAGTCACTTCTGTCAGGAACGCTCTAACTTAGCAGGTGCAAGATGGTGCAGAGACAGACCAGTGGTGCTGGGCTTTAGATTGCCAGCCTAATCCCAGCTGACATTTAAAACTTCTTTGCTGTGGTGTTTGCATGATGACCTCATGAACTTTAGTGGGTTTTGACCTACTGGTGTATTGAAACCAGTTCTAAAGTTCTATTTATCAATGGTTTTCTTTGGAGGTGATTTATGTTCTGGTATTTATAGTCCTTTACATTTCCTGCAGTAAACTTAGTGTGGTAGGGTCTGAACGTGGAGTCTACTTCAAATATTGCTTGTGTGCTCATAGATCGAGGGTTACAATTTCAGCCAGGAGGGGGCTATAGGAAAGGTAGGGGGTTTTTTTGCACTGGTGCATCTGGGGAGAGGAAAAAAGGTAGAAAGTCAAGCTTTTGAGTACACTGAAATTCACCAAAATTGAATGTTGCTGTTCAGACCTATTTCCCCTCTCTTTCTCTCTCTGGTAAATCTGTGTGCTGTATTTAAGTTGAACTGCAGATGGGACCTTGTTTGGGAAAGCGTAACCTCAAAGCACAAATCTTGTATGACCTAAAGAATTAGATATATTGGGTATATCTGTTGTGTTCAACAAATGAAAAGCCTTATTTAGATTTAGATACTTCCTCTGCTGCCTTGAAAGAACCATGAAGTCCTCCTCTTTTGATGGAGCTGCGTGTGCTTTGAAGTTAGGAGGGAAGAAAAGGATGCTTTAAAGAAGGCATTTGTGTTATTGTAGGAGTTCTGGGAACACAGTGTAAAGAACGGATGTTCTGTGTGTGAAATACCATTTTCAGTGGAAAATGTTTGCTTAGAAGAAAGTGTATTAAAATTATCTTACTAATTTCAGTTCTGTAAATTTTACAGAAGCCAGGCTGGGGGAGGAGAGGGAGTTCAACTTTTTTTTTTTTTTTTTTGTAAATCCAAAAAACCATAGATGACTGATGTGCTTACAGTTTCTAGATGGCGTGTTGTCTGTCACACATGTAAAAAAAAAACCAACAAAAACCTTCCCATTTTTGTGTGTCCAGGACAAACCAAGCCACCTGCAGTCAGAAAATCACAGAAAGGTGCACTTTTGCTAATCCTATACCCACTTCTTTTGTAAATTTTACCAAATGGGGACAAAAAAATTCTTAGCAATAAGAACTTCATACTTCTGTATTAATTTTGAGAGAGAATCCAGGAACACTAAGTTTCAATATTAGTCAGGTATGTGACCTCAGGTGCCTGCAGTGGTCTTGGGTAAAACTGTAAACACCACAGTTGTTAACTGGAGGTTGCAGGCATAACGAGCTTTAAGAAGGAAAAGAGATGGAAAGCAAAAATGCACATTTTGCCCAAATGCAGAATGCAGATTTTAAGCATGTTGTGAATTAAGAGTCCCACATTGCATTGAAGGACAGTGCTACCTGCAGTCTGCTCAGGAGGGCCAGCCGTGTCCTGGGGGGCAACAGGCACAGCATCGCCAACCAGGCACGGGAAGGGATTGTCCCACTCTGCTCTGCACTGGGGTGGCCTCACCTTGAATATTGTGTGGAGTTTGGGGCACCACAGTATAAGAAAGATATTAAGCTGTTAGAGGGCATCCAAAGGAGGACAATGGAGATGGTGAAGGCCCTTGAGGAGAAGCCGTAAGGGGAGTGGCTGAGGACGCTTGATCTGTTGAGCTGGAGAAGAGGAGACTGAGAGGAGATGTCATTGTGAGGGGAAGTGGAGGATCAAGTACTGATTTCTTCACTCTCATGACCAGTGACAGAATTAGAGGAAAAGGTATGAAGCTGAATCAGGGGAGGTTTAGGTTCAGGAAAAGGTTTTTCACCCAGAGCGTCATTGGGCACTGGAACAGAATCCCCAGGGAAGAGGACACAGCACCAAGCCTGACAGAGCACTCGGTTGCTACACTCAGGCACATGGTGTGACTCTTGGGGTGTCCCACACAAGGACAGGAGTTGGACTTGATGATCCTGATGGGTCCCTTCCAACTCATCATGTTCTATGGTTCTGTGACCTAGTTCAGAGCTTGCCAGACATTGCCTTCTTTCTGTTCTGCTTGTCTCCTGGGACTCTTGGAAGTCCTTTTGTCTGAGATGTCTGCTGTTGTTCATGAAGTTCTAGCCCTGTATTCTTTTGCTTACTGCCATGATATGTGATCTTCCTGTGAATTTTTGTCTTTAGGATCCTGACATTGCCTAGAAATAGCTCATGTTAAATTCTTTTTCTTTTCTTTTTTTTTTTTTTTCCCCCTTCAGACTGCACTGTATTTGTGGAGCACAAAGACTGTGGTACACAGCACTGTAACTGCAATGAGAATTAGATCTGATGAAATACAGTCTTTATGTATTGAAGGTTCCCAGTGATTACTTAGATATATCAGAGAACAGCTTGGTTTTTATGAAACTCGTGTACAGTTTTAAACCAAAAAGAAATAAAAAAGTAAATAAAAAGTAAACATTCCTCACTATATCTCAGTATAACAGTCAAAATGAAACTGGTGAGCCAGTGGCAATGTGTGCAATTAGGTTTGTTTTTAAAACTTCTGTCTTTGTCCTGAGTGTGTTCCAGATACATAGTTGAATCTTCATACCTCCAGAAGATACAGTGAGTGTCTGATCAGTATTTGTAAACTTGATAAACTGTCTTTGAACTTTGACACATCCTGGCACTTGAACTTTTAAATATCATCTTTTAAGAAGACATTTTTTAACTGACTTGTTCAGTGTGAATGTAATTTTTTTTTTTTTTTAATTGCTCTTGAATGTAGTCAAGCCACTCTGTACTTATGGCAAACTTCTTTGGTGTCCTATTCTGTCTTTAGTTTTTCTCTGTCCTTCTGTGTCACTCGATAAGACTGTGGCGGCTGAAGTCAGATTTTGAGTTTCCTGTTTTGTGGGCCAGTTTGTTCCGCAAATAGAAAAGTAAATGGTTGGCTGGTTACTTCTTCAGCAGAAGTGTGTACTGCCTGAGAGATTTGTCTGTCACTGAAAGTAACAGCCATGCTGATTGCTCTGAAACAGCAGTGAAATACAATAACCATGGTTGAATTGCTTCTGTTGGGATAATGGTGGAGAGGAATGCTACAAAATAATGAACTGTCGTGCTTGCTACATAGATATTTAGGCTTTTATAACAATACCTGATGACAGTCACCTAGTCTTCTGGCCAATTATCACCTTCAGTGCAAAGTAGCTCTCCACACACATTGGGTACTGGTCACTCTTGTTACTACAGAGCAACAAAATTGCTTCTGCCTTTTCCCTCAAAAATGGTAAATTTTAGGTCATTCAGTCGCTTCTGATTCAAGAGAAAGGGTAGCAGAATTTCTGGCTAAAAGTTTGTAATCTGGAAGAGATCTTTCCTGGTTGTCTTGAGTGGTTAAAATAAGCGTCAGCTGATTCTGGGGCTGTTAAGGGATGTGACACTGTGCTTATGGATTTGTGGTTCCTCCTGCACCTGTCTTTACTCTGCTTTTTCCAGCTAATACTGTATGTGATATATTTGAAACCTAGTGCGGATTTTTATAATGATTCACTTTTTTTGTTGATTTGGGCACCTTTACATCACTTCTTCCTTCATCATCTGCTTGAGGGGGTTTCTGTGAAACTCTCAGAAATACAAGAAATGTGGTTTGATCATCTTTCATGTCACTTGATATCAATGCTACACCATACTGACAGGTTTTTCTGTTTAAAAAAAAACAACCTGAAAAAAGTCAGGTGCAAACATACTTTTATATGAGGAAAACCTTGATACTTTTTTTTTTCCTGGGCTGTTTTGTTGTTTTTTTAAAAACTAGATTTAGCCCTTTTAAGTTCTGGAATACTTGGAAGTAAGGTTATCACCAATGCTTCTCTAAAATCTCAACAAATAGTATTGCTGAGAGCCCTGTACATGAATAGTCTTAAAATACTGAGAGAAATGTTATATCTGCTGTCTTCCCAGAAGTCCTGTGCATCACGCAGTAAAAATAGATCTGTGATGATATAGTAGTAGCAACAGTCTCAGTCTAGAAGTTGTTCCCTTTGGAGTGGGATGTGCAGAACTAAATCCAGACAGGCACATGGGAGACTGGCAACTCTGTGGGTAAGGATGTGAGCAGGAAAAAAGCAGCATTGGTTGCATTTTTGGAATAGCTGTTTTGATGCTGAACCTGGGAAATGATGACTTTTAACAAAATTCCTGGGATCCTGGAAATTTGCTGTCTTCTCAGTGGAATTTTTCCTTACAAGGTCAGTATTTAGACTCCCTAGTGGCAGTTTTCGAATATACTTTTAGAACAGATAACTCTTTAAACTTGGCAGAGACAAGCAGCTGCAACCCAAAAATGATCCTTGGCAGTTGATTACTGCCTTCCCCAGCTGGCAAGTTTTCCTGTTGTTTTCCTCTTCCCTTTTGTGTCAGGCAGTTGGTGATATTTATTTGTCCTCTAATGGGAAAGCAGTTTCCTCTATCCCATATTAGAACAAAATGTGATTTTTATTTTGATTCCTGAGTCACTTTTCCCCCCCCTCTATCATGTAACTGCTTAAAAGCACCATAGGTGCCACCAAGTACTGGATGTTCATTTTTCTTGCCTTATAAATATCTGCACAGCCTCAGGTAATTAATGATTGTTTCCTCCTTCTATGTCCATAGCCAGTGGAATTATTAATGATAGGGTTATCCACAGACAAGTCTGCATAGAGAATTAAGGAATATTTTGAGGACAAAAAATTCATCATAGAGTCAAAGATTTTGAACTTAGATTTCTTGAAGTAATTCAATAGCTTACCATAGGAATTTTTTACATTTTAAGATCTCCATAGAAGATATAGGATAGTAATGCCATCCTTTCCTGTGTGGATTACCATGTTTTCCAGACTTTTTCATTAATAGTTTTCTGTTTTTTTTTTTTTTTTTAATTATTATTTCAAAGCATCTCTCTGACAAATGCGGATATCTCTAAACTGTTTTTGCACTTAAATGTGAGGACACAGTGGTGTGGGTGAACTTTCTTCTTTGAATTGGAGTAACATGTCCTGTTCTCCATCCTAGTTTTTAATGAAGCTCATTTGTCTTGTAGAAGGTGAAGCCACCTTTCTGAATTGAAAAGTTCATTAAACTAACTTTACATATTTTGTATGGTATTGTCTTGATATGATCTCGGTTATGCTTAATCTTTCTATTGGTCCAGAGTACTCCTGTAAGTTACTCTTCTCTACTCTACATGAACTTGAATAATTAGCTCTAATTAAAAAATCCAGATGAGTGAAAAAGAGTCCAAATTAGTTTTTTTCTGAGGTAGGAACTGCATTGTTTTGTGGGATATTTTAGCAGCTGTGAGTACTGTTAGTTTCCAAATTCCCTGGAGCACCATGTATCACTGGTTTACATATGAATTTAGCTAAGGTCCAAGGTGATGGTGCACTTCATCCATGGAAATTGTCTGATAACTTATTTTCTGTGAATAATGAGAAATTGATATTGCTGTTATTTATGCTTTCCTGCTTCTTCCTAATCCCAGACCTGCTCCAAATAAAGGCTAAAGAAGCCAAACCTATTAGTTTGACATTTAATATGTCCGTTTATTTTTATACAAATAGTTGTGCTATGCCTTCATACACCAAAAATGTAAAAATTCGTTCCATTCTATGAAGTTACTGAACTCTAAAGCTCTTCAAAGGACCTTTGGGAAAGAAACCCACCAAAACAGTTCTGCAGAGTTCTTCTTGTCTCTTTCTTGTTTATATTTTCTTCCTGTCATGTACACAAACAGTTCAGGGCAGGGGAAAACTTAAAACACTTGAAACTTAGCAGATGGAGAAAGATAATGAATAAGACTTTCTGATAACATTTTTGTACTTTAAATTATACTCTAAGTAAAGCAATTTGCCCAGTGGTAAACTGGTATTTGAGCTTAGAGGACAAGCCACCTTATGCTGTTGTACTTACATTTTTGGAATGTTGCCCTTGGGATATGAACAAAGTGGTCAGTGACTCTGGAGGTGGCTTTGGCTCCCAAAGCACTTTTAGTTGTCCTGGCAGACAAGGAAGGGAAATTAATTCCTTTTTCCTGGGTTAACACTGATGTTGATACTATTCCATATTGCCATTAACTACCTCGACAATGGAAAGAAGTTTGTGGATGATACTACAAGGAGTGGGAGCAATTGATATGGACTGGGTAGGGATGCCTTTGAGAAGGACTTTGTCAGACTGAAAAAATGATTTGAGAGAAACTTCATGCAGTTCATTATGGGCAAAATAAAGTTCTAGTACCCATGATGGGAAAAATCTCTGTACAATAGTAGAAGCTGGTGCTTGGAGAGCAGTGCAGATATGGGGAGCTGATAAGGAAGAGGAATGTGAGTCAGCAGTGTGACCTTGCAGTGAAACAGGACCAACTGTGTCAGGTCACAGAAAGTGAGCCTGTTAGTGGTCAAAGTACATCTGGAGTGTTGTCTCCAATTCTGGGCTCCCTGGTGCAAGGAAGAAATGGAACAAGTCCAGTTGACCAAGATGATCAGAGTCTGACACACATGATGTAAGAGCCTGACAGAACCGTTTTTTTCAGAAGAGATATCTATAGAATAACCTATTACTGTCTAATAGGCTGGAAGAGGCAGACTTAGAAATAAACAGTGTTAGCACAAGAGACAACAGATGCAACTTGCAGCAAATGAAATTCCATCTAAACATCAGGGAAAGAAAAACTTGGTTTTGGGGTGGTCAAACACTGGAAGATTTGCCCAGAGGGCCTGGGGGATCTCCATCCTTGGAAGCACTTAAAGCTCAATTGCTGAGACCTCAAGCAATGTAATTTAAGGTGGCCCTGCTCTGAGCAGGGTATTAGACCACGACAGCCTGAGCAAGTTGGGGTTTTCAGCCTGGAGAAGAGAAGGCTCTGGGGAGACCTCCGAGTACCTTCCAGTACCTAAAGAGGACCTACAAGAAAGATGGACAAGGACCTGTTACAAGGACTTGCAGTGATAGGACAAGGGCTGATGGCTTTACACTGAAAGAGGGTGGGTTTAGATTGGCTATTAAGAGAAAATTCTTTACTGTGAGGATGGTGAGGCATTGGAACAGGTTACTCAGAGAAGCTGTGACTGTCCCATCCCTGGAAGTGTTCAAGATCAGCTTGGATGGGGCTTTGAGCAACCTGGCCAAGTGGAAGGTGTCCCTGCCCATAGCAGGGGAGTTGGAACTAGGTGATCTTCAAGGTCCCTTCCAACCCAACCCATTCTAGAATTTCTTCAAAACTAAACTACTACATGAGCTGAGATTAGCTGTAGCGTGAATCAGACAGGGTCTGACACTTGTTCGATTGCCTGTTGTGATCTGCAAATATTCCTGTAAGAGTGTAGATGCCTGACTGTTTAACTGGAAATATAAATGACCCAAAGCATACAGGTGGGGTTTTTGACTTACTTTTTTTCCCAATAATATGCAATAATACATACTTACAGCAGTAAGACAGTAAGAATATGTATTACAAAAGGGGCCACACTGAAGTAAGTCCTTACTGAAATAATCTTTGTTGTTGGTTGCTGTTGTTTGTAAGGCAGATGAAGGAGTTGTTTTGCCTCCTACAGAAGCAGAAGAGGCACAGACTCCTTTTTCTTGGATAGCAAAATAAAACATGCAGAGTGTTGTGGTCATGGTTCATGCTCCCTCTAGTTCAGCACCATAACTGCAAGAACTTATTAAATGATATTCTCATTGAGTATATAATATGTTATACTATATCTTGAGACATCTTCTTTGGTCTTTTAGTTACTGTTGTCTTTGTCCTGAAGGAACTGTAGACTTAATATAAAATTTATTCTTGAACAGTCATTTTTCATTTTTCCTTCTAAGCGTCCAGGTAAACAATAAAATGCCAGATAAGATGATAATGAGCGATAGGATCCAAATCTTGCAAAAATTAATTCCTCAGGTGGGAGCAACAAATACAAACCTCCTATAGCTGGGCATTTATTGGCTTGATTTTGGAATGACTTTCCAGCATCAGGCGTCTTCTTTGAAAGCCTGTTACGAGATTATTGTCATACAGATAAATAGTTTCAGTTCTGGAAGAGGTAAAAAATTATCATTTCCTCCACCTCATGCCCCAATCTCCCTTCTCAATCTCCCAATCTCCCTCCCTATCTCTAGTCAGCCATGGTAGTTGATAGAAAGGCTTCATTATCCATTTTGAGAAATGCCTAGGACATATTGCAAGACCATAAAGATGTTTGAGCCCTATACAGAAAAGATGAAAGAAATCCTTGGAGGGGGCAAAGCTAAACAGATTTTTGGTTGTTGGTTTCTTGGTTTGATTTGGGGTGTTCTTTTGGTGGTTTGTAAACACTTTTGTTATTTTTAGTTGGGTTTGTTTTTTTTTTTTTAAAGGTGTGGGTGTATACCACAGAGCTCTTTTGGCTTTCCACATGCAAGTGATTTCAAAGTCATAATGAGGCTGTTGATGCCCTAAACCATAAAAAGATTAGGAAGCAACTAAAGAGTAAGTAGCAGGGTTTGTAGTCTAAAATGGCAAGTCAGAGTCATGGGTGTATGTGGCCATGGACTTGGCAAAATGCTGGGTAGCTGTTCAGAATCTGCAGTAAAGGAAGAGGGACCTGAAATAAAGTGGGTATCTTTTTTTGTGTATGTGGTTTGTTGTGGGTTTTTTTGGTGTGTTTTGGGGTTTTTTTTTTAAATGTCATTGATCCTCTAAACACTTCTGTATTTAAAACGAAATTTAGGAAAAAAAATTCCAGTGTGTATTGGCTGAATAGTGATAGAGATTGCATGAAGATTTTGGCACAAAGTAAACTTAAAGAGCTCTTGTGCTTGTTTGGCTCTGACAGCCATTTCCACTTTGACTCTTGCTGCATGAAAAAGTCTTGTGTGCTGCCACTGCTGATCAATATTTTACCATTTTAATTCAGAAGGACACATAGAGAACACACAAGTGTAAATGCAATCAGATGTTGACAACCTGATGTGATTTGATCATGATTAATAATAACTCTGCAGGGCCTGCCTTGTTTATAGGCTTCAAACCAACCAACCACACAGCCTCACCACCACACCCCCAGGAACGCTCACCTCCCTTGATATGAAAAAAAACCTTCTGTGCATTTTTGCATCTCTAGCCTTCTCTTTAGCTTTCTGGCTTGCAAATTTGAGCCATTGATTGGACTGGATGAGCTTCAGTTTTTGTTACCAAAGTTTTCTCTTTCAAGGAGTCAGCATTTTTTTTTTTTTTAACCTGGTGGGTACTCTACTGAATCTGGATGTTGAGGAGAGGAGTCTAAAATTTCACTAAACTATTGTTTCCAGAATATCTGAATCTTTGTCCCTTAGTTGTGACATAATGTATGAACAAGAAAATCTAAAACAGAAATACTCGCTCATTTTAATTGTTTATTAAAAAGAAAGTTTACTGAATATAATCAAACGTAACTATTGTTTTGTTATTTGCCTGGAAATAAATGGGAGAGACCATGGTGTGAACATGGAAACATTCCTCTGAACACACATAACACTCTTGCTTATTTTGGGTTAGAGGCTGGTAACCTTCCCAAAATACAGGTCATTGGCAGACTGTTGTTTCAATATTCAGTGGAGATACATGCTGTCAAAAAGGAAGGGAAAATAGCGAGAATATTTACTATCATGTACTGTACTTAATACGTGAGCTTCCAGTATACCTCAAAAAAACTCAGATCTTCCTGCTTCCACATCTAAACAGCATAATCCCTCAAATCTCCAGAGAGATCTCTGAGGAAGACAGTAAGGCTTCTTGTGGCTTACAGTGTCCTCATAGTCTAAATAACTGTGACTAGAGACTCTTCCAGCTGTTTCTTTAGTGTTTCCTGAGGTCTTGGTGAAAACAAAATGGTTGAATTTTCCTTTTTAAAATAAAATGTTGAGCCGTCTCTCCCTCCATTGAATCAGCAACATAGGTGTTTCTAGCTGCCAGCTGCTGCTTTAGAGGGAAGTGGTAAACGTTCAGGATGTTTCTTGTGTTCAGAGGAATGTACTTGAGGTCAGTTTGGCAGTCTTCACTGCTGTGCTGTGTTGAGTCAGCTGAAGTATTTATACCCATTTTTAGCATCACTTCTGATAGATCACAAATGTACACGTCTTTGGTGTGACAAACTGCGTGTCTTAAATTTGAGTGAGATAAATTTCTTCTGAGTTGAGGAGTGGATGCATTTTGGAGATTGGTTGTTTTGTCTCATGTAGGGATGAGTTAAAAGTCTTTTCTGGGGTGCTCTGTCTCCATTTTGTAGCTTCCAGCTATGAATGTCACAACTTACTGTCTCTGCTTGTTATGGAATAGAGGGACTGATTAATAGCTGAATCTGAAACCTATTAGACTACAGAATTTGCTATACTGTGTCCCACGATACTATGAGATTTCCTTAAAATTAGATTACAATTTACTGAAGCAATAGACTATTTCAAGAGACAGAAAATAATCACAGTCTTACAGTGTAGCCTTAATGTTTTGTCATAAAAGTTTAAATAAAATAACCTAAGTTTAAATAAATTGCAATATAATATGATATAATGCTACTATATTCTAAGTAATTGTGGTCCAGATGAATAAGTGCTCTTTGTAGACTGTTGGATGCAGGTGTTTTCCTGTTGATGACAGCCATCACTGCTAATGGTTATAGTGCTGAAATCAAAGGTAACTGAAAAGTGAAAAGCACAATTTTTCTTTCACTGATTTATGTTCAGCTATCACTTCCTCCCATAACCTGAAATTTCAAGAAGAAATAGTGTGAAAATTTAGTGTTTCTGCTGTTGAAGTTGCAGGAGGTTGCTAGAAGCAACATGACCAAAAAGATCATTATAATTCCTTCTGAGCTTTCAAACAATACCTTCAGGGATTGATGGAAAGGATGAGAAGGTTTCTGGGTGAGACAGTGGACAGCATTAGAGATGATGATATTTAAACTCCATTTTTTTATGGGAATGCTGAGGATCTTAGCCCTGCTAGTAGTTAGGAGAAAATGTGAGAGTGGTGGACTTACACTGGTAGAATCAGATGGCTTTCTACTGAAGGAACCATTTAAAAATAATGTATAAATTTCTAGCTGAACCATCTGGCTGTACTGTGTTTTTCTTTCTCTTCTATTAAGCTGAGGTAGGTGTAGTCATGCTTTTGATTATGTAGTCTTCTCACAACCATCTTCCCAGGATGGATTAGGCATGCCAATTATGTTTCAGGCCTGAGCACTGGACTACGTAGTCTCCTATTATTTCTTCCATTCATGTATTTATAGGACTATTTTTGATCATTAAATGTCAGTTTTCTGAAATAAAAGCTTTCATTCTTCATGAAGCAATAGTGCAATAGATGCATGTTCCCCTTTTTATTTTAGCTCACAGTGCCTTCTGTTTTTTTTTAAGAAAAAATTAATTTGAGGAATGAACTTCTAAAGAAGTTGCATGGAGTGGGTAGTATGACAGGGAGTATCTGACTGTCTGGAAAGCTGCTGGCATCATCCATGCCTGATGCTATGGGATTTTGTCTTAAGAGATTTTTTTTATTGAGGCATACTGGAAAATGTCAGGTCTTTTTCTTTGCCTGAAATTTCTCTACTACCATTTCAATAATGTAATAGTCAAAGCATTAAAGGATAAGGAGGTTTTGGCAGTCACTGCTTACTTGTTTCTATGACTTTTGCATTTCACAAATATGTAGCAGTAGAAGAGCTGGGGACCTTCTGCTGAAGTTGGGTATAAAGACCACAATGATGAGAAGCAAAAATGCAAATTTTAAGATTGTTTTATTTGCAAGTTTCCTACTACTGGAAAATAATAACTCACTACTGGACGGTTTATTAACTGAAAAGAATAGTGAGGTCAGAAGTGGAAGCAAATTATACAAATCCTTTCTCTGGATTTATTCATGTGTTTCTAGTTCTTCACAAACTGAAATACAGAACTGTTCTTCCATGTTGAGTGACAGCCATTCTGCATTGCCAGAGCTGCTCATTATTTTCTTAAGGAGTGAGGGTTCCTAAAGGTTCTTAAAGATGTTACTGGAATATAGTTTCCATAATGTGGAATAGAAAACAGCTATTTTTTATGGCACTGAGACAAGTGAATCCTGACATGTAAGGATTTTTTTTGTTCTTTTTAAAGAAACATTTTAAAGATATATTTCCTTTGACTGAGGTGCCCGCTCATACAATCTGCTGTTAGTATGTGTTGAAATATTTTTTGTTGCTTATTTCCTGAGCTATGTCACTGTTACGAAATTCAGAACTTCCTTTTTTGTAGAATGAGTTCGTAATTCTCATTCTATGTCTGGTTTAAGGACTGCCTCTTAGATGAGTAGAGTTACTTGCACAAAATCATTGGAATGTAAGGATTTCTGCTCTCAGTAATGACATTCCTATATAAGGCATGGGTAGCTGTAAGTAGATATCTTTTTTTTTTGCCTTTTTTTTTTTTTTAATAGTTTCCTGGTTTTTAAGTAAATATATGTCCTCTGGAGGAGATTCAGAAATATTTGAAAATCATGATATCTGTAGTTTTTCTCATCCTAGCCTGTAGCTGATATATTGTATAGGTCTCTCTTGAAGAATTAGGAATCAGTGGGAGTAGAGCCAAGTAATTTCTCTAGCAGCCTGTGATCAAACTTTTCTATGCAGAAGTGTATTCTGTAGCCTAGATCTAGTTTTTCTACTAGTAGCAACGAGAGCTTGTTTCTAACGTTTGCTGAGGAACAAGTCATCTGCCAGCATCCAAGGGCAGTTGCACTAAGCTGAATTCTCATTGCTTGGATGAGCAGGGCTGGAAGCAGGACAAGAGTGTGCTGATCCAAGGCAGCCATCCCCACAAACTGAAATAGAATCTTGTGGCCTTCCTCATGGCACACAGTGGATTTGTCTTCAAATTGGAACTTAGTTCCTGACACTCCCCTGACCTTTCCTTCCTATTTTTCTGTCACATGCAGTCTGAGTAGTGATGATCTTTGAAAGTAGGGGTGGGAGAGGGGGTGCATTGTCACTATGGCCCCACACATCATTACCTCGCAGTGCATTGCCAAATGTTCTGTTTTCCTGAAAGTGAGGTTTAGATAATACTTGCATCTACTAGAGTGCCTCTATTCTGGCTATTTGAAGCACAGGCAGACTGGATCAAAAGTATTTTGCTGTAGTTGCATATATTCACTGTATAACATATTTGCACTATATTGTATTACTCAAGGAATGTAGAAATGCAGTTAAATATTCATCCCTGTTTGTACTGCATTCTTCTGTCTCATTTTGCTCACCAGTGCAAAGACAATCAAAACTTCAAAAGTATTTCCAAATTTTTTTTTAGTGAGCCAGATCAGTTTGTTAGTTCTGCTTTGTGTGTGTGTATGTGTCAGTCATTACGCATTCCTCAGAATGTGTAGGAGTCTTTCTTTGTATCTATGCCTTATATATGCTGTTTAGTTTTTTCCTTATGCTTATGTCTAGTAAGTCCAATTAAAAACAACCTATGAAAAGTCTAGACTTTTCAGGGTACTGGAGTGACCCATGTGCTAATATTTTTTTGTGGCTCCTCATGGCAAAATAATAAAGTCCTTTCAAGATCCCTCTTTGTTGTATGTTAATAGCAATAATAATACAAGCCTTCACAAGGTACTTGCTGCAAGTAATGCTGTACAGTAATAGGCTATACTAGGCTGAATACTTTTATTGAAAATAATCAAATAAAGATAACCTGTGGGTTTGTGCTGTTTGCCTCTAGTGCCATATATCTGCCATGTGTCCACCTGGAAGCCCCAGCTGCGACCAAGACCCCCAGTAGTATTCATCAGGCTTTTCTAAACAGTTTCTGACAAAACCTCTTTTTTTTTTTTTTTTTTTTTTTTTCCCAGCTGTGAAACTAGTAGTTTATCCTTGTGGGAAGAGGTAGACTGCAAAGAAATCTCTGAGCCATTGCAATATAAACAAAATAAAAAAATAAAACCAGGAGTATTTTGGGTGACTCCAGTGGGACACACAGTTACTGCTGTCCTGAGTGGTACTGTGAATTAGAGTTGTTAAAGAGATAACTCTCATGTGTAAGCTAGCATGGGGGGTAGGTGGAATTTTCAGGTTTTGCTGGTGTTTTCTTGGCAGGTATCAGGAAATCTTGCAATGCTGCTTTTCCTTCTGCTTGTCAGTGGAACTGTCAGCATGGAAGGAGCATGCTCCGTGTTTGCCTCATCAAATATCCCAGCCTGCTTTCTTTAGATGGCTTCCTGCTAGCTGATCTGTTGACCTGCAGAAGGAGCTTCTGGCTAGAGGAAGGCAAGGTGTATTGTAAAATGAACACGTTGTTGTTCAGAAAACTGTCACAGACTGTTCAGAAATGTGTTTGTTTGTGTTGGATCTAGCACAGGTGTTTCTAGACCATAGAAATCAGTGGCAAAGTGGTGCCTGATGAGTTTGAAGAGGAATTTAAATCAAATCAATATGTGTTATATGAATGGATCTGCTAAATGCATTTTAAGAATTTTTCTGTATTCTTTGCCACTAATAAATTAGCGACCTGAAATGGGCTAAAGCATAAGGATGCTGATGTAATATTTAGTAGAGTTCAAATACCATCACTCCTGCTGTACCTCAGATTACCTCTACAAAGCCTAAATTCAGGTTCTGAAGTTATAACAACTTTTTTTCTTTCTGAGTTTAATTGATGAAGTATGAGAGCTTCATGTATCTGCACAGAGGAGACTAGCACACTGAATACCCATAACATCTTGAATTATTTCATTATGGTAGCATTGATTTCTCTATATTTCCTCACTCTCTTACTGTCTGTGGTCTTTATTGTGGGATACTTTATAGAGGAGAGAATGGTACAGGCTATTCTTCCAGAGACACAATTTCTGTCTTTGGTTTGCAAGTTATGCCAGGAGTTGTCCAAGCCAGGGTAGAAGAGCAGTCTTGCAGCTCCTATCCAGACTTTTCAGAAACTTTAGTAAATACTAAAAAGAAAGGAAAGCCCCATGGCCACAGTTCCCACCCATGTGCTACTCTGATGTCTATTCTGCTTTCACTGGGATCTTAGCTGGTAAATAAAGGGCACAGGGCAGAGCCCCTGGGATTAGGCTCTCCCTGAGAGCTGGATTTACCCTTGCATTGCTCAAAATCACATCCAATGAGCTGTCTGTGATCTTTCTTTGAGCCTTGTGAGTCTGAGCTTTGACTGGCTCAGCTGTCAGATGCTGAATGTCAAACTTAGGAGGCTGCTGCTTTTCCATGGAAACACTCTATGAGATTGCAGTAATAATCAGGCATGTCTGGAGGTTCCTGTGCCCTATTGTTGGATGCTTCCAGTCAATGAACTTAATCGTCCTACCTTGACAAACTGAGTTTTCAGCTGAAAATCTGATCTGCTTGTGTCATCCCTCTTGCCTTTTTTTTTTGTTTGTTTGTTTGTTTGTTTGTTTTTCTTTGAATGAATTAATATCATAGTTTATTCTGCTATTGTAATGTAAGCCTCTTGATGCTGGCTTTCCATTTCTCTGTGCACATCTTGCAAAACTAGCTCCTATCTTCGGGCTTTTGGGCAGCTACCACCAGTATGAGCTGTCTCATGGCTGGTACGTGCAAGGCCTGAGCTGCATTATGCTCTTGAGGGAGACACTGCAGTCATATGTTCTCCTTAACAGCTTTTCTGTGCACTGCATTTTAGTGTTGATGTAAAAATAAGCCAGTGTTTACAGAAAAAAAAAAATAATCCATTAACTAGTTGTGTCTTTTTATCAGCAATTTCCAAGAGGATTTTCTTTACTGTAGAAAGGGATTCAAATCTAGAGCCTTTGGATGAATTTTTTTGAAATTACATTTCATATAATTTACTTTCCTGTAATACTTGAAAATTATGTTAATTGATGTGCCTGGCTAACTCTAGATATACTTTCGTGTGGCTTTAGGAAAAAACAATGTCTTTTCTGCAGGTGTTACTAACTTGCAGGCACTGCTGCCAGTGGGAAAGGTGCCATAAACTATTTGGAAACTAAAGCAATTCTGGTTTGTGGAATGTTTAAGTGCATTGGGCTGGTGCTGTGCCTTATCTGAAAATAACTATCTTTAGAGACATAACAGTAAAAGTTTTGGGGTTTTTTTTCTATTTCTATACGGCATTCATTTTTATAACTTGAAAGTTATCTGGAGAATTGCCTATGCAGGAAGGGTGACTTTCAGGCTTGTCCACTAAATAGGTCACTGAGATGGCCTAGTATGACTTCTGTCCACGTTTCTTTGTTGTTCTTTAATGACAGTTGCCAAAAATAAATGTCCACAGAAACAGCTGTTGTAATATTGGAAGGATGTTCGCTGCAGTGGATGGAGACAGTCTGTGTCATTGAACCGGTGAGAAGGAGAAGCTGGTCTTCATGCTGCAAATCCCACTTTTGTACGCAGTAACAGTTTGGAAGTGAAAGGTTTATCCCTGGAAACATTGACATCACGCTAATCAAACAGTGTCTGTAAGAACAAAAGCAAAACAGTTGCTGCCTCCTCTCCCATGCCCAGCACACCCAGGCTATGTGGGCACCCTCTGAAAGAAAAAGAAATGCCATAGTCTTGTTTCCTGTGACACTGAGGAATCATGTGCTAGTGTGAAACTGTGCAGTCTGAAAACACTGGGGAAGTAAAGGCAGTGCAACTCACCAGGCATGAGGTCTCCATTTGCTGTGTATCTGCAGAGGTGCTGCTGAGGAAGCATTTGCTGTCTGCAGGGCTCAATTAATTGCTTTCCTTCTGCAATGTACCATGGGTTTTAGGAAAATAGCCAAGTGAAGTAAGACAGGAGGAGCATCTCAGACCAATGTGAAAATGTTAGTCCCTCTGTGTTTATCGCAAAAACATGTTAAATCTTGGGATTTTGGAAGAATAAGAGGAAATTTTCTCCAATTTCAGCCCTTATACTTGCTTACATAATATTTTTTAATACTCTTGAAAATGTAGACATTCTATTTCCCTTGAAGTGAACTTCCTCAATACTAGATGGTGCAGAGCTAAAAGAAATACATACGTATTTCATGCTCCTGTACACAGTGCTGGTGGGGCTGCAGCCGGAATCCCATGTTCAGTTTTGGACCCCTCCCTATGGGAAAGACATTGGGATGCTGGAGAAAGGGCAGAGAATGTCCAGAGAAAGGGCAGTGGAGCTGGTGAAAGGATCTGGAGTACAAGTGTTACAAGAAGCAGCTGAGGGAGCTGGGGGTGATCAGTCTGGAGCAAAGTAGTCACAAGTGAGACCTTATCTTTCTCTAGAACTACTTGAAAGGTTATAGTGAGGTGGGGAGCGGTCCTTCTCCCAGTTAAAAGGTGACAGCACAAGAGGAAATGGCCGTGAGTTGCACCAGTGGGGATTTATATTGGATATTAGGAAAAATTTCATCACTGAAAGGGTGGTCAGGCATTGAAACAGGCTGCCCAGGGAAGTGCTGGAATCACCATCCCTGGAAGTGTTCAGAAACTGTGGATGTGATACCTGGAGATATAGTTTAGTAGTGAATACAGCACTGCCTGGTTAACAATTGGACTCAAGGATCTTGGAGGTCTTTTCCAACCTAAACTGTTCCATCAGTCTGTGTTTATAGTGAAGTTGATTTCTTTTTAGAAACAAAGGTGATACTGTAATAGAGAAGGTCAATGGTCCATTGTTTTGCTTTATGTCTGATAGTAATGTACAGTTGGCACAACTGTCAGAAATTACAAGGTTGTTTTCGTAGAACTCCAGAAAACGGTGTGACAAATGGGCAGCAATTCAAAACCATGCATGTGTGAGGCCTTGCACCACTTACTTAAATGCTGTGGTTGACTATTTATAAAGCTTTCAAATCTTGTGCAGAGAATGGAGACTAAGTGCTTCAGTATGCCTTATTCTAATGTAACATAACTTGTTTTGGGTGAGCAGATTTTTAAGTTGTCATTGCCAAAAATACAAACCATATCTGATTTGAAAAACACATTTCTAAAGCCTAGTTTGAAGCTTCATCAACCTGAATAGAATGCCAAAGCCTTGGTCTACCAGATAGCAGCTGGGGCTGAAAAAAGCTGAAGCACATGGTGTCATTGTTGTATAAGACAGTCCTTTCAATAGAATCCATTCAGGAGACAGGATGTCAATATGTCGTTTATTTTCCATTCATATCTTCCAGCTAAAACCAATTTATTCCTAAATGTCTATCTGGCTCAAACTGGGCCCAACCAAAAGGGGAGATGGCTAAATTTTCTTTTCCTTGTCGTCCCCTTCTCAAAATAATTTTGAATGTGCTGTTTTCCTCTCCCTTTCAAGTAGTTCAAATACAACTTGTGTCATATGCACAGAGGATACTTCTCTTTAGTGTTGCTCGATATAACCTACCTATTGCTTCTGTCAAAAACTGTAGTGCCTCCCACTGCCCCTTTCTTTGTGTGGTGGCTGCTTCATGTAGTTTATTCAATTTTTTCCATTGTGTCTGTGTAAAATAAGACTTAATAATTAAAGAAATACCAAGTAAGGAGCTGAAATGGATTCTGACTGCTGTTGCCCTTCATTCTGCTAGCAATCCTGCTATAATGAGTACAGCTAGTACTTGTTCAAGAACAGATGGCCTAAGGGTTTTTATGGTGTATGGAACAGGTTTTCCAATGCCAAAATTGCTTATAATATTTCAGTAAACAACATAATTTTTAAATACAAAGTTAGAATTAACATAAATCTAGAAAATTGCTTTGTAGGAGGTCTCTTTCATGAGGGGAAAAAAAAGACTGAAACTGATCTTGAATCCCTATAATTTTGAAGCCAATTTGCCAAGAAATGTAATTGCTCCATCCTTTTTTTTTTTTTCCCCAGAAATGCATAAATACATAAATTCTATTGTATATTAAAACTAATTTCTGTGCTATGGTCTTTTTTTTTAAGAGGGAAAACTAGAAATGCTGTTGGTGTGTTTCATGATGCTTAAATTCTGAGAAGTTTATATTATTAAAAATTGGCAAGTTAAATAGGATATTGACTTCCTTCTTTATTTTATCCTTGTTGCTGACAGATAATTAGGTTTGGTGTCCATGTTTGCTTAAGAATTTTTTGATGATGTAAAGATTGGTTATTTAGAGGAAGAAAATGGATTGAAATTAACCTAGTTGTGGAGGGCAAGTCTGCAGACCTGGCATTGGCCCCATGCCTGTCACCAGTACCCAAAATGCCCTTGTGAATTCTGTGAGTCCCCCCTGATATCTGGGTCCTCTTCAGCTTTCTGTGGTGGGAACTCTCATATGGTTTACGGATACTCATACACTGTCAGCAGTGATCTGAAAGGCTTCCGATGTTAATGCACCCAGCAATTTAGTAGTATGTCTCTTACCAGTATAAACTTCATAGAGCATGCTGTGAAACAAAACTAACATCCTTGTGCAGTGAGGATGAGGGAAACAGAAAATGTGGGCGGAGGGAAAGAGGAAATTTTTGGTCTCCGTGCCTGTAGAGGAGAAGAGGTGTTTTTGTGATGGGGGGGGTTCCGGCACAGGGTCGTTCAGTCCTTTGCAGGAACAAACTCCTTTGCAGGAGCAGCTCCAAGATTAAAGGTGTCGTTAAGAGAGAATGGAAACAATATTCCCTTCCTCAAAATAATGATTTTTTTAGACCTACGTTAGCAGGTAGCAACCTGAAGTCCAAATTTGGCTCAGCTTTAAGTAAAATTACCCACAATTTTTTGACACACCATTAATCATAAGCACTGAGTGGTTTGAAGAGGGAGGGAGAGAAATTTTGAAGGAGTCAACAGACTACTGTGCTGTTGTACATCCAGTGTTTCAAACCTGAAATATTTTGAAACGTGGTCCTGTGCAACTCATGAGTATTTAAAAGCCTTATATGTTCTTTCAAAGCCCTTTTATTTTGCAGACAAGATCATTATCATTCAGACTTGAAAAGCCACTTCCCTTTTCCCTGCAGACAACACCGGTGGGAATTCACTGAGCTGGTGCACACCATTGCTGTAGGTGTGTAGCTGTGCAGGATCTGCTCCAGCGAGAGCAAAGGTTTCAGGAACACCTTTGATGTGAAAAAAAAAAAAAAAGGCTTTTGCAGACACGCCTCCCCTGGCAGCCTGGTCGTGCAGCAGAGAGACAGGGTGGTTTTGCCTGCTGCTGAATCAGCATTGATCTCGGCAGATGTGGAGCACATAAGCCTGACAGAAGCTCTAAGACCAAAACATAGGGTCTGTGCAGTTCTTGTTGAGCAATAGATTATAGTATTCTTGAGGGGAGCAATTTCAAGGTCTAAGAGATAAGAGATCAGACAGCAAACACTTCCGTCGTCCTGAAATCAAACCCATTCAGGGGAAACAAGCCTGCGTTGAGAAAATCATTTTGTCATGGGAAAAGCAGGTCCCAGCTAATTTCTCGGAACGCTCTGTTTTTATAGCAAATAGAACTCTCGCTAGCTTCACCTCCATCTTATAGGGTGTTTTACCCCCATCTCCCCCTGCACAACACGGGAATAGGCAGTGTCAAGGTTAAACCTGGTCGCAAGCTTTTGTTAAGGTGTCGTGCCTGCTTGCGAAGGCAAGGCACCTGCCAGGCATGCCCAGTCAGCCCTAGGAGCCGGCTCTCCCTTCGCTCAGGCTTTGGGAGGCTGGAGCACAAAGAGCGCTTGTTGCCCCAGTCCCCGGGAGTCTCCCAGTGCTACCACTAGCTGGGGAGGACTGGTTACCATGGAGGCTGCCATCTGTTCACTCCCTGCTGGAATGTGATTATCCTCGCTGGGTTGGGAACCAGCAAAAGCAGGGGAGCGTGTGCTGTCGGCAATTATCTGCAATGGAGTGCGTTAATGGAAGGCTGGAATTAGCTAGCTGGAGGAGCACATAAAAGGATTTTACCAAAAACTATTAATGATTTCTAGCAAAGAGCTTTTTGCAAGGTCAGTACTAAATTCATTCTGTATGTAGGTAATTTTTAATTGGTGTGGTAGCTTTATGACAGCAGCACCATGGAAATAATGCTTATTGTTAAGAGCGTGTGTGGGGGGGTTGTATTTTAAGGATCTTTGTCTGTTTCAGTTCAAGCAGTTTTAATTTGAGGTTGTTAAAGTAGTAAGTCAGAACAATAAGTGGCCAAACTGACACAAATGGAGCAATTTGTATCTCTTGACTTTATGAAATGCTGTTTGCTGCCAAATCTGTTTGATTTACATGTCTTTTCACGCTGATTGCTTTTTGTCTGAGTGATTTCTTTTTGGATGTGTGGTACGTGTTTGGTTTTCGTACTGGCACGAAGGGTGAGACGAGAGGAAAATGTTCAAACGGAGCTGGTGATACAATGGATGTTTAGGGTGTTTTATACAGTTTGCTCAGAGCAAGCAGCGTAAGGGAGGTAGAATGCAGGAGCAGGTTTTCCACTCTTGGTTCCCACCCTCTGCCCCTCATTCTAACTCACGAACTGACCAAACATTTTGGACTCTTTCTCTTGATAGAGCTTAATTGTATGGAGACTTGTCATGAGTTTTCAGAATACTCTGCAAATATTGTGACTGTTTAATGGCTGGATTTCATGTAAAGGGGAAATTAAAATTAGAAATACATGCTTTTAAGGTTTTTGTGTCCTAGAGAAGACTTTTTGTTGTTTTGTAGGAGCTAGGAGTAGTAATCTTTTTCACAATAAATATATGTTGACCATTTTAGTGCAATTCAAATTACTGACTTACATGAGGGGCATTAAAATTTTGCATGCCAAATAGACAAAATGTTACCTCAGCAAATGTTTTTAGTCCCATATGGGCTTTCCCTTTTCAAATAAAGGTCTTATGCTACATCCCTATTACCAGAACTGCCATTTTTATTTGGTGCAGAGGAGAACACTACTATAGGTTTTTAATTAAAACTGTGTCAGTCCTAATTCAACCTATTTGCCCTCTGCTTTTATGCACTGAAAATGTCAGTATATTGGAGTCTGGAAGGGAAGTTGCTGATAGAGTTAATAAGTCATGATTGCAACATATTTGACTAGGATAAATTTTTAACCTACAAGATGCTTTCCAAGACTTGGTGCCTAACAAAAGTGTGTGTGGGAGGTTGAGGTTTTTTTAATTTCTTTGAGTACTTTAACTGTTTGTGGTGTGTGAGCTTTTCTTGTGCTCGTGGGAGGCTGCTGTATGTGCAAGAAGTCCTTTCAGACTTTTATATTACACTCACACATTGGTGGAACTGGGTGAGCGCTCTTAGTGGAAGCTGTATTATCTTATAATTTAAAAAAATAAAACCACTTTTTTTTTTTTTTTTTTAAACGTCTTCCTTCCCCAGAATTTAAGTATTGCATTGCTGTTGGAATGGGTGATTTATGCAAAACTGGCTTTTAATGGGCTGCAGTGGACTTGTTCACACGTGCAAGTCACAGGTCTGTAATTGCATTGTTAAAAAGAGTGCAGGAAGCAGATTGGCTTTTGTGCTTGGAAGGAGATTAGACTTTCACCCTTCAGATGCTGTGCTGGACTTAGCTGGAGGGAAGGGCAACCACCCCAAGGTTATGCTGGTGTGGGATGTGTTTCTGTTCCCTGCTCTGTTTCTAGGAAGGTTGCTGTTGCCCACAGGATTCACTGTCCACATAAAGGTAATGGCTTGTATACCCTTTCCCAAGATGATTTCTCCTGATTGCTCACTGGTGCTGTGCTGAGAAGCTTGCTTTTCCACTGCCTTTGCTAAACCTGTTTCAAGGATAAATAGGGGACTTTACATTCTGCATTCTCCAGCTCTTATTATACTCTCTGATGAGCACCATGTAAATGTCCATAGTCTTCAGTGAGCAATGTCTTTATTTCTGCCTTGATTGGTCTGTATGTGTCTGTTGAATACTTTTTTATTATTATTATTAAATTTCACTTTAGGTCACTAGGTCAGTGTTGATTTGTTGATGCCAGATTTAAAGGCTAGACGTTCTTTAATCCATTTGAGCATCTGGCCTTTCATAGTAGACATCCCATTTCCATGTAACAGAGGAGCTGTTAAATGTCTGTTGGAAACTAATGATTTTTTTTTTAAATACTTTTTTTTAATCTTTGGTAGATTATTACAAGTGGCTCTGATGTTTATGCTTAATGCAAACAAATGATTGTCAGTGTAATCTGCTACATGATCTCTTGAAGGAGATTTATTCTAAAATACAGGCTTTGGGGACCGGCAGAGGTGGCAGGTCATACTGAATAGTGATTTGTTTTTAGGATTTTAGAGTGTAAGCTAAATCAGCTCACAAAGAAAAAAGGATGTTTTGAATGAATTCCCAACTAAAGAGTGTCTAGAAATACAACCCAGTATATAGTGGGCTCATAATAATCTTGTTTATAATGTCTGTACTTACTAAGCTTTCAGGAAACTTGTCATTAAATGGTAAAATCCTGAGTCAATATATAGGAAGCTGGCTTGTGCATAAACGATCACAATTGTTTTCTTCAAACAGACAAGTCTTTCTGCTTTTCACTTGACACATGACTGTGGAATGCTGTTTGACATGACTTGGCTTTATTTATACATTGTGTTTGGGCTGCTGCTTGATGGAGGTTTTAAACATGCTTAATTTTCAATATGCTTTTTTTCCCTGCTGTTTACTGGTGTATAGTGAACATTAAAGCAAACAAACAAAAAAGCCCAGGCTCCTTACTCTCTCCTTACCACAGCGTGGCTACTCCAAGGTTAAAGCCTGCAGCTCCCTCTGAAGGGCCAGCTGTTTTAGAAAGTCCTGGTGCCTGTTTACAAACTGTTCTCTTTGCAGCTCCCATGAAATAATGGAGTTCTCTGGACGCTGGATGTGGGAGGATAAACCTGCTGACACAGGCACTGCTGCTGTTGGTTTGTGTGCTGGGCCTTAGTCATATAAAATTGCTGGTGTCTTTTATGCTTTGTAGGGGTGGGGTCAAAATGCAGGCAGTAACACTTTTTCTTGATGCTGGAAAGAGCTCTACCATATTTTAAAAAACATCAAATTTGTTTAATTTGTTGTAAAGCAGATCACCATACTAAGCCAGTGCAGTGAGACAATGAATAACTACATGGGAGAGACTAGCAGTGTCCAAATTTATGTTATATCTGGGAATTGTGATATGTTTTTCAGTCTTTTTGAGAGGGGCTTGCATTTACTACAGAATTATTTTTGTCCTCCCTCAAAGTCCCACCTTGTTGAGAAGTCTAATTGGAGAACCTGAAGACTCAGAGCTCTTCTGCAAATGATTTCAGAAAATATTCCTCCCCAGTAATTGTTATTCAAAGTTGGGAGAAGAACAGGGTGGGGAGAAATGGCTGCATGCTAGCAACAGAATATCTTGAAGAGGAATTATTTCTGACTTCTCTTTTTTCAGTTCATCCAGTTGCTCTTACTGTGTAATTGGCTGTTCATTTTCAGTATAAAAATACTACTTGAACTGATAGTGTCATGGGAATTGTTTACTCTTTGATGAGGATCTCAGCAAAGTAAGTCCTTGAGTGCACTTGGGAATGTGGAGCTCAGGACTGGAAGGAGCCTTTTGGTCACTGAGGGGTTTTTTGTGGGCTTCTCCTTCAGTCACAGGTAGCCATATAACTTACATGTCATTTAGATGTTCAGCAGGCTTTTGTTCTGGCACACTGCAAACCACAGACTGTTACTGGCTATGGGAAGCAAACTTAGAACTTTAAACTGTAGTAAATGATGAAAAGTCAGTATTACACTCTGCTTCAGAAACTGAGCAAGAAAGATTGAAGTCATTGACAGTATCATGAGATTCTTGTTGGTAGTAGAAAACTTAAGCAGGCACTTTGCGACATTAATTCTGCTAACAGAACGATGCTTCATGGACTCCATAACCACAGCCAGTCTCCAGTGCTTCAGAAGAATGGGAACCCAAAGCAGCCAGATTTTGAATCAGAGGGAAGAGTAGTCACCTAGTCCTGACAGATGATAGTAGAAATGATTTTTCAAGTAGAAGTGCTTTTCCAGCTGCTGATCTTTGGAGTAACCTTCAGTGCCATTTTTTTGTACTTGTTTTTGACTATCTGTAGACATTTACTGGCTTGTGCATTCTTCAGACTATACTTTTTTTGCTGTGATTTTCCCACCACCACAGAAGCACTTTACCTTCCTGCAGATAGTAGGGATACAGCTAACCCTGTCATTAAACAGTGTTGCAACTTGTCTGGTTGACTTCTACTTGTAGTAACACTTACTAAAATAACAACAATCCACCTTCAGCTACCCAGTTATGTGGTGTTGTGGTTATAGTTCCGAGTACCTGTTTTAGATGTGATAGCTAATACTGAAACAAAATATGAAAGCCTTTTTAGCAAAGGCTTGTGAACTGGGAATTGAGGCTGCAGAAGACCTAAATTACAGTCTCTTCTACAACCAAGAGTTTTGTTTTGCAGGTATTGAGTAGTGCCATGGGTGATGTGGTGTATTCCCTGGAGTGGTGCCAAGCATAGCTGCTGTTTGAGTAGTAGAGGGAAAATTAGCTCAAGAGCTTGTAATATTACTTGAAAGAACAAGTTGATTCTGTAATGAGTTATTCCTGCAGGGCAAGACCTGAACTTCTCACTTGGAATTTTTCTTCCTAGTATCCTCCTCAGTCACAGCACCCTTTGTGTGCTTCTACGCCCTGTCCCATTTCCTACACAAGTTGGCTTGCAGCAGTTACATTGAGATTGAGATCTAATACCCAGAATAAGTAATTTGATGCTCATTTTACGTGTGTTCAGCATGATTGAGTATTGTTCGGCTCCCTAAATTATCAAAAGGGTTCATAGGTTAGATAAGATTACCTGCTGTCTTTCTTTAAAGATCCTATGCCACTTTACTTTTCTTCTGAAATGGTTCTCTGGCAGCTCTATGTGACAAGGCAGTTTCCAAGACTAATTTTGATGTCTGTTCTCCTCAGCAGCTCTTGTTCACGCCATTCCTTGGAGCCTTATGTTGCTGTTATGACTTGGCCACCCACTGTAATGTAACTTGGCTTGTCAAGATTTCTGTGTGTAAGTCAGTTTTAACTGTGGAAGCTGCTACAAACACTCTTAAAGATAGCTGCTATAAGCCAAAATACATTTGAAGGTCTAGTGGTGGAATTGGAGCTTTGCCTAAGAACTGCAACACAACAGTTAAAATCTAACACAATGAAATATTCACAGTTAGCAGTGCCCTTAGTAAAGTCAGCAATGCTGCACTCCTCTGTTTGATACATTCACTTATTTTGGGTAAATGTTCTTTTTAGCATCTTGGTCTGAAACGCTGTAGAAAAAGAACCTTGCCCACAAATTTTCCCCATGTTACCACTTGTTCTGCAAGCTGTGGCCTGTTTTCTGCTGTAAGAGGCAGTACATTTTTTTGTGTGTATATGTTTATAAAGCTGGTTTTATTGATTGTAAAATACAGCCTTTCTGAACAATTGGGTTAAATTTTTCAGACTTGTCTTGTCACTGATGTTACTGGTCTTATTCCTGATGTTTCTCTGGTATACCTGAAAATATTCCAAAATTTTTCTACTGTTGAAGAATTCTGAATACTGAAGAATGTCTTTTCAGTTGCTTTTTAACACAGGTGTGAAACTTCAGCAAGCAGCTGTGCTGGGTTTTTTGTGTATGTGTGTGTCTTCCATGGAGCGTCCACAGCTTGTGTGGAACAGAAGTGTGATATCCCTGCAATCTGATACTAAACATATTTAGTGCAAAACAATGCCCAGGACACAGTAATGATGAGAGGGAAAAGCCTCTCAATCCACTGTGATCTACTTACTGTTCTTTATAATGTAGTCTGTTGATCATGTTTTAATAGATTAGGATTTTCTTTGCACTGAAACTGATTTAATCCAGTTTATCTCAAAATTGAGTGGTGTTTTAGAATCTCTTTCCGTCAGAAAGACAACAGTGGAACTCGACTGTGTATGTTTTATAGCTGGCATCTTCTCATTCTGGGTTCTTAGAATTCAGAGATAGCAGTGAAGGAACTATGGGGAAAAGTTTATTGATTGCTTTTGTTGAAATAAATGATGAAAAGTTATTACTGTCTGGCTGATGAGGTCTGGTGTGTGGATTGTAATGATTTAAAGGAAATTACAGTTTCATTAGTGCTGATGTGGTTTCAAAGGCAATGTTCAACTATCAGTACTACTTCACTAGGTAAAACAGTTGCAAATGTTTCTGATCTTGCACCCTTATTGCTCCAAAAGCTGAAATACACATCTGCATTCTCTTATTTGTCACCAGTCTGTATTTTTACTCTCTATTTTTTTAAATAAATTGGTTTGTAGAATTCCTTTTCATGACCTTTCTCTGGACACTTGAGATATGCAAGGCTGGATGGACTGGAAAAAACAGTACTCT
Organism: Acropternis orthonyx; assembly: GCA_035583155.1. Classification (NCBI taxonomy): domain Eukaryota; kingdom Metazoa; phylum Chordata; class Aves; order Passeriformes; family Rhinocryptidae; genus Acropternis; species Acropternis orthonyx. Next base: position 61,532,014 of record JAWWEU010000040.1, on the reverse strand, counting down.
ATGTATTAATGACAGGAGAGAAAAAGCTCTGCAAAGAAGGTCCCAATTTGCCGACTATCCTTTAAGTACTAGATTAAATTGACTGTAACATGACAAAGTCAGGAGACTAAAGCTGTGTATATATTTGAGACAGAAGGAAATAGTTGTGAACAGATAGTGAAATTTTTTGCCCCGAGTTGTAATTGAGTGAATGATGTCCCTGCCCATGCAGGAAGGCTGGACTGCATGATCTCTAAAGGTCCCTTCCCACCCAAAGGGTGTGACTTTTAGGAATTGATGTGTTCTGGTGAAAGTTAATTTGATGCTTTCTATAATGTGTCAGGAAGGCTGGAGAAAGGTGGAAGGGGAAATGCATTGTGCCTTCAAGTTTCTCTTCCTCAGAAAGTATGGAGTCAGAGTTAAGGTGCAATAGATTGAAACCGCCTGTAATGTCACATATTCTGTTTAAGAAATATAAATGAGATTCACAGAAAGACTGAACAAATTCATGGTTAATACGGCTTCCAGCATCTGGTAGAGCATGGCTGCACAAATGCATCTGCTGACATGGGTGGTGCATAAAGTGATGCTGTAAGCTGTGGGAGTTGTGTTTGCTGCCTTCTGTGGGGGTTCCCCAATCATTTGCTACTGTTTTTTGTCAGACATGGAATTTTTGATTGAATTTTTTTTAAGTTTCTTGTTCTTTGCTGGCTATGATATGTATGCTCTTATCTACCCCAGAAATATACTGATTATTCCACTCTGCTGTTTATTGTGAATCTGCCATGTGGTTTTTTTATTAACTCAAACAAAGAATAATTTGTACTTTATTCTTAGTACCTAGCACTGCCCAAATTTGATTTTTATATGGAGGTAAAATCATGGCCACTGCAATCTGACCTGCTTCCCTTGTGAGTCTTTAGTGTTTGGATTTCTGATGTGGCAGAAGTAATTTTTAAATTATGAAATCAGCTTTTCACTGTACTGCAGAATCTTAGGAGAATTCTGTGTGGTCATCTTCCTGGCTTGGGTTGTGGGATGTTTTGTGTGTGTATATGTGACCAAAATCTCAATTGACTGGAAAATGAGTCTGTGCTGTTTTGCAAATATATTAAATGATGTTTGATGTGTGAAGGTGAGTAAAAGCGGATGGTGTAAAACTTTTAAGGTAGATCACAGCCTTTTTCCTTCTTCTTTTTTTCCACTCTTCTTTAAGGAAGGGTGTGGGTTTCTGTGGGAACAGCTACATCATGACCCCAAGCTGTTGAGGCACCAGAGCTGCCCTCCTGGTCTAGCACCACCTGGCTCTGCTGGTCTGGCTGTGTGCCCTGGCTGGCAGGGGAATGTCACCGTCAGAGGTAATACTGTCACTGGGGGCAAGGCAGCAGCTGTGTGGGAGGCAGGAGGCCTGACAGAGCATCTTTCTCAAGGAGGAAGGCATGGGAAGGAGAAAGCAATGAAGATGACATGAGAAAAAGCAGAGTTGCAGGGCCAGAGTGTCTTTGTGGGTATTTGCTAACTCTGTGTTAGTGTAATAGAATGGATAACACTATAAATACTAATTTCTTCTTCCCTAGATCATAACATGATGCTTTCTCTCAGTTTTGTAGTATATATATTTGTGGGGTGTGTATGTGTGTATATATATATATACACACATATATAAAGGACATTTTAGAAATAAGAACTGTTAAACCATTTTTTTTAACAGAAGAACTGGCAAATCAACCCAGCTGATAGAGACAAAGCCTTTGACCACTTTTCATGTCTAAAACTGAAAATCCTTTAACAATTGCTGATCTTTCTTTACTAAAGAAGACTAATTGAAAAATGAACACCAGATACCTGGATTTGGTTTTTTTTTTAAAGTATGGGAGATACTTTTAGGGTACTGAAAACCAGCTTTTTATGGTTAGTGTAAAACACACAGTTGCCATAGAAAAATCAGTCTTTTAGTGAATGCTAATAGAACAGATGTCAGTGACATGCCACTCAGTGATCTTTGATATAGCTCTCTGGTTTTGTAGGACTGCAACCATTTAATTACTTGTTTGGGGAGTTTTGTAGTTGCTTGTATTACTTCTATGCTTGGACTAAACTACAGACACAAAGATGCTCCAATGACAAATGTTGTGCAAACATAGGACAGAAAGTTCTTTTTCCCTAAGAACTTCTATTGTGTGTTCTGCAGGTGCAACTACAAGCTTTCCCTTTGGGGCACATAATACAGCTGAGCTGGAAGAAAAGGAAAAAAAGATGGAAAAATACTGCTATTTATATTCTATTTATGGCATGGTAGCTGTTTGTCACATCTGCCTTGAGATTGCTTGTTTTGCATCTCCTTGCGTGTGAACCAGGAAGAGTGATGGAGTGTTTGATTTTTCAGAACTGGGTGGGGAAAATATCCTTTCAACAAACATGTTTCTGTTTGGGCTGCAGATCCAGATTGTGCCTTAGTGTTTCTCACCTTGGTGGGGTCTAGTTGCCCATCTTCTTACGGTGCTGTTGTTACTTTTCATTGTTGCAAGAGTCCTGAATATCCATTCCTATATTCTCTCCCTGCTCAGCTCATCTCTGTGTGGACTTTTCTCTCCTTTTCTTGGTGGTCTTTAGTTTCTGCAAATCAATTAATATAGAATTTCCCTCTATGCTTTTATTCATTATATACCTGCAAATCTTGAGTTGTGATATATGGCTGTTTCCTCCTTCCTCACATGCCTGTGTGGCAAAGCTTGAAGGATGCAGCTTAACAAGACAGCAGTATTTAACAAATGGTGTGCTTTGGATTTTTTAAAAATACTTGGTTTAAGGTACAGTTTACATCCATCCAGGCTTCTGCACAAAATCACTTGTCACTGATTTTAGACTATCCCAAAAGTCATGAAAAGGACAGCATATGGAAGGTCTGACAGAAGTGAGGGTCACTTTGGGACAAGAGCGTGTAGTATCTCGGTAGCTGATCCCATTGCCCTAAGAATAGCTGGGAGCCAAGATGAATCCCTCTGCCTGGCTTTTGAGAGGGGCTTTTAATAGCACCTCAGGAACTATTTTGGGATGAGGACAAAGCATGATTTTATGTTTGCCCATGCCCAAACTGCTGTGCTTTTGAGGTATCGGGGTGTAAAGGAGAAAGGGGAGGAGTAGATCAGTGTGAGGCAACCACAGCTACTTTATGGGAGCCCTGTGAAAGGGGCCTTTCTCTCTTGGACTCACGGAGATGTCTAAAGATCTCCCACAAGGGAAAAAAAATGTTGGGAGGTGTTTTCATACAGAAATTCAGAAGTGCTCATTCTGCATTCTGTGTCAGGGCAACAGGTTTGTTACTGATTACTGATCCTTTGGATAAGACAAAAATCACTCTCCCTCACTGGCTTGCACAAACTGTGTATCATGTACTGCATCCTCAGCAAACCTCTACAATCACTTTGTGCCTGAAGTGAGCCTGCAGTAAAGAGGAGACAGCCTATGACAGCCACGCTGAGTGCTGGACTGTGATTCACTGTCAGATGGGCTGATTTGGTTTGGGGCATGTGTGTCAGTGTGACATGCTGCCCATGTAGCTCTGTGATACTTAGGTCAGCTTTCCAGGTTTCCCAACAGTACTCATGTGACTTCCTAACCAACTTCCTTCATCACATTTAGAATATTGAAATGACTCATGTATATAATTTGAGTCCCCTTATCTGCAAAATGGGGAAAGTACTGAGAGAAAGTTCGTGGTGCTTAGTTTGAAAAGTGCTTGGAAAAGAAAGTAAATGCTGTATATTTATCGTCAGATGTTTGTGAAAACTTTTAGTTATTGGACTGATGAAGTGGTGAAGAGGCCAAATATTTTGATTTGAGGTAACATAATTTCATAGAACTAGTCTATTGTGCAAGGACTAAAAACATACTGAATTTAGTTTGTCATACTAAATGACAGCAACTACTCAGTGGTACGGTTTTAATTGCACACTAATGACAACTTTTTATTTAACTAGTTTTCTCCATTCCTTTTCATCTGCTTTTTAGAGAAAATTAATAAAATTAACTTTTTTTAATTTAAATTAACTTTTATTAAGTTCACAGACATGTTTTGGTGACAGGTAAGACATGGCTGCAGCTCTTGATGAGTTTTCAACTACTGTAACTGTGTTGTGCAGTTTGCAATGTTTCTGCTCGTAGAGTAAGCAAATTTCGGATTAGAACCTGAGTGAAACCATGGGAATAGCTTAATGAGATGTTCCCATTCTAGCAGTTTTAATCTTTCCCAAATCCCCTTATCTGCTGGCTAATCAAATAGAGATAAAACAATTAATCTTTTACCTTTTTTAAAAAAGGAGAAGTTAAGCATGTGTTTTAAAGGTAGGCACTGGTGACTTCCTTATGCCTGTTTTAATGTTGCGACTTCTGAAAATGAAATAAAACCCCCGGTTTCCTTCATGTGCGTAAAATTCTTTGTCTCTCCCTGAGCAGTAGCAGTACTGTGGTGACTCTCCATGGGCTGTGGCGAGTTGAGGCACTGCCTGTGCAGTCCAAGGTGTATCTTTCAGGGCTTGCTGGAGCTCTGACTTCTTGCCTGTTCTCTGCCCTGTCCCTGTGGCGAGGACTGAGGGAGAACAGAGCTCAGATGTCATCCCTCCCACATGTGGCATGTTACAAAGTTTGTAACAGTTATATACCTTTCCCCTAAAGGGAGACTTGATTGTGTGCCTGGCCCCTGCTTTTCCTAGTGTGAGCCCTTTTCTCCTGTTTCCTTGCAGTCATCAGTAACCACTTATGTAGCTGCATATCTGAACCAATTTGTAGCCATTTGTCGTAGAGTTTTCCAACTCACTATGTTGCTTGTGTAAAAATTGACAACTGTATTGCTGGTGCCATCTGAATTGAAAGTCTGTCACGCCCTTGTATGACAGGCATTATTAGTGGTTTTCCTGGACTGGGAAGAGTACACCAGGTGGAACAAAGGCTGACAAAATCCTCACTGGCAGATGGATGAACCAGGTTCATGGGGAAAATGGTTTGTTCCAAACAGGGGAAACTGAGCAGAACATTTTTCTTCTCAACAAAGGCTTTCCTGGAGAGATAAGGTGTTCTGTAGATGTACTTTATGTGCAAGTCCAAGCAATGGGGGCAAGCTTTGAACTCTTGGTGATGAACTTCAAAGTAGAAATACAACCTATGCATTGGAGTTCTCTTACTCAGGTTATGAAACTCAATGAATGTTATTTTTTGTTTTAATGATGTGTTGATGGCCTGGGTGAGAAAAATTTGTATGTGTCTTTAAGGAGCCTGGGATTACTTGCTGGGAGTATTAAGGATGGGGAAATGCATCTTCCTAGCCCAACAGTTTAAAAATAAATGCTCAAAACAAAAACAACACTTGTAAATCTTGGCCAAAGTGCTAAAAATGGGTTCCACTTGGATTCCAAATCTGTATGCGTGGAGCTTGCATCTGCTCATCTCAGGAACAAAACCACACCGAAGCACTGAAATAACTGGAAGAAAGTACTTGGGGTTTCTTTTGCTGTTTTTGGCAATACCCCCTGCCGTTCAACATCTGTAATAGAAAGGAAATAATTAGCTGCCCTATTCCAGAGGGCTGTCGCCTGGGTGAAAAACAGATAGTCACAGATTGTTTTGCTAGTGTGTTCCCCATAACCCTTGGCACTTGTCCTTCAAAGCAGCTCTGCAGGGCTGTGCTGCTGCACAGTCTTCAATGTGAGGGCCATGAGTGGCTGGTGATGGAAGGGGCTGCAGGGAGTTGTGGTTTGGACCAGTGCAGAGGTAGAAGATGACCTCAGCTGCAGCAAATGGCAAGCTGGCTACTATATTGTGATTCATATTATCCAAATTGACAGGGCTGGATTTAAATCCCAGTTTTTCTCCTGCTGAGATGAAAGTGTGCCAGCCGGGGATCACATGGTGTGGGAGCTCTGAAAAATATAAAAGAAAGTTACTTGCAGTAACTTCCCTTTTCAGTTAATCCTTTTGCTTTTTAAAAATGTGCAATTACAGGGTTCATAATTTGCTCTAGTATCTTTATATTGTACCCTGGAGCACAATATCTAGTTTATGCCATTTAAAACTTGATTTTGAATTATTTTAGTCAGTTTTAGTCTGTGGCAAATAAACTAATGTTTTCACAACAGTTCTTTAATGTAGACTCTTTTGGTCACTGCTCTGGTATCCTGTGTGTTGTATATTCATTATTCTAGGCATAAATGTAAACAGAGAGTAGGAAATGTGAAAGATGATTCGAAATGAGCATCATGCAATACAAAGAGAGAACAAAGCACCAAACAGAAAAGTGTCCTGACTTGTCCTTTAACCTTGATAGTGCTTTCATTTCAAACAGCAATGCAATTAATAGTGACCAAACTTTACATAGTAGCTGAAGTATTAGACCAAACAACTTACTGTAGTCCCTCCTCCTCTTTTCTCCAGCAGTTCGTAGGTTACATAAGCTGATTTCTTTGTCTTTCCTCTTTACTCGTGAACAGACTTCACTCTCTTCTCTAAGCAGACTGGTTTGCATGCTTACGTTTTTTCTCTCAAAACAAGCTTGCCTTCAAAGAGGAGGAGCATAGTGTAATTGAAAGACCAGCATGTAGACTGTCAGCATATACTGAACATCTGGGGAGAAGTCCTTTCTGGCAACTTACAGGGCTTGTAAATAGGATAAATGTGAGCCTGCCATAGGGTTATTACCATTGCAAAATCAATTCCTCCTGCAGTGGTACTGGATTATATTTACAAACAATGTCTTCTGAACCAGGTAAGACTTAACAGGTTGTTTCTGTTTAATCTCTTCAAGACCCGGGGTGTGTTTGTGTCCAGAGACACCAAGAGTTAAACTTTCTAGTTGGAAGCAAATAAGCCGGTGAACATCAGCTGCTTTATGATGCAATACAGCTGGAATGCTCTGGTGGCTTTTTCCTCCTGTTCTCAGTAAATGAGCTTGAAGTCTCCTGAACCGATTGCCTATACATCTGCCACACCAAGAACTCTGCTACTTTTGGCTTGTTTTGCTGCTGCTTTCACTAGCTCGAGACTTTCTTAAAAACAGATCAGCTTTGTAATGTTTATAAGTGGTTTCAGTTCCTGGCTTATTTGCCAGGTTCATTGACTTCTGTTCATAGCTGTAAGATTTCTGTAGGACGTTTCTGTAAGTAAGAATTGGCTCTAAGATTTGTTTCTCACATTGTTTTTGGAAGTAAATGTGCATTTGTGACTTATACTCAGCTTTTCATGTATGGTGTTACAATATTCCATTTAACTGATGCTTATGCTACAAAAGTGTACAGAATTGGCTTCAAGAATTAAAGAATGCTTTCTTTTGTTGCATCATCCAGTGAAAGGTTTGGATTTTTTTCTCTTAAGTGATTGCAACTGAGTTTTAAAGAATACTATTGAAAATACTGCTTTAATTTGAGTGTGTTTTTCAGTTCTGGAAAAAATCAGCTTAGGGTAAATTCAATCAAAAATCATAGCCAACCCTAACAGCTTAATATAAGACAATAAATATTCTGAATTAAGTTTTCCACAGGGAGATGGATGAAGCTGATCTGTGGAAAGTTTGGGTCTAGAATGCCAGTCTCCCTCTGAGACTAAAGAGAGGGAAGGGAGTCACTGATTGAGTAAGAATGAGACTTGCTAGAGAAGCTTGGAGTATATGCGTGCAAGTAATTCTACCCCAGCTCTCCTAAATTCAGTACTTGGGGGCCCTCTGATTTTTCTTGGGTTCAAAGAATACTTGTTTTCAAATAATTCTGTTGGCTCCTTATCTATTTTATGATCAGGTTTGAAACTGCGCTTCTCCCTCCAGCTTTTAAGAATCAACCAAAAGGATGGTAATCATACCTTTCCTCCCACTCCTTACATATCATTTTGCTGTATCACGAGGAGAATCTACATGTGGATGTAGAAAACATTTTTTCACTGATCTGTCTCTTAAGAGCCGTTTTCTAGGATATGTAATGCATATTCTTTTCCTGTAAATAAGACATTAAACCCTTACGGACTTTTCAGGAAGTATAATGTGGTGCCATAACTACTATTTTGGGTAGTACAACTCATCTTTCCTCTTGCCCCTTGGCTTACTTTCAGTTTACATAGGCTGAGGCCTACAGTAAACTTACATCTAACAGTGGCAGTCTAATTGTCAAGTATAGAAATATAGTGGTGAAGCTGTGACATTTGATTTTTTTAAATTTTTTTTTATTGTTTTATTTTTACATTACCTAAGTGAAGTACAAATATATTTGTGTATGCTTTAAAGTGACATAGATTATACTATCATGGTATTTTCCAGACAGTGTGTTTCCAAGTCTCCAGTTAAAAGTTATATGAAAGCAGTTAATGCAGGAGTGGACTATGGTGCAAATACCCAGCTTGAAGGGGAAGAGTTTGTGGGTTTCTACCAGCCTGTGGAATAACATACAGGTACCTCCTAATGTCACCTTCTCAGAATGGTGTAGGAGACCTATCAGTATAGACAGTGCACGGAGAAATGGTGACAGCAGTAGTTCCAGTCTGTGGAGAGTTTGAAATTGAGTGGACAAATATCCCTGGACACTCCCAAACAGTATCTGAGAGAAGCAGTGAGTTGCTTGCTGAAGCGCTGCCTGCTTCCAGTCCGAAATGGAAAGAAATCCTTCCAGTGCTGAATACTGGGACTGGGTTGGAGGGGAATAATAACATGTCTGGAGGAATAGTGCCTATAGGAAGGTATAAATTCACGTGGCACTTTATTCATTGTTATCACAATGTGCGGTTGAGTGTGTCCAGGCACCTGAGCAAAGCGGTTTTCCCAAGTACTAAAGGCCCATAACAAGTCTGTAGAATGTACCTTTTCTGTAGCTTTGACATTTTGAAGACTGGAACTTTGTAGACTTATATATATATAAAAAAATATATATATATATTATATTAGTATTCACTATAAGGGAAAGCCTTGCTGCAAAACTGATTTCAAGCAATGTCACTTTGAAAGGTTCATTGATACCATGGCCCAGAAGTCAACAGTGGACCTAGATATTTTCATTAGTGCTATCCCTATGCTTTGCTCTGTGACTGCAGCACTGAGTCCTATGTTAGTCTTTTATGTGGTAGGTGCTATATAAACAGAGACAGACAGTCTGTTAGTTTACGTCAATGCTTGTCAACCCAGAGAATTTGTTGAGTCTTTACTAACAATTCAAAGTATTTATGGAATGCTTCTCTTCCCTATCTCTTCCCTTCTGTTCTGGGTTTATAATTATTATAAAACAAAAGGATTAAATTACTTTAATGTTAAGAGTTTGGAAATACAGTGCCTGTGTGTTTCTTACAGTTTAGCAGTCAGTGCTTGTCCTTGAGAAGGACACGTAGTTAGGAAACATAACCTTTCCTTTATATTGCAATAAAATTTTTAACAAATTTTGATTTTTTTTGGTTGGTTTTGAAAAACACCTTACAGTCATTATCTGTCACAAAAAAAAAAAAAAAAAAAAAACCACCAAAAAAAGGAGAGAAAAAGAAGGGGAGGCAACAGCAAGTTTAGGTCATGTGAAGTGGGGAGGGATTGTAGTACTGCCAAACCTGGTATATTATAAAAACCATTAAATGTTTAACCTTAAACAAATGTTGCTTTTTAAGAGTAGTTTTGTAGATTTTATTTGCTCTCTGTTTTGGAAAACTTTCTTCCCCAACATGGAAGCTGTCCACTTTTTTTAGTGAATGTTTTGATCCTCTTTCTTCTGATGCCAAAAAATGAGGCTCTAAGGAAAACAGTAAATATTGCATAGGAGTCAGCAACATTTTGTTGGACTGGAATTCTGCAAGCAGCTCAAGTGATCCAGTGGGCAGTTGCTGCCAGGAGGCTGCCCAGTCCCTCCCTGGGGCTTTCCCAGACTTTTGGTCTCATACATGAAACAGTTCAGTTCACTCCCACAGCACAAAACTCTGGTGCTAAAACCCACATCCACTTGCTGTGAGCTGCAGGGGGTTACATTAGTCTGAAGGGAAACCCAACGAGCCTTAGAGCTGGTAAGAAGCAAGGAGTGGGAGTCATGGGGATGTGGAGGGATGGAGTGGGTGAAACTTTGCACTTCTGGGTGGGGGGCTGTCTCACTTTGTCTGCGGTAGCTGCGGTTTGGATGGAAGTAGCCTTTTTTTTTTTTGGCCTGTCTTGGGGCCTTCAAACATTTTCATTTTGAAATGTTTGCAAAGTGAAAGGTTGCACATCCTTGAGATGTGTTGGTCAAAACAAAATGATTTCTCTTCCTGAAGTGTAGTTGTGTTTTATGTATTTTTGCGTTGCATGAATACTTTTTTCCTCTCCCCCTAATACATTTCCTATCCATTTGCACAATCAAAGATATTCATATGAGTATTAAGCTTTTTGGAACAATATGGTAAATATTTATCCAAGTTTGCATCAAAAAAATATTTTGAATTCTCCATCTTCAGGAGTTTTAAGAAACAGCATTCAAAATTCATAATACAGCTGTTTTTTTCGGAAAAAAAACCAACACAACAAACAAACAAACAACAAAACAAAACAAAAATAAAAGAACATTTTAAATGGAGGTCTGGAAAAGAGAAGAGAGAGGACCAAACAGTACAACAGTTCTGAATTTTAATCTCTTGGCCAGTTCACAGTGTGAAATGTAAAGCTGCTTCAATCTGTATAATGTTCAAGAGACAACTGTATTCATGTGCAGGTCTGTTAATCTGGTTTGAATTCTGTAATCATCTCTGGCAATCCAGAGCTAAGGGATTTTTCCCCATTGGGATTCCAAGCAGCTAGTATTTGGCTTCCTTACGTAGGGATGATTACGAACCAATGAGTTAGTGTGAAATGCTGATAGATCTCTTGTTCCTTATGGTAAAGAGACAGCATAAAAGCTGGCATAATTATGGTAGGCTTTACTGGGACTGGACAAGGAAGGTCCTTCTTGAATGATTTCACAGGAAGGCTCTAAATGTGCTTAAACGAGGCTTTTTGTGGCTATTCTTCACTTTTTTTCCTCAACCAGGTCAAAAGCAGGAAGCACTTGAATTCTTGTGAAGTGTCCAGCTTTGGGTCCTTTATATTTCTGGTTTGGTGCAGTGAGCATTCCCAGGGAACTGCTTGTTTTTCTGTTTTGTAGATGATGGTTGTTAATTACTTGGCAAGGAGACTGAAGTGCTTGGGGAGCCTGACAGCAGGCTGGCTGCCCCGGGTTTGGGGGAGGAAAGGCATCCAGCACGGAGGAGCCGGGATGCCGCACAGCTGCACCGCTGGAGCCACTCGGAAGGGCTGAGCGTCCCTTTCCACCCGCGCTTCGTTCTTGATCGTAAAGTTCGTGATTTTACATTTACTTGTAATCTTTCATGTAACAGGGAGTAGTGCCTGGTAGCCTGCTGTAATGCTATTGTGCAGTTAATACCCTGCTGCCTGTTCTATAATTAGGGCATATTTCAAGCCATCCATTTTTAGATAATGGTTTTTTGATTGTTTTTTTTCCCCTTTCCTTTCCTTCCCTACTGTTTGCTCCAACCTCTCTGAGATATGATTCAACAAAATCAATACTATCTAGTGGCTACTTGCTTCTGGAAAGGAAATCTTGTCTTCCTTTCCCTATCAATACTTTTGCATCTTTTTCCAACCTCCAGTGCATCTAAGGTGAATGAATGCATGAAACTGGCTGCTTTATTTTTTGGCAGCATTACATTTCTGATGGCTTAACTTTCCCAGACCGCATCCTGAGGCTAGATGCGTGCCAACACTGCTGCACAGAAAGTGGTGGGAGCAGGCAGCCAGGAGGAGGGAGGGAAATGGGTGGAACAACTTGTGTCCATGACAGCTGGCTGCTGGATGAGCTTTGGTTTGTCAGATGCTGGCGGGACGCATGAACTGCCTCAGCAGTTGGATGAGGGATAGTTTCCATCTATCAGTGACAATTTTATTGTCTTGTATTGAGTAATTGACTTCTGTTTGTATCTTTGTCTGTTCTGCATTTTGGATATACTGTATATGTATTTATATCTTTAAATTACTTGAATGCTCTCAGTGTGCGTATTTATACAACTTCTGCTCAGATCTTCTGAAATAATAGACCAGTTGCAGTTTCAGCCTTCTCTAATTAGATATATTATTTTTTTCCTTTTGAATCTGTGGGGGCTTTTTGCTTTGGGTTGTTTTAGCATCCTGTTTCTAAAAATGCTTTCATTTAGTCTTTTTATCTACAGAAGTAGCTAATTTCGTGTCTCAAAGCATATGGGTAGTTTCTAAAATAGGTCTGAGTTGAAATGAACTGTACAGATAATTGGGCAGAGAACAAGATAAGATGTCAGTGACTGACTGGTTAGAGAAGTTCAGAAGCAACATATACTGAGCAAAATGGTGAAATTTGTAGTTAAATTTATTTGAACACACTGTTATTTTATAATGGTTTATGAATTATAGAAGGGAAGATTTTTTTATTGCCTGAGTAATCACTGCACTTGCCTGGTAAGTATATATTAATATATCCTCTTGAATGATTCCATCGGTTTTCATGAGATAGCTGCATTTTTTAATTCACTTGCCCCCTGTATTGCAGGTGCTCTCATTAATATGTGTTTAGACTGTGCTGCTCAGCATGGTGTCATGCAGTTTATCTGATATATGATAAAAAGGAAGAAGGCAGTAAATCATCTTAAAACTTGACAAATAAAGTGAAAGAAACACAAGGCTCAGTGCTACAACCCTTGGCCAGACAAGTGATTCTTCTGTGATCAGTAAATCTGCTTTCACAAATGGTGTATCTTGTTTAGTAAATAGGAACTCAGGACATTTGGAAAATGATGATTACCGTCTGTGCAAAATATGCTGGTGACAAAAACTTAGTGAAAAATTTCAGTGTTACATAAAATAATAGTTGAGGGGACATTGCTCACTTCACACAGGTCTACACAGACAACTAAAATGAAAAAATATTTTTGGTAAAACTTGGTGGAGGTGTATCCTGTTAATCTTTTCTTGTGCTAGGGTTCATAATCAAATTGGCTGTTAATTCAGTTAAAACTCCAAAAAGCCATGCAAAACTTCCTCAACATCTTCCTTCATCAAAGATTTAGGAAGCTGTAAAGTGGGATGGGAAGGGGAGGAAGTGACCCTTAGATACAGGGCTCACCAATGTTCCCATTATCACAGTGAGGGAAGAAGTGGATATACGTGTTCAGGACACTCCTGCAACTTTGTGAAATATGGTCATATGAGAAGCAGTTTGTGAGCTGAAGGTTGCCGTTGTGTGTTATGGAACTGGGAAAAGCTGGTGCTGACAAGGAGGAAGGAATTACCTGAAGTTACTTGGTGTGGAAATGAGGCAGTAATGGCAGGGTGTGGCTGCCTTGGGCTACAGGGTCAACTTACCCTACCTCATCCTGGACCAAGGAAACTGCTGCTACTTAGTGTACCCATTTTCCATTTTGGTGCTTTTCTGTTTTGTGTTTTTGAGCCTTGTGGTTCTAAGCTACATGAAACTCATGGTACATGGTTGTAGGGTCAGGAGCTGAAATCACTTGCAAGTCTTGTAATCTTAATAAAAGCAAAGGAAAAATATTGTCCAAAATTGATGAGAGATACTGACATTCTAAGATGCTGGAAAGCGGTGCCGCAGAAAGGGACCTGGGGGTCCTGGTCCATGGCAAGTTGAATAGGAGTCAGCAGTGCCCTGGCAGCCAGGAGGGCCAACTGTGTCCTGGGGGGCATCAGGCACAGCATCGCCAGCCAGGCGAGGGAGGGGATTGCCCCACTCTGCTCTGCACTGGGGCAGCCTCACCTTGAATATTGTGGGCAGTTTGGGTCACTGCGGTATAAGATATTAAGACAGAGAGTGTCCAAAGGAAGGCAGCGAAGATGGTGAAGGTCCTTGAGGGGAAGCCACATGAGGAGTGGCTGAGGACATTTGGTCTGTTGAACTGGAGAAGAGGAGACTGAGGGGAGACCTCACTGCAGTTACAACTTCCTCATGAGGGGAAGACGAGGGGTAGTCACTGATCTCTTTTCTCTGGTGACCAGTGACAGGTCCCAAGGGAATGGCCTGAAGTTGTGTCAGGGAAGGTTTACTTTGGATATTAGAAAGATGTTCTTCACTGAGAGGGTGGTTGGGTACTGAAACAGGCTCCCCAGGGAAGTGGTCAGAGCACCAAGCCTGACAGAGTTCAAGAAGGACAATGCTCTCAGGCACATGGTGTGACTCTTGGGGTGTCCTGTGCAGGGCTAAGAGTTGGACTTGATGATCCTTGTGGGACCCTTCCAACTCAGCATATTCTGTGATTATTTTATGAAACACAAGCCATAAAAAGTCTCTATGAGCAAAAGAACACTATTGAATATTTTCTGTTTATATTTTGGGCTTGATAATACGTGTTCCAAGATGAAAGTGAAAACAAAGGTTTGAGGAAATGTATTGTAATACAGGAACCAAGTATGTGAAAGAGCAGTGCTTTATTCCTGTAAACAGAACTCCTCATACACAGAGCTCTCTCTTCACATGTCTTTCTGGAGATGTAGTTTGTACATTTCTCTGTTCATTTAAGAAACCTCCATTATTCATTAAATAGTTGATGAACAACTGCCATCAGCAAAGCCACTATGCCTGAGTGTAGATGACTCATAACAACTTTAGTGTAAGAAATACTGTGGTTTTGTTGGAGGACCTCAGTCATAAGCTACTGCTTTCAAACCACAGTTATTTTAAGTCCTGTACGGTGCTTTTTGTTTTATTGGAACAGCATCAGCAGTGCATGCTACATTATTGTGCTAATCCAAAATTTAAACAAATATTGAAAGATAATCCCATTAATTGCTGACTCATTTTAATAAGAGTCACAGCAGATGCCCAGGTTTGCCTGCATGGAAATGACTATTAGATCAGAGCCAAAAGAACAAGATCAGAGCTAGATAGGACAACATTCTAGGGCACACTGAGTCTGGCTGCTGTAGCCAGCATTGGCAGGACATCTGTAGTGACTGTGGAATGCACCATTCAATCCCTTACTTTGTACCATAGGCAGTATACTGAGGCTGAGATCAGGGGGTAATTGATAAATCTTATTCTGTTAATATTTTAGTGCTTCTTGTCAAAGCTTGGACTTTACAATCTTGAATAAGTTGTCCTAATTAGGTATCCTATTCAAATGTAGTGGCATCCATAGCTGGTAACTTGGCAAACTTTAACTTTTTAGTGGCAATGACTAGCAGCTCTATTTCAGTCTAAAAATGAAATTTACCCTGGGAAAGATGCATGGTTTCTCTTCCAGTCAGAACAACGATAAAGCTTGGTAAAACACAGGAAGGCAACACTGAATGCTCGAGTCTCATAAATACCTATAAACCAAACCAGTGCAGTAATGTCGTAACTTAGACCAAGCCAATATGGGAATGTTTCTCCTTGGCATTGGGCTGTATCACTGATGCTCTGCATATCCCCCCCCCACCCCCCCCGCCTTAGTTTATTAGAAATGAAACTATTTCAAAAGTCAAGTTGTTTCTTCTTTCAGAATAGCTTTTGTTGTGTTGTGCAGTTAAACTTGCTGAAGTTTGTTTCGGTTCTCCTTCTGTGTTACTGCCCTGTATATTGTTCTGAGTGTTTCCCATCCTGAGTGTTACGGATATCGCAGTTTGGAAACCCCTGCTCTCTGTTACTATGTAATGCAGCATACCTACCAAGAAGTTAAATATTTTCTAGTTTTTGGCAAGTACTGTGTAATAAGTGTTTGGTCTGCCAGTTTTAAACTCTGTTATGTTTCCTGTTTAACTTCGCCATCGGATGTTGTGAGTACATTCACATAAAAGAGCAATATTAATACACTTTTTGCAATATATACCTACCATATTTACTTGAGGATTTATTTAACCCATGCAGTAAATGCCATGAAATGGAGGATAACTTTTGTTTGGTAGTTCTGTTAATGTTCCTATGCAGTGAGATATAATAGTCTTATTGCTTTGCATCTTTTTTATTCCCAGAAGATGGTCTACCTTCTTCTGCTGAACTTAAAATATTTTTGCCTGTGTCTGGAGAAATGCTCTGCAAGAAAAAAACCCTGTATTTTTACACTTTGTCAGCATATGTATCCGAACTAATCCTTTAATAGAACCTGATCTGTCCTGTACACTTTGCCAAGATTCCATTTTTCAAAGATAATTCTAAACCGTCTGTGATTTGCCATTTATTTTTCTGGCCACCACCTTCTTGCAGAAAGAAAACTAATTTCTTTGGTGAGACAGCCCTCCTGACTTCAGCAAAAGCTATTTTTTTCTCTTTTTGAAGTGTTGGGTTATCAGCTCTTTGCAGTATTTCAGTAGTGGCTCACCACAGTAAAGGCAGGCCTGATGTTTGACCTTTATAGCTCATCTGCACAAAACAGAATCTCAGTATGAAGTTTTTGTATATTCTGCAGCTGCAAAGTGTTCACAACTCTATCACCACTGCAGTGGGAGTGGTGCATATACATCAAAACACAAGTCTGTGGGTAGCATTTAATAGAAGTCGGGGAAAGTTAGATTTTTTTTTTTTCCATGAGAGAAACTGGAACCTCCAGACTTTCTACTCTCCCCCTCCATACTCCTGATTTTTAGATAGTTTGAGTTTAGTCCAGTTGTTACTGGCATGTGTTTGGGTATACATCAGCAGTATAAGCATCTCAGCAGCATGTTGGTTCCTCTCATGAAAAGGATAAACCAGTGAGGGGTAGGTACCAAGTTAGTAGAAACTTAGTTTTGAGGGCAAATTTGAACACAGCCAGGGGCAAAATCTGTGGTATAGCTACCTGGGTAAAATGCTACTTTCTGCCTTCTTGTTTGTGTCCAGGAAGCTGCTCACTCTTGTTCTGTCCTTGCTGGTGAGTAAATGAATGGGTTGAATTCATCTCTGTTAGTGACAATGCTACTTAACACTCTGCTGAACTGATCAGGAGATTGTATGGGTTGGTTACCGTGCCTGAACCAGTGCTAAACTCCCACCTATGTCCAGGGATGAGTAGGAAGCATGAAGCTTTGCACTGATGTTACATGAAAAGATTTAGCAGTAGAACATCAAGACCACAGCCATTGTGGCAGGTGTTTTGGGGCTTAACACACCAGATATACATAACTATATAATTTTAAGAGAATTAAGTTTGGTACTCGAATTTTCTCTTTTCTGGTAGACTTTGCATCCAGAAATATTGCATTTCTTTCACTCAGAATGTATGATAAATAGTGGGATCACAATAGCAGTAAAAATTAGACAGTGCTGGATCAGTATAGAGCACTAAGTGCTTATAAGTGGGAATGAAATGTAACAGAACACTTAATGGTGTTGAAATTGGCTTATGAAACTGCTGATGAAGGGCCTATCCAATACTAAAACATTAGCGTAACCTTTGTGAATATAAATAAACTGTTTTTTCATGTTACTGGCATTTCAAGCTGGCTGATTATGTTTGTCTAAATGTTCATGGCCCCAAGTTATTTCTAATTAGAATGGTCTGAAAAAATAGATAATGCATCACCTAGCTTCAAACATACTTGCAGATGCAAGCGTGTTTGCAAGCATTCTAGCTGCTCATTTCCTTGCAGATGATAAGCAAAATAATTAAGTTCTTATTAAATTTGCAGTGTTTATTTCTCTTTTCTGTTAGTTAATTATTACCTTTTTCTCCCTTGGATTCTTACCTGCCCCCATTTTAAATTTACTTAAATCTTTCCCCACCTTTCTCTGCTCTTCAGTGTATTTTATCACTCCTGATTATAAGAGGGGAGAATGAATCATGTACTAGTCAACACAGTAACTGGCTGGTAGTATTTTATTGTACATCACATTTCTGACTTCTGGTAAAATTTATCAGTTTTGGTAGTGCATAAGAATAGCAGAAATATGTTAGTGTTTCTTTAAACAGATCAGAAATAATCGTAATGGGAATCTACTTTGGCCCAGTAAAAGCTGCAGGTTTTTGCAGCGTCTCCCTTTTTGCATATAAAAGGGGATTTTTTGTTCTATATATGGGGCAACAACTGGATTTTGTAAAGGTAGACTGTGTTACTACTTACTTAAATGGAGAAAATTGAGCAGTCCTACTGAAATGTGTGCTGCTGCTTGTGGAGCAAGTATTTGGTATTTTGTAATGTGCTGAATATTACCTGGTTTGGGCTTTTGTTATAACAAAGTGTATTACTATTTTATAATACACTTGCATACAATACACTAGATACAGGAATTTTCACCAGGAGTTTGTATTTCTGTCAGAATTTTCTTGTCTGCATCACCTGGAAGGTGATATCAGTCACTGGCAAGAAACCAGGGCTCTTATTTCCATGTATATTACAGGATGCTTTTTGTCCAGAGGGTTTGACTGCTCAATTTTGTATAAAAGTACGTGGTGGCTGGAATTCCATTACCCTTTTCCAGTCCAGCTTTACATGGCTTGAGGATGTGACACAATTAACAGAATTACTAATTTGAAATAGGTTAAATGTGTGCAGCATGTAAGTCTTCAGAAAATATGGCTTCCAGAGAGGATGGATAATTTATTTAATGGCTTGTACAACAATAATTAATTTGAAGACATTCTGTTTCCCCACACCCCCCTGTGCTGAGTTTTTGGTGTGAAGCCAGAGCACATCCTGGGTCAGAACACCTCTTGAAACTTTTGTTTTCTGTAAACAGTTGTAAAAGATCCCATTATAGAGAAGCACTCTTTTCTGTTGCTTGTGTTACAGTTTTTATTACAGTGCACAAGCTTTGCAAAATGACTTTTGCCCATTGAATGCAACTAATATTGCCCAGTCTAGTGGTAGGCATGTGATGCTGGCAACAAAATTGATTCTTAAGGCTATCTAATGTTTTTGCATTGAAGGTTTGTTTTCAGCTGTTTCTGGTTTTGTATTAAGGCTCTGTGTGTGCACATGTAAACCAAGTGGAATCAAAGTCCAAATATCTGCTTGAGGAGCTGGAGTTGCATTTAAATGATCTCATCACATACTAAGTAAGGGCTGTTGCTGAGAGGAGCTGTCCTGTCCCCTTCCAGCCATATTCCTGGCTATTCCCTTGTGTGAGCAGCAGTGCTGAGATGGCTGTGTGGTCAAACTGACACAAAATTTACTTCAGCTTTCAGCTGCATTGTTTCTGCTGCTCATTTCACTGTGTGGTTGAACAAATGCTGGTGCTGGCATAGGGAAAGGAGTAGCCAGAAGCAGAAGCTGAAGCAGAAGGTGATGAGGAGGGAGGACACGTGGCTGACCACAGTGTGACCTGTTCTCAGCAGCAGCTCTGCAACAGACTCGGCTTAAAGTGATTGTGAGTGATAACCTTAAACAGGAGTAAATGCCTTGACAAAGACGTGTGTGTAAAATAAGTTCCTATTTTGTCCCCAGCAGTATCTTGTTTTCTTAGGAAATCCTTTAAATAAATAAGGTACCATTTTGACAGACATTTTTTGCCTTGGCCAGAACAGTTAACAGCAGCAGTGGCCCTTAGTGAACTGCACTCTGGGAGCTGGAGATTTTGAAGCATATTAGCTGTCAAATCTCCAAGCAAATTAGTTTTCAGAAAGGTCTAAGACTTCACACTTTCACCCTCACTGCAGAGCTCTAAGAGTGATCTGAATATAGGTTTATAAATTACATGCAATTGCCTGCCCAATTTGTGCATCGTGTTGATTCCACAAGAGTTACTCTTTTTAAATTGGTTTCTGAATTTAGGATTCCTCAATTAGAGTGTAAACTGATACAGTATGTATATGAGATTCTTTACGAAAGGGAAATTCAGCCTGTCAGCTCTTTGATGGAGACGAGGAAAACTTGCTGGTACAGCTCCATGCACCATTGCCTTGGTCTTTCTAAGAGTTTTCAGTACTCCCATCTCCATAGGAAAGACAGATATGGCTCTGAAAATACCATTTTAGGAACTGAGGAATGATGTGGGACAGAGCTTCCACTACTGTAGTACAATACAACTTTTTGTGTATGGGGATGATTCCCAAGAAACAGAGGAATTTCTGCCTAAGATTGCAGATGTCTGAGAAGCTTCTATATATGGTGGGCCTAGCTAGATTATCCTCATCATTCTGGAACCAGCCACCTTTATGTTCTTGGGAAATCCTGTGCCAATTGAATGAAATGGAAGAGAGAAAGATGCCGTGTTGCAGCTGTGGGTGTCACGAGTGCATTGCCATCCAAGTACCGGTGCTTTGGTAGTATGGATTGTTGATCTCGCCATGGACCATGGCAAGCCTCTCTGTTTGCAGGGTTGCCTCAGTGTTTAATAGGAAAAATCAACTTCTAAGAAGTGAAGAATAAACACTTGGAAATATTGTTGGAATTCACAACATGCTGAAGGATCACTGAGCAGCACAGAGCAGTAGCTGTGGTGTCTCTTTCCCCTGCTGTTCAAAGAGTAGGGCTTGGCTGTTCCTGGGAATGCCTTGATGTGGTGGATTTTGCCATGGGAGAGGGAATTGGATGAGATCAGTGTCCAGCATCTGCAGAGCAATTGTTCAGAAGATATTACAAGAGAACCTTATGAAAAGGTTAAACGGAGTTTGGATTTGCTTTTTATGGAAGCATGCAAAGAAAACCCCAGTAAAGGCAAGAAAAAGTAAAATGGTGGCAAAGAATAACAATAAATTGAGGTGCCCAAAATCTACTCTAATCATGTTTTTTAAATGAAAATTGTTATGATAGCACTGCAATAAATGGGCTTTTCTCCTTTCCCTTGCTCCTCCCACAAAAAAAAAAGGTTGTGGATTTTTTTTTGATTCAAAGGTGAATGAATATTACCTTAGTAATATCTCAAGGTTCTTTATATTATTATTTCATGGTTTTTATTGTGTTAAGAGAAACAATTGCTTTCACACCTTAAAGCAAGAGACTTCAGTAATCACATTCTAATCAGTTTTTATTACTATTTCTATTGTTTGAATATGGTTTCCTTTATATTTTCTTCCAGATTTCTTAACAATAGTAGATTTCCTCAAGTCCTGTTAATCAGAATAAATTCCATTTTGCTAGGAAACAGTTGACTGGCTCTGTGCTTTGCTCTATTTTTTTTTTTCCCTAATACTTACAGTGGGGACCCTTTAGTACAAAAAAAATTTGCAATACTTTTGGATCCTACCATCAATAATAAAATACACTTTTTGAATGTATAGCATTTTGTGCACACTTTGAATGCAGAAGTAGAATAGCCAAATGAAAATGCTGGGTTTCCTACAGTTCTGTTGAACAAGCACATTGACAATTAAGGTAAGAAAAAAGTCTACTGAAGATTGTAGTCTTTCTATAGAAGAACTTAGGCTAATCATGGTGGGTGTATTTTTTAATATCCAGCTCTTCAAGGGTTAAACAACATAATAAATTTCAGTGAAAGGCAAAGTGTGTTTTTAGGATGAGACACCCTTAAAGGGAAGACAGATATTTTCATTTTCTCTGTAGAGAAGTGTTAGCACTCTGATAAATGTGTTTGTAGTCATTATACCTTATATTTAATCCTGTTTCTCATTCTTGGGTTTTTGTATGTATTTATTTTTCAGGCAGCAGCATCTGTCCAAAGTCCTTAATATTGTCTAGAACTTGTACGGCGGGTGCCACAACCAGGCTAGTTGAGCAGAATGTACGCAATGAAGCAGCTCAGGGAATAAATGGAAGTGTGCCAGTCAAACAATCCCCACGTTCAGCTTCAAATCCAAAGCCACAAGGTAAGTAGTCTCAAATATTTTTGTTAGGGAAGTTGTTCTTCTTCTCAGACATTTAAGAGAAATAGAACACCTTGAAAGAACTGTATCTGTCAGAAAGAAAACCGTAGGGGAAAAGCTTGTTACTGAAAAACAAATGTTCTGTAAACACCTTATGGTTCTGTAATTTCTGGCCTATTTTCCAAAAGTATTGCTGCATTTGAGCTGGAAAGTTTCAACACTATTCTTGAATTGGACAGTCTGACAGTCTGGCTTCAAGGCAGGGGTGATGGGGAAGATATTCAGGGCCTTTGGAGTTCTAGCAGAGCTCAAGAGGAGCCCTCCTGCAGGAGTTTGTGGAAAGATGGGAACTTAATGTTTGTGCAGTAAAAGCTGACCAATAGTGTAAATAGAATAGAAGTAGATTTCCCTTCTTTCTGTTTCTGTCCATAAATAGTATCTTCACTTTCAAAAGCTCATATATATATATGTGTGTGTGTGTATATATATATATATATATAAATACTTTATATATGCATAATTTATATGTATATGTGCATAAATATCCATATATACTTCTTATATATATATAAAGTCAATATATATATTGACTCAAACCACAAACCTTCTTTTTATGTGATCTTCTCAGTAATATTGATGAGTCTGCTGAAGATGATCACAACAAAGAGTCACTATATTCCAGAAATCTTGAATTCAAAGCAAGTGTGGACTGATGTCTTTCAGAAGTGACATGCAATAGGAACTTTGTTCATCTTTAAAGTTAAAAAAAAGAGTGAGTTTAAAAGACTTATATCATAATGCTGTTCAGTGAATTGGATTCTGAGACACAGTGCTGATACTACGGAAACAAGAATTGCTTACAGAAAACCCAGTGTCGTAGTTTGCCCCTGGCTGAAATGCCAGGTACCCACCAAAGCCGCTGTCACTCAGCTCTGTAACTGGACAGGACAGAGAAAATATAACTAAAGGCTCATGAGTTGACAAACGCAGTACTATCATGGCAGACTTGACTTGGAGATATTATTTGGATTTACTAGCAATCAAAATCAGAGCAAGATAATGATAAGTAAAACAAGACTTAAAACCACCTTCCCCCCACCACTCCCTCATTCTTCAGGCATTGACTCCTTCCCCGGCAGCACAGAGAGATGGAGAATGGAGTTTACAGTCAGTTCCTTGCAGGTTGTTTCTGCCGCTGCTCAGGGAGAGGAGTCTTGCCTCTGCTTCCTGTGTAGTCCCTCCCACAGGAGACAGTTCTCCATGAACTTCTGCCATGTGGCTCCTTCCCCTGGGCTACAGTTCTTCATGAACTGCTCCAACGTGGGTCACTTTTCCATGGGGTGCAGTCCCAGTGTGAGTCCCCCACAGGGTCACGAGTCCTGCCAGCAAACCTGCTCTAGAGAGGGCTCCTCTCTCCACGGATCAGCAGGTCCTGCTTCATTGCAGGCTTCCCATGGGATCACAGCCTTCTTTTGGCCATCCACCTGCTCCAGTGTGTGTCTCTTCCACGGGCTGCAGGTGGGTCTCTGCACCCCCCCTGACCTCTGTGGGCTGCAGAGGGACATCTGCTTCACCGTGATCTGCACCGTGGGTTGCAGGGGCATCTCAGCTCCTCCTCCTGCTCCTTCCTCACTGACCTTTGTGTCTGCAGAGTTGTTCCTCTCATGTATTCGCCCTCCTTTCTTTTCCAAGTACAATTACATCTGTGCAATAAATTTTTTTTCCCATCTTAAGTAGTTATCAGAGTGGTGCCACTGCCTTCTCTGATTGGCTCGACCGTGGCCTGCGGATCCATCCTGGAGCCAGCTGGCTTCTAACAACTTCTCACAGAAGCCACCCTAACTCAACACACTAGAGCACACCTCAATCATGTATAGAAACAAGAATCACACAGGGTTATCATGTAGTGGATACAACAGTCTGTGTATCACTTAATGGGAAAATGCATCTTGAAGAATTTTGCTTCAGTCTTGAGTTCATCTTAGAGTTAAGGGGCGAAGAATTTTTTTGGGTGTCAAGAAAATTTTGTTTGCTTCAGGAGAATGAGATCAAAATACTATTTTTTAATAGGGTTTTTTTATAGAATTTTTGCCAGTATTGTTCAGTAAACTAAGATGTTTTTGCCAGTTATGTGTAAACATTACTTATCTGAGTAGCCTGCACTGTTTCCTACGTCTCTGAAACAAATTCTTTGCAGCAAAGTTAACAAGAGAACGTGTGTTCTTCCTAAGAAAAATATTTTATAAATCTGCTAATGGATAAATAGAAACGAGTAATCAATAAAAAGATTTTAATCCTTTCAAAACAAAACAAAGTCAGCACACTTATTATAAATTCTAGCTATTAGATAAATTAGGAGTTGTATATTATTGGACTCCATTCATTCAAGTAGTTATGCAGCTGTTGTTGCTCTTTCCTAGCCATGACTTGTGTGTTTGTCAATATTGTTTACTCCAAATTGTACCACAGCCAGGAATAGTGTTGTAGTCTAAGAAATGCAGCTGCGTAGATTATATTTAATAATACTGTTTTAAATAGTATTTTATGTCTGCTTTGCTCATGGGCCTATGACTTTCTCCATTTATTTCTATTAAATATGTGCATCAGATTGACGTTTTATAGTTGGCTGGTTTTGGTTTGATTTGGGTTTTTTTCTCCTTAATTGAATTGAAGCAAACCAAAATAGAATCAATGAGATAAGCATTTGGGAGTCCAAGTGATGTCCAAGCAGACTAGATTGCTCTAGTTTATTGGTTTAAATGTGGTCACTCTATTTTTTTAAAGTGCTTTTTGTGTACAGGTACAGAAATGTTTTTGGTTCATAGTAGTAGGAAGTGTTCTTCCAAATTGTTGTTCCAGTCATGCAAATACTAAAAGTCCTTTCATAGTGAGAGGAAACAAGATGACAGACCTGAATTGTATGCCAGTACATTTGGTTTTGGCTGAACTAATCCAAAATGGCCTTCATCTAACCCACCAAAATGCACAAAATTAAAATGAGAGATACAGAAATGACTTTGAGGTTGTTTTGCAAGTAGAGTACAGCTACTTTCAGTAAATTTAGTTTTAATATAGAGGTTTAATATGGAGGAAAAAGGTCCAAAATCTTGCACTTGAAGTGAACCCTGTTTTGTCTCTATTTGGTCTCTGAGAACTAGTTTAAATATTTGGAAACAGTTCACTCAGGGTAGCTAGGTCAAGTGAATAAATTTCTGCTCAGAATCCAATATACAATTCTTTCTTTTAATTTTCATTCTTTTCCCCTGGCATTTCAATGAGGAAAAAAAACCTATCTGTCTGAAAGGCTGGCAGTAAAGAGCAATTTTTATTCTTCAATAATTCCATCAATTTTTGTTCCTTCCATCAACAATTTAGTGATTCATATGTCAGATTTCTGTCTTGAGCATAGTTTGATACTTGAAAATCTTTGCAAATTTGGAACAAAGCCTGAAACTGGCTGAAGGTTGATGAGGGAGTTAAGCAAAGAAATCAGGACTGTGGAGCAAAGCAGACACAGTCTGCACCAGCTGTGGAACCTGGTGCTTTGCCT
Source organism: Acropternis orthonyx (assembly GCA_035583155.1). NCBI lineage: Eukaryota > Metazoa > Chordata > Aves > Passeriformes > Rhinocryptidae > Acropternis > Acropternis orthonyx. The sequence goes on along the minus strand of JAWWEU010000040.1, from coordinate 61,506,819 downwards.
TTGCACCAATGCAGTGTGTTTTCTGACAGAGCAGACTAATCCAGACTGGAGGTGATGAGTGGAAATAGCAAAATATGCTACCAGGTTCCAAAATGAAGATGATGTGTGAGAGAGGAAGCAAATTGTTAAATAATTTAAAATTTGCCCTTGCCTACAAACATTTTCAGCAGTGATCTGAACCTAGCAATAGCAGAATGCATGTTGAATGACATGTAAAAATTGACCTTTTTTTTCCCTAGTTTCTTCTATACCTTGTTTTTTGAGCCTCTTACATGAGTTTTCTTATGATGCCCAGTTACTAAATACTGGGCACTGAAACTATTGTCTGTACCAGGCAGCTTTATTGTAGGATGCAAAATATATTGAAATGTCAACACTTCTTCAAAGCAATGAAGTGTCTTGTCAGTTCACGACTGTGCATCAGTTGCTCATTTAAATTTTTCTAATGAGAGCTTAGTAGTTCTTATGAATCTCCTGCTGAGGCTGAAGAGGCATTTTTGTTTGGGTTGGAGATGAATTTCCACTCCAACAGACAGCCTGGTTTTTGCTACTGTAAAACGATAAGGACACAAGACATTTAACACGTAGACTTTAGCATCAGTTTTAGCTGACTGCTGTGTAGCATCAATCCTGTCTTCCTTTCTCAGTTAATTATAGGATATTCTGTGGTTTTGAAAATGTTCAGTGGCCTGAGCCTAAAAAAGCTGAGAAAATTCTGAAAGTCTGAAATGTAGACTGTGCTTCTCTGGCAAATGAAACTTTTACAGTTAAAGGTGAATTGAACTGCAACTGAGAGCTGTTCCTAGGTAGGCTTCTTCAGTCTCAGTGGTGCTTTAAGAAATGCGTTACAAAGTCTCTTTTGTCAATAAAACTGCCAAATCCCAAATATTATCTCTGGGAAGAAGACAAATGAGAGAACAAAATGCATCTGATGATTATTGGTCTGCTTTCTTAATAGCATATTGAAAGATATTTCTTCTGGTGTGATCTAAAAATATGGAAATGTAAATCTTAAAGAGAAGATGACTTTTTTTCTGCTGAGTCTAGGTTACTAGTTGCTTAATACTGTTCTTAAGAGTATAAATCTTTGGCATCTATCCACCTGTGCTCATGTGATCTTCATGAAGGTGATGATGGATGACTCAGCCAGGGGAGCTCTAGTAGCTTGCCACAGGAACTTTTAAAGGTTAATTTCATTGACTCAAGTCACAGCAGCATTTTTAGCTATCAGGAGTTAAACACATGGATGGAGATTGAACACATTATGCTTTCCAAGGGAAGAGATAAATGACCTTTGCTAGTATGCTTTGGAGTCCACAAAGGTGGTTGCGCTTTTTGAGCCATTTGTAGCATTACCTCCCATTCCCTTATGCAGGTATGTAAAGTCAAATGCACAACTAAGCATTGCAGCATAAGTCTTGACTATGGCTAGCGGGATACAGTGCCAGCTACCTGAGTGTATGGTGGGGTTTTCTTTGAGCAGAATATGCAGTTTGTGTCTCCTAATGAGCTCAAAATTCTACAGTATAGAGAGTATTTATAGACTCAAACAGAGCTCTGTATTATGCAGGTTACTACAATGGGCCAGTCTTTCCTTTTTTTCTTCCTTAAGATCCTTGCTGTGTGCACATTGAAAAATAATCTGATTAAAACAAAACACTACAGAAGTACATTGAGGGGAGAATTAATGGAATTTATTTTCTGTAATCCCTGTTAACAAGGCTGATCTTATAGGAAGGTTTGAGGGTTGGGGTTTTTTTTAGACTACCAGTTCTTTTCTTTCCATTGATCTTGTGACTATCTTTTCTCCGTTGCTCTATTTCTAAACCATACAGTAGCTACAGCAGCAGCTGATTAGGGGAAATGCTACCTGTTAGATACTAATAGAAAGTAAAGAATAAAATACCTTGCGTAAGTGAATTGGTCTGGCTCTTTGCTTTGTGATTCTCTTCTGAAAATGTTACAGGGATTTTCGGTATGTGGGCATTGTTTGACCAGAGATTTCTCATGCTTGCCCTATGTAAATGTTGCTAAGCTGTGGTTTTTCAGTAATAGCTGCAAAAGTGTGTGACACCTCCACAGAATGTCCTAGAATTTGATTTTTGTCCCAGTGGATCCAGTGTAAAAATAACTTCCAACTAATTCCTTCTTCTTTATCAGTAGACATTAATTCCCTATAGTTTAGTAGTTTTAATATATCCTTGTGAGGGTATTAACATTTTATGAAATGTACAAAAGAATTGAAGAGATGTATGAGTTCATTACATAAGAGATTTCATAGGAATGAGGTTATACAAAGTCCATTGTAACAGCCAGGAGTGTTCCTATAAACTCATGTGGTGCTGGTCAGCAAAACCACTCAGTGTCCCTGTTCCTGTCCATCTCCTCCCTGAGGGAATGGCAGTGCTTACACTTAATTATGTGTTCTGCTTTTTCCCAGCCCGCCTGTGTCACCTTTTTCCGCTGTCCCATCGCCTTTGTCAGCGCAGCAAGCTATTCAGAGCTTGGACAATTATCTGATGCTCATTGGCCTGATTCTGCCAGACCTTCTCCAAACTCCATGAGAAGAGGGAATGTAGGGAAAGCTGCTCCCCTGCACTGCAGCTGCGGCTGAGCGACTGCATGCGGCTTCTCAGGAGGGACATTAGTTACTACAGATACTGAAGCAGTTACACAATTTAATAGTCTGCTTGTTTCAGGGTTGCAATGTAACTATTTCAGAAGGGATTCTGAGTCATCTCTCTGTGCTGCATCCTTCCTCAAACTTGCTTCTCTTGCTTGTGTTAATAGATATAAAGCTTCCAAGAACGAAGTGTGCACATATGCACAGTAAAAGCATCTGATCTACAGTAATTGTCTTCCTTCTCCCTCTGATTATTTAATTTATCAGCATTTGTAGTTGATATGATTGAAGTCTAAAGCTTTTTGTGGTAAATTCATTTCTTTATAGAGTCTCTCATGGTACTTCTCAGACTGTAGCAATCACTACCATCCCACTTAAGTGCAATTAGGTTTTTTGAAACACAGACAAATATTGCCTCCTATAAATTTAATGTAAGGTAGAGATGGAAAGTTACCCTTAAACTGGAAGAAACACATGATTATCATAGTCTATGATTAGTATATTTGCAATAATTTTTCAACACCCCTTTCAAGTGTCAGTTGATGGGATTTAAGCTCATTCCTGTAGTGCACAGGTTCCAGGGTAAGCTAATAAAGCTGTTCTAGAGTCAGTGATGCGAAGAATATGGCTTTTTCACATCCATCTATTGTGTATCCTGTACACAATACTAGTACTAGTGAGTTTTTTTTTTCTATCACGAGAGAGGTATGTGATTCCTAATGCCAGTTTCTGTCCTCCTTCCCTTCATGGCTGGTCCCTGGCAGCTCTTTGTAGTTGTTGGAGGGCCAGTGCCGATGGCACACTGGAATGGAGCGTCTGTGGAACAGTGGCTGAGCCCCTGGGGCTATTGGTTCCACTGACAGGGTATTGGCTACTCCTGCCAATTTCTGCCTGCCTTTTAATATATTTTTTTTCAATTTCATGTCAAATGCTTTTATTTTCCCCACAATATGTTTTGGGAGTATGTGTGAGAATGAACAGAGTTCTGTTCTTGGGAATTAAGGACCTTTCCGTTAAGTCTCTCTTTTTGATGGAGCTGGACATGCATTGCTCTGGCAGTAGAACACGTTTCAGCCCAGTCTGTGATGTGCTTTTGCTGCCCACAAATGCTGCATAGTTGCTTACTGGATAAAAGTTAATTTAAAGATTTTTAGCATGTGTGAATTTAGTTGCTTTATGTGTCACCTTGTCTTTTGTGTTCTAGTCACTGCTGTATTAAATAGTGGCTGATCATTAACAATCTAATTAGAAGGACTTGTGGTAGGGATGGGAAAAAAGCAAGAAAAGTAAAAAATATTTTCGGAGAGAAGGTTTTCAGCAGTATAATTAGACAAAGGTTCAGTGAGTAAAGGGAGTTCAAAGCTGAAGTCAAACACCTTCTCCATTAATGATTATTATTGAAGTCTGAAGGGATAAGGTAAAGAATGAGAGCACTGGGATTTTGGGACAGCAAGTTAAATCTCTCTCTTGAGCTCCACAGTACAGCTAGGTCTTTTATGCTTAATGCTTTTTTATTATAAAGGCTGTGTTTATGGAGGCCACTTACGTATTTACTACAGTACACTATAAAAACAAACAAACAAGACAACTCCCTAGTTTTCTAGCTTGTCAAATTAGCATATGGTTCAGCTTTTACTCATGAAATTTAACAAGATCCCCAATACCAAACAGTGCATAAAGAACTATATGAAGTCCCTGTATTCATAAAGCAACTTTAAGGTTAATTAAAGCCATGAGCATCTCTTTTTCATTACTGCAGTAAGTTCTTATGCAAAAGTCTCATAAGTGAGAGTAATCTGGTCTAGTGGCAAGTGTCCCTGCCCATGGCAGGGGGTTTGGAACTGGATGATCTTTAAGGTCCCTTCCAAGGCAAACCATTCTATGATTCTGTATTATGCCAGCTCAAAGAAACATGAGTGAATGATTGTTGTTGTTATTGTTGTTTGCAGTGCCTCCAAAGCCAATTCATCTGCAGAAGGCAACATACCAAACCCCCAGGCATAAAGCTTTAGCAAATCTCAGACCAAGAATGGAGGAAGAGACACCTGCTGCTGTTTCTAGTGTTGCCAAGGAAAAATCCAGTAAAGTGTCAGATCTCATCAATCGTTTTGAGGGAGGCAGGTATGTAACAGAGTTTGAATTGGTTTGTAACTCTGTTTGCTGTATGTGGATTGTTGGGACTTGAACTTGTGGGGAAGAATGGTAGCACAGTAGTGCTCACACCCATCCCTGCCAGAGGACCTGATGGCAAAGCTGCACATGTTTTGAAATGGTGGCAGCTGGTTGTATATTTGGCCTACACAAGACGTGCTCCTTCATAAGGTACTAACCTTAACTTTTCTTTAAAACAGGAAAAAAAAGAAACTTGTAGCATTTTTAAAACATCCGGAAAAATGTTAGGGATTTGAAGTAAATGCTGGGCTTAAAGTGAAACATTGAAGCTAATTTTAAATTCTTCTGTTCTTGAAGGAAAAAAACCCACTTTTATAAGCAAATATAAAAACTTGAAATCCTGATTTTCATTTTACACTCTTTTAATCTCTTAGATTGTTCATGTGAAGAGAGTGAACTCTTTGAGTTAATTGTACTGATACGGCATACATTCTCTAAAAAGTTTCCTTTGGAGCACTAGGTGATTTTGGAATATCTCAGTGTTCTTGTGTTTTGATACTGCATTTTACAGGAAACATGTGGACCTTTGGGAAACATGAACCACAGTGAACAATGCTTTCAAAAAATAGCGTGTCTTTAATTAGATGTATGTGATGCATCTTTAATAAGATGCATTACAAGCTCTGAAACAGAGGTTTTGAATATATCTGCTCTATATAAAGAGAACAACTTTCCAGGAAGCCCATGACAGAGGAACAGCTCAAGAAGCAGTCCAGTGACAGTTGAGCATTGCAAGTTTTGGATGTGGTTTTCTCATTCTTCTGTGGGGTACTGGCGTTTTGAAAGGATGCCCTCTGTGGGAATGAATGTGTGATGTACAACAGAGCATGAGCTCCTGAGGAGCCAGACTATTAACACTTTCATTGAAAGAATTTCCCCTCAAGATGGGTGAAATTTAATCCTTTATATGGAATCAGCTGAGCATTGTAAAAGTGTCTTTGTTCATTGGAATAGAAATAATTTCAGAGCTTCATCTGCAAGAAACTTCAGTCATTAGGCAGAGACTTAATTGTATTTGGTCATGACAGGAGCTCACAGATGGGAAACAGAGATTACTGCAGCACTGGAAGTCCTGTGAATTCTTATAGCACAAGTCTCTAGTTCTGTTATCACTTTATTTCCTAGTCTTATTTCAAAGCATCACCCAAGTCTTTTAAACAGTGCAGTATTCTTAGCAAAAACAATTTTATCCTTTCTAAAAGGAAACTCCTCAAGGTCATTGTGTCCTACACCACTTAGCCTTCATTTCTTCCTCCTGGACTTGCCTGCTATATTGTAAAGGTACTTTTTCAATATCATACAATCAAAGGAAACTATAAAGAAAGCAAGGAAAACTTCCTTGTTCATAGACCTTTAAAAGTAGGGACATTTTTGTGGACTATGGGAAGTTGAGTTGCTTCATCATTCATTAGGTACATCCAGTAATATCTGTCCAATGACTAAATTCCCCTCAAGTCTGTGATCTCTGCTTATGAGAAACTTCCATAATTAGCATGCTGAGTTCTGGAATATCCTGCTCTGGCAGTGGAGGCAATTCCTGTTTTTTGAAGGACCTCAACTAACAAAATGTTTCTTCCATGAAGTTGGAACTTCACTTTTAATTAGTGGTTTTGGAATGGGTAGGTAGCATATTCATGAATTACGAACTGTGATTGTCAGTTATGATAACTTATTTTCATTAGTCTGTATGGCCCACAAACATGTAGGCATGGCAAAAAGTTAATTAAACCTCTTTGCTCTGTGAAGGCAGTTGAAAAATGTAAATTAATTTTATCGTGCATTTCAGCTTACTGGATAAAAAAAAGGCATAATCTTTACAAAACTAAAGAAAAACTGATTTAAATTTTTTTGTTGTATGATGGAAGAAGATAAAGCTAGTGTAAGTTATTTTTTGAGCTCTGTGTGTGAAAGTACAAAATGTGTTTGCAATATTTGTGTAAACTGTCCTATTAATAAGGAGTAAACACACAGTTTTTAAGCAGTTATCATCTTTGCAGAATATGAAAGTCCATATTAGGAACAATGTGTTAGAGGGCAGTTATATTTTATAGCAAGCTGAATGTGGCTTGTTAAAGGTACCTCAGGTTCCAATGATTTTTTAAATTCTTTTTTTTTTTTTTTCTGAACTATAATGAAGTCAATCACTTATACAGAGCAGGGTAGCATTTATATTGGTCTAAATGTCAAAATCTCAAAAATAAAACAGAAAGAGAGAGTGAAAGGTATGAACAAAGGACAATGTGTTTAAAGCAGAGATAAAGTGTGGAGGAAAAAGACCTTCAGAAAAGATGCAGCATGATGGAAGGACACTGCTAAATAAGGAAACTGGGAAAGAAGTGGAATAAAAATTTAAAGTTCCTTCTGTAATGTGCTGAACTAAGGAAAGGGATACTAAATGTTCTTAGACATGTTTAATTCGTTTTTTCTAACTAAAGGGCAGTTAGAGAGTAGACTACTTGTTACTTTAAGCAGTGGACTGGGACTTGGGAGGCCACAAACCTTGCTCCATTCCCAGCAATACTTTCTGGAACACTTTGGACAAGTTGCTTCATGTATCAGGTTTTTTTTATTTCCTTGTCTGTTACATGGAACTAATAATAGAATCATTTAGGTTGCAAAAGATCATCGAATCCAACCGTTAATCCAGCACTGCCAAGCCCACCACTAAACCATGTCCCCAGGTGCCACACCTACATGTCTTTTAAATACCTCCAGGGATAGTGTGTCAAAGCCATCCCTGGGCAGCCTGTCCCCATGCCTGACAGTGTTTTCAGTGGAAAATTTTTCCTAATTTCCAATATAAGTCTCCTCTACAAATGAGATTCAAGACACATGAGGATGCAGTGGATCAATCTGTGTTTCCAGTAAGATATGCATGTTTGTGTGCGTTTCAGCATGTTCCAGGTCTCAATGGCCTGAACTTCCTAATAGTGACACAAGTGAAAAATGGTTTGGCAGGAATTGGTTATATGGTGCAACTCTCCTACTCCCCATACCAGTATTTTTTCAAGTCCGTGTTTAACTCTTCTTTCATTGATGTTTTGTTTGTTTGGTGTTTTTAGCTCGTTGAATCCTAGTGATTTGAAGAAAGATTCCTCTGTTCTCCACATTACTAAATCTCAAGGAAGATATGGGTCAACACCATCACCTCAGCCTAAACTCCCCTCCCAGCACTCACTACAAAAACAGGGAAACAACAATACTGACAAAACTCAGGTTGCACAGCTCCACACAGCCAACGGAGTAGTAGCACCAGCCCAGCCGGAAGATGAGGACAGATTACCAGACCGTGGCTCTGCTGTGTCCACTCCAGTTCCAGATGATGCCATTGACAGGAGCTTGATAAATGGGGAAGAAGAAAGTACTTGCAGAGAGTCATTGCAAAGTATGACTGCCTGTGAAGAACAGATGCTTAACAGCTGCTACAGGACTCCAAGCAGTGATACGCTGCTCCCATCCGAAAATGAAACTCTAGAAATTAATACTAATGTGAAGGAAGAACCAACTGAGGAAATCAGTAAACAAGATCAACCTGTAGAAACAAAGGTAAAAAGAGAAATTGTTCCATTCCTGATATATTGCTACACTGTGCATTTTCTCTTGATTCTTATTTACAAGAACAGGCTTCCAAGAGCTGGTCAGAAAGTTGAAAATCTTTTGGTTATTTTTCCTCTGAAAAAAAAAAAGGGGGGGAGAAAAGGTTTACTTCCTTTTCCCACCCCCTGCCCTCCTCTGCTCTTTCCCTCATCCTTTTTGCTCTTTCTCTGTTAGCTATCTGAGGTTTAAAAAAAGTGAAACTGAAATATGTGGACATGTTTGGCACTATGCTTCAGCTGCAAGGGACATGTTACTGGTGTATATGAAATAAAATTTTACATGTAGTAAACTGCGCTGACAGAGCTTCAGGTAGGACTGTTGTGTGAATCCATAATATGCATGTAGTTTTCAAGTCAAAGCTGGAAAGGCAGTGGCAGTCTGCTAGCTATCAGCTAGCTGCAATGTTCAGAGTAAACTAAATATATAGCAAGGAGAACTTTTATCTGATGAATTTGAGCTTCCTTGTAAGGAAGGTTTTAAATACTTAAGTGGGTGGAAGAAAATCTGTCTTGGGAAATTAATTGTTGAAAAATTGTGCATATTTGCACTTGTAAAAGTTTGCTTATGCAGTTTTCCTTCTAGTACTGAAGCAGTGAACATGATTAACAGCTCTGGTCCAGCTGTGCCCTGTGTGACTCCTGGCAGGGGGAGCTTGGCAGGTCCTCCTGGTCTTCCTCTTCACCACAGAGCCAAACAGCTGAGTGCTGATAAAGCTCCTCACTGCTGGTCAGGAGTACACCTGCATCAGTTAACTACAGACCTCTCCAAGCCCTTGAGTTTGGTTATCTAGGGTTCATGCAAATACGTGCTTGAAGGCAAGTTCTGTGAGTGGGAAAGGTGGATCTCAAATTCTCATGCATTATAGGATGAAGTATCCTTGGTAATAACAAGAAGGTGCTGGGTTTTGTGGTTTTTCTGGTTTGTTTTAGAGGTTGTTTTTTTCCAGTAATGAATGAATGTTATGATTCCCATCTAAACCTAAGCCTGGTCATGGTCCAAGGCACCTTTAGCCTGCCACACCTCTCATTATGTTTGTCTCCTGTTCGGTAATGCCTGTTTCCCCTCTCTGTGCCTACAAAGTGCTGAATTCTCAGTGGGCAATGCTGTTAAGCTTGAATCCAAGCCATGCAGTAAGGTGCTGGCAGCATTTTCAGGAAAAAGCTGGAATAGGAAGTAGTTCTGTTGTAAAGTTCAGGAAGGAACTGGGCAAATGCTAACGGCAGCAATCTCATTAAAATCTGTCTTTGAGCTGCTGGAACCAGCACATGATCTGTCTTACATGGACAAAGTCAGCTTGTGAGGTATAATGTGACTGTTACTAGATGTACTGTTCACTGGTGCTTGAAGGGTAAAAAACCAAACCAAACCCATGCAGGATGACTTTAAGTCTGCACTGGTGGAGAACTGAATCTGTAAAACTGAGCTGGGTCACAGCAACACTTCCTGAAAAGCCACCTTACTTGTGCAACAAGGATATCCCCTTCAGCCTGGTGAGGTTGAGAAGCCTGTCTGCCACAGAATGATCTAAGAGCCGTCCTTTCCACAATCAAGCACTAATTTTTGCATTAATCCAACCTGTAAACAGAAATCAGCCCTGTGGTGGTCTAAGTAGCTGCTGCCATGCTATCTGGAATAGGGGAAGGGTGTTGAGCAACAGGAGACTTCTGGTGGAGCTTTAAGCTGCTTCTGCATCCAGGCAGGCGTTGGTAAGAAGTAAGAGCATTAGACAGTCTGTGATTTTGCTAAGAACTCTCTTAGTCATTGTAGACTATTAAAACTGGGATGCAGTCCAGTTGAAGTTGCACTGCACAGGCTAACAGCACTCTTTCTTCTGCCTTTTTTAATTAAGAAAGTGTAGGCCCAACTGAGTAAAAGCAAAAGGAGCAGATGTATGTTAGTCATAGTCAAACTTTATATTATACATCTGATATATATATATTTTGGTACTGATGCAAAGTATCTTGTCTCTTGCATGCCATATTTCTTAATTCAGGAAAGAGGAGAGAGTGGTGTTCTCTCTTTGTAAATGCTACAGCAGAAGGAATCTGAAGTCCACTGCTGGAAGGGGTGAATTAAACTGGGGAATGGTGTAAAACCAGAGCAGAAATTACTTTTTGGACTTGGAAAAGAAGACGTATTTTGAAATAATGTTGGTCTTAAAATTATTTTCCTCCTCTTATCGCTGTAGATCTGACTAAAGACAGATTATTGCAGGTTCTAGAAAAGTTGAGCGAAACTTAGTACATTTGGCAGTGATCTGAAACATCTTCCCCAAGCACCCAGAGTAGAGTATGCTTTATTTCTTTTATTTACTGAATTAGTTTGAAAGTAATGAAAGAGAAGTATAACAAGCAAAAAGACAATTAAAAGTGAAAAGTTTCCTGCCTTGCAGCAGAAGCACTGCCTGTCACAAAATTTGATTTGTCTAAAGTGCAGAGGCTGAATAGTACAAGAACATCCCAAGCAATTAACTTCCTGAATAACAACTTGTGGGCAATCTGCTGCTAATGCTAACTGAAGACAAGAGGACAAATGTTTCAGTGTTTGTTGTGAGGCTGGTAGGAAATAGGAATATAGACTGCCTGTGTGCCACAGATGGAAAAGAATTCATTGTGCATCTTTAATAAAGTTCTTACATGATGTTTTCTTTTAATGGGAACATTGGGGGCTCTGATGGTTCAGATGCAAAATCCTATATTTCTAAATGTAAGGTGAAGTTCTACGTAGGGTGAATTTTTTCTTGTAAAGTTTAAGTTTCTGCCAAGAAATGTTTTGCTGCTAAAATACTTGGGAGGTTCTAACAACTTCTTGATTCTACAACTTTTTGGTCGTCTTTAGCAACAGTGACATGAAAAAAGTTGTGTATCTTCAGCACCCAATATAAATGCATTAGTCTTCTTCTGAATAGGTGGTTCTTAAGGGATACCAGGATCTTTACTGCTTTCTTCGTTGCTGTGCAAGAAAGAAGCAAGCACAAATGCAAATTAAATTATATTTGTTCATACTCTACATCTCTCACCCTGTGTTGCTTTATATAGTCTGTCAAAGCCCTTGGGGCAAGGTCTGTGCCTATAGAAGAGTGATTCATATACAGCATCACTGTTGTGTTGGCAGGAATAGTTTTCTTGACAGGAGATGGCTCCCATTTGGTTTGGATATTAGGAGAAATAATTGGGATTTAGGCTTACGAGAAGGCTGCTTTAAATTAGCAACATTTTTTTCAAGTTTAAGGCAGTTGAAAAAACTACGGTAGGAAATGTGTACAAAAAGTTCATTCTTTCAACTTCGTTTTTCATACCTCTTCATAATTTCAGAGTTAAAAATAACTTGTTTTAATTTCTTAAGCATCCATAGTAATGTAATGATTCTAATGATGTGTGGCTTTATACTAAAGAATGTCTAAGTAGACCCAGCTGAAATATTTACTGTAAGCATCTGCATAGAGATGCAAATGTGCAGTCCCTTCTGATGCACCTGCTGCTATTTTACACTTCTGATATTTTGGTCAGCACTTGAAATTGTGTACCTGTAATGTAAACATCCTCTATATGGCACGCTAGCTGTTTCTGCTTGGTTTTATATGCTGAGTTGCCATGTGTTGCAGATTATCACAGAAGTTTGAAATGTTCCCTGAAATAATAGAGAAGTTGCCTCCCCACCCCCCCAATAACTTCCTAAAAGAAAAGGAGCAGTACAGTTTTGTGTTATCTTTGCACTGATCTAACCCTGTAGGTGGGTGTTCTTATGCTGGAATAAGAACACGCCATTGTGATTAAAAGACAACTCATCCGTGGTGTGCATTTTTCCCTATGTAGAGGATCCCTGTGTCAGGTAGTGTGATTGATGCAGAAAGGAGACTGAGGTTCAAGAATTTGGAAGGCGTGTAAGTTTGATACTGAGAGGGTTGGAAAGCTGGGGTCAGCTCATTTCATGTGATATTTTTATGTATGATTTTCCTCTCCTCATTAGTTCAAGTAATCTTCTGAAAACTATGCTTAGGGAGAAAGTGGGGTTCTGAGTTGAGAAAAGAGTAAAATTAAATTGCTGAGGAACCAGCAGCCTCTGTGGTTTTGTGCCTCAAGTCCACATGTAAGATCCTTTGTAGAGGGTTGCACTACCCAGCAAGCTGTAGCTGTAATAGCTAATCCTCCAGCTCCCTGCAATGTCTCTTGACAGCGCTTTAAATGCTGTTCTGTAGGTTACTGTGGTTGCTATGCTGATTTAAACAGATTTAATGAACAGCTTTGAAGTCACTATTGAAAGACTGTATTTAGGGAGGAGGTTTGCCATGTAGCAGTATGACTGTTAGCACTGCAGATTAAAACTGAATTGTGTTGAAATGTAGAATACTTGTCGAATACCAAAAGGGGCAAATAGCCACTGAAGTCCCTGAAATGTAAGACTGTACTTTAATATTCAGTATTCTGCAAACTATCTTTATAAATGTATTTGCAAATGTTTATCACACTCTTGTGGAAAACAGAATGCAGTTCGAAATCAGAAATCACTCTTTCAAACTCTCCTCTTTATTTTATTTTTTTTAATGAAGACTTTTGTATAGAAATTATCACTTTTCCAAAAGCACTGTGATAAGACTGCCATTTACTTAGGAAGGACTTGGGTGTCATTAGATGTGAACAGAATAGCACTAGATCTGGAGAAAGAATCTTGTAATGGAAGTGTCATTTTGTTGACTCTGACACTTGCAAGCCTGAGGCATTCCCCTAATGTTTTAATATTGTAGAAGACTGTGCCTTCATTGTTTGTTTTGAAGTAATTTTGCCTAGCAACTTATAATTATACATTCTAAGACAGTTTAATATTAAAATTTGAATGAATGTTTTAAGTTTCCATTCAATGAAAGAATCAGAAATACATTTTGTGCAATTAAAGGCTTTAAAATGAAGTCTTCCCTTAGGATGCAAAAATTACTTCTGTAAAGACTTAATGAAGGAGTCCTCTAATTGCAGTCAACAATTATTCAGCAATGAGTGTATTGATGAACATAAAACATTCTGTACAGTATTTTTCAATAATTTTGTTGTGCAAAGAACATGCAGTTCAAATAACTTTTGAAATGGGGGCGGGGGCGAACACTGACTACTCCCATCTGTTCCTTCTTACGCTGCAAGTCAGTTCTTCCAGCTCTGAAAGGTCAGTGGTACTCGATTACCAGGATGTGAGCTGATCTGTTAAGCAGGGAGTTGGTGCTTTGGCAAAGATCCCTATACAAATTGGGGTATATTAAATGTTTTAGGCTTTGAATTTTCCTCTGCAATTTCATTGATTTTGATCATTCTCTGACTTTTTATTTGTTGATTAAACTGCTGGAAAGCTTGTGTTTTTCAAAATTGGTGTCTACTTCACAACTAAATGTGAAACTTGGATTTCGGTTGCTTTTTGTACTGTAAGGTAATCATAAATGTCCAAATTTTTTTTAATATTAAATTATGCTTCCTTCAGCATCCCTAAGAGCTGCTTTTATTTTCCTCCAGGAGACAGATGAACAGAAACGTCACAAAATTGCCAGTGAACTTCTGCAAACAGAAAAAGCATACGTGAGCAGACTTGACCTCCTAGATGGGGTACATTTTTCTTGAATTTGCTTTTCTTGTGTTGCCTTGAAATCACTCAAATAGCTATGTGTAAGTGTGGATATAAGTTACGTAAGATGTGGTATGTTTTTCACATTTTGCTGATTTTCCAGTCAGTTATTTGCTCTTGCCACATGACTTTGCCTATGCTTCTATTTTAAGAACACTACATTTTTTAAAAGTGTTAGAATTTTGTGGATATTATTGCAACATGTTCTCTGTGTGTAGATGGCACTATAAGCAATAGTATTGGATGCTGGTAACCCTTCCAAAAAGAGGATGAATAACCATATGTCTCGGCTTCTGGTAAATTGGAAAAGGTTGTCACTTTATAGTATTGAAATCACTAACTCACTAGAAAATTACTAAATCTGTCTACCGAATCAGAATTTTTCCTTAGTGCTAAAGAACCTAGGAAGTTGACCATTCCAAATGGTATATCCTCTCTTTTTCCATTATATGTTTAGACTAAGTTGTAATTGAGTGAACAGAAATTACTCCTCCTGCAAGGAAGGGGTCAGACACTTTTACACTTTGTAGAATCTGATATCTCTTAAATGTGAAACTCTGTAGTTCTTGAGTATTTTTCTTTCTAAGTCTTGTTTACCTACTCATTTAAGACATACACATTTTACTTGGATACCTCTAGCTTTGCAATGCCTTAGTCTATGATATTTTTCTCAGACACTGCTGTTTAAATTTCTCAGGTTAAGTGCATTAGTCTTGTACAGTTGATGAAAAGTAAAAGGTCTCAACTGATACAATAATTGTTCAGGCTGTTTGGGGATCTAAGTAATTGTCCTCATGAAAGTGGATTTACAAAACAGATCCCACATTGTGATGGATATATGGTGACTTTTGAAAGCCCAAGTATTGCAGAAAAGAAATAATCTTTGATTTAGAGAAGTCTAAAAACAAAAAAGGATAATGTTTCCTTTGCTCACAGATTTTTCTGATGGGTAATATCAATTTTTTTTCCTTGATGCCTTCATAAGTATATTACTCCTGTGCCTGTTTTCCAAATATCAACTGGATGGAGTTCTGAAAAATGAGTTTCAAACACAGCTGCTCAACTGCTGCTAATGAGAGGAAAGAAGAAGACTGGGAAGGGACTGTTATATTTCTATACTTGGTTAAAAAGTTTTGTAATATTTATGATCTTCAAAGTAGCTTGTCAAACTTTAACTACCTGTCCTCTCAGAGATGCAGCAAATTGAGCATAATTTAAAGTATACGTGAAAATGTATGGCTTTTTTCCTTTTAAGACACTGCTGCTGTCTTAGTTGGCATGATCAAAGTTCCTGTCTTCAGACTCTTGCAAGTTCTTACCCAAACTTCTGAAGCCCTTTCTAGGGAGGTGCAGTCTGTTCAAACCTGGGAGAGGGAGACAAGGGACAATAGCTCTCCATAAGTACTTTCTTTTATGTGCATACTAACAGCTGCAGATATCTCTAGCCTTTTTGTAGCTGCATCTAGTCAGGCAAAGCCCACTGGTGGGGAAAGAATCTCTGTGTTTTTTTGTTTTTTTAAAGAGACTATAGTAGAGTCCAATCAGAACTGGGCTCCTTCTGCAATGTAAATGGTATGTGGGAACCACTCACAGTCGGGCAACTACTTTGATTTCAAAAGGGTAAAGGGTTACAGCATACAAGGAAAGTGACCAAACATCATGATCAGACATCATGATATTTGAAAAAAAAGGAAGAGTGGAAAATATGCCTGGGAGACTGGGGAAGCTGAGATGATCTAGCTACTAAAACAGACAGGATGTCTGGAGTTGATCCCAAATGGCACTACTTCAGTTTGGCTTCCCTTATGTCTGCTCTGCCTGCAGTGCTCCCCCAGCTTACAAGAAATAAAGTGGTGTGTAAGAGGAGGAGAAGCTTTTCACTTCTGGTGAGGGAAAGAAATAAATGAGTTCATCATTACCTGTCTATATTATTGAAATATTAGTCTTGCCTCAGTTGTAGCAGGAGGGGTGGATAGGGGGTCTTCCATTGATTAAATATAATAGGCTTATAGATTTGGGGCTCTTTTTGTGTATTGCAGGTATTCTATTCCAGACTCCTTGAGGAAGCCAACAGAGGTTCATTTCCACCTGAAGTGATTAATAAAATATTTTCTAATATTTCATCAATAAATGCCTTCCACAGTAAATTCTTACTTCCAGAACTTGAAAAAAGAATGCAAGAATGGTAAGAGGCAATTCTCTGGTTCATGTAGTACTAAACCCTGTCTGTAGAAACTCTGTTGCAGCCTTGAGTTAGGGAAAGTACCTCCATAATTAAGTGATCCAGGCCCAGGAAGTACTGTGGGTAGGAGAACATCTGCTCTTCCAGTCTTCATCAGGATCTGACTCAGCACAGGGCTTGCATCATTTGCTCAAAATAAAGGACATGTATCTCACTGAAGCCAGTGAGATTACTCATGATCAAATGCCTTGCTAAATTAAGGGTTCAGACTGAAATTATGTGCTACCTGATGAATTCATTGCACAGAATACAAAGTTGTAATATATAACACATATGTGATTTATGCTAATGTTGAAGCACAGTAACCTTTGTCCTTACTGCTTTCTGTAATAAGATGGGATACATTTAAAAAGAAATTACAAATATTGTTTCATCCAGTTGTTTCACCTCAGCACCTGTTTGGCTCCTTTATTCCATTTTACCTAGAATTTACTATGAGGAATTCAAGTGTTTGTCCATATATAATTTCCAGTTACACTTTCATATAACTCCTTTTTTGTCAAAACAACACACTAAAAATGAGAAATAATTTATTTTTCTGACATACATGAAAACCTCAGACCATAGAGTGGTGCTTTAGACAGCAGCTATATGTCGTCTGACTCTGTAAGATGACTGGCCTTTAAAATGATTATTCTTTCAAAATAGAATAGTTACCATGCACAAACACATGGTAGCTCTATATAGACTATAATTCAAGAAAGTAAATAAAATAGAGTCCTCATGAAATATAGGAAAGTTTAGAGCTTAATTTGTGTTCCTTGCAGAGTAACTGTGTAAGGTAAACATAAGCTTTTCTTTTAATCAGTTGAAAAAGTCTGATAGGAAATACGAATGCCTGGATTACAATAGAGTGCATGCTCAGAAGCAGTGGAGTTTAAATATTTGAAAAACAGCTTACACTACCTTATTTCAGTGCTGTACATATTGGAAATTAAATTCATGGTGTAATCTTAAAATTCTTCTCTAGACACTTTGAGGAGCACAGAAGACGGATTTCACTACTTTACATATCTGCAAAATGCTAAATAGGTCACTAGTGTTATGTGTATAGTTATATAGCTTCAAAGGTTGAAAAGTCCTTTTGCATATAAGCTTTGACTATTGGTGCAAAGCTAATAAATCTCATCACAAGGATATTATCTTTTCCACATTGCTTGTAAACAACCTTTGTGCTAAGACAGCCTGTCTAAATGTCCTTGAAACATTATACTTTTGGGAGGAGTTAGGAAAAAAAGGATGGAGTTCAAGAGAACTCTTTCTGATCACTGCTGAAAGAAAAATCTGGGATAACTTTTTCCTCCCCATCACTGGTCTCTGAAATTGTCTGGCACATCAGCTTCTGCCAGACACAGGTCTTTCCTTGGCAGTTCCCCTCATTAGACAAAAAAAATTAAGTATGTTCTACAGGTAGGTTTATGTGCTTCTATTATTGTTTAGCTTCCACCAAAAATAGCTGGATAAAAATCTCTGACACTTCCCTTGAGTTGTGGTTTGTTTTGAAAACTTACAATAAAAATATGTAGTTTTGCAGCTGGAAAGCAGATCAGAAGCAGGTTCTTTTTTGGAACAAAAGGCAGTGTGAATCTTAGCTTATCAGGTAAAAATGAAATTGTCTGGTAGTTGCATTTTGAATGAGCTGAGCAACAGCAGGAGCTGAATCATTTACAACATATGGCTTGAAAACACTGGAAACAGCCTTGTAGCAATATATTTCCCATGAAAATAGTATAATAGAGCATAACAGTGATCCCATTTAATAGAATCATAGAATTAAAGATCATGGAGTTCCAACCCCGCTGCTGTGGGCAGGAGTACCTTTCACTAGACTATCAAACAAAATAACTAGGTAAAATACCTAGAGTCTTTTGTACCCAAGGGTGGCCAATAGCAGATACTTGGGAAGAATATAAGGACACAGCAAGATAGCCTCTTGGGGTAGTGGTGGCGGGGAAGAAATTATTTCATGCTTTCAATGCAAAGTTTTGGAATCTGTGTCAATTAGATGCCACTTACTCAAGATTTATTTTGCTTTTGAAACTGCAGCTTTCAGTTTTGTTGGATGCCTGTGAGCTTGTATGTTGGAAGGGAAAGCAATTTTTTATGTAGTCATCTTTGCTGTGGTGTGATTTTACAGACTTCTCCTTAGTTTTTTTGCAGCTGTGACAGTTTGAAATGAGATGCTGCAAACCTTGATTAGTAAGGTCTGTGGTTTTTTTTTTTTCTGTTGACCTTTGGAAATATATTCACTTTTGCTTTAGTTCTGTTGGAATTGGCATGATTTGTGTTCTATTTTCAGTTAAAAATTATATTGCTATATTGCAATAAATTGACAGCCCAGGGAAATGGCATTCAGTGAATCAAAAGAGCCAGGGGTTGTTTTAAATTTCTACCTTACCCTTGAAAGTGTATCTGTCTGCTTGCATGTAGAGAGGTTGAACAAATGTGTGAAGCTGATTGACGGTGGAGTGCCTTGGCAATTTCAGAGACCAGCTTCCCACCCTGTCTAGTCCCCCAGTTTCTAGGTGCAGCTGTAGCACAGACCTCTGGCAGGTGTTACACAGGTACTTTCTGCCTCTCAGAGGCAGCTGGGACTGGATCAGTTTTTGACAGTCCCACAATATTCACTTTTCTAGTAACTTTTCTCTTCTGCACAGCTTTTCTCTTGGAGAAGTGGTGTGTTGGAAGAGAGTATAGAAGTAATTGCAGTAGATTGCTTCACTTCAGACCACTATGACAACATCGATTTCAGACTTTTAGAAATCCAGAGATACTGAGTTTCTGAGTGTGTCCTTGAAAATGAGACATGAAATGTGCTTCCCATTGTAGTTCTTGGACATGCATGTGTGCCACTCCACATTCTTTGTGTGCATTGAGAGTGCAGCTTTTCTCAGCTTCTCCATCAGTTGCTTCATTATGCTGTTTTGTTTGAAGATGCTATCAGGAGTTGAGAGAAATGTGGGAAAGTTCTCACAAAAAAATGGAATCCACAAGATTCTCTACTTCATATGTTTCATTAGTAAATAATGTTTTTTTCAAATTGTAAGTACATATGTTTATGTAAGGCAGGGAAGGGAAGCTGCACAGTATGGATTTAGTCCTCAAACAAAACCACAGGTTAGATATTTTAGAGGTTAAAGTATGGTCAGAAAAAGATAATGTAGTTTTAAGAACTGCAAATAAAATAAATTAGGCCAAGTTTTATAAACTAAATCCTTCTAGCTTTTCTTTCTTTAATGCTCTACATGACCTATAATGCTTATACATCATCAAAGAGGATATGCTCTTTCTATGTTAGTTCTGGTCAGTTTTAATGGTTACTTTGGAACTTCATATGAGGTGAACCCAAGCAGGAGGATTCTCTATTAGACGCTTGAAGCCTCTTATAACCTTGTGTGACTTTTTTCTTTCCTGTTTGCTCTGAGATTCCACCCTCTTACTTTGCAGGACTACCACCCCTAGGATTGGAGATATTCTGCAAAAGTTAGCTCCTTTCCTCAAGATGTATGGAGAGTATGTGAAGAATTTTGATAATGCAATGGAACTGGTGAAAACATGGACTGAACGATCACCTCAATTCAAATTCATTGTACAAGACATTCAGGTAATGGGGAGAATAATGAGAATAATGTAGATCTCCAAGTAATACAAGCATATATAAAAGTATGTAAGTTTGTGGATGAAAAAAGGATCAAAGACAAAATTAAATACCAACTCCCCAAGAATTAAGGGTTATTGTTTTTGTTGGCTTCACACTGCCTTCTGTCTTCTCCTTCTTCCCTCATACATGCACAATCCACCCACAAAAATCCAGACTTTTTTCCTGCAAAATAGAGGAGCAAATTATAAAGGTTGAAATGTGTGAAGACTAAAAAAATGCTGCATTTTGTTGTAGATACCAAACACGAATAACGTTTTGGGATAAAGTGACCAATCAGTGCAACTATAGGCCCTTGCTTTGAATCCTTAATATTGTATTGGTAATGCTGGGCCACAAAAGGTAAAGAAACCTTAATAGCCCAGCAGTGCATCGACCTTGACAGAGGTTCGTTTCATACCCTCTAGTGCTCCCTGTGGGTACCTCTGTGAATTGGCAGGCATGTGTTCCACTGCACACTGAGCAGTTAGAAATAGGCTAAAGTATTCCTACTTAAATTTTATTGCTCTGTGTGTCCTTGTGATTGTAAACTGGGGAAGAAAGCTATGTGTATTTTAATGTAATCTTTTTTTTCCCCTAATCTAATTATGTCTGAGATTATGGAAATGAATATACATCTTAAAACACTGCTGAGGGAGTTTGCATTATGAATGAAACTCAAAGCATGCATTGCCTTCTCAGATAGGTAAAATATACCTTTGTAGCCCATTTAAGTGATTGTTTCTAGTATGGGGCCACGAATTGTTCTGACTAATTCAGATGTAATTCTCTTGTTTGTGTTGTTAGAAACCTCATTTAAAATACACTGGAGTTTAGGAGATTTTTTAGTAAGACTTTAATTTATGGATTGGATACTTACTGCTGGATACTTAAATAAGTTTTTACAGTTGTTGTAGGAAAGATTTTCTAATTATTTAGTTTGGTAAAGTAGTTCTGTTTTCTTTCAGAAGGTCTGTCATGCGTATTTCAAAATACATTATTTATGTTTCATCAGTCATAACTTTTATTTTATTATATCATGATAACATTTTTGCCTGCTACATTGAAATATGTTTACAATTTTTTAGAAGGAAAAAGTGTGCGGAAATTTGACATTGCAACATCACATGCTAGAACCAGTACAACGCATTCCACGCTACGAGATGCTTCTAAAGGACTACCTAAGGAAATTGCCTCAGGATTCTCTAGACTGGAAAGATGCTGAAAGTAAATATCTTCAGGCCAGTAAAAGAGCTCTAATAAGACATTAGTAAGAGAATACTGTAAATTAAGGAAATTTTCAGGACAGATAAAGTGAAGAAGTACTTGTGAAAAGAATGATGGAACTTCTTCAGGGGAGCCATAGGACTCTTTGAAAAAAGTCTGTTTGAACTGAACTTAATGGGAAAACCATAAAGCCTTTTGTATTCTCCTCCTGGTGCACAGAACTTTTGCCTTAGTTTTGGAATGGCACACAGGTTTTGATTTGTTTGCTTTGCAGATGATCAGGGCTTGTGGTGGCTTTTGTTTTGTTTTGTTGACATTTTGATTTGCTTTATGCACTTTTGGAATGTATAACTGTTATTGGTAAAAAAGTGAAGTTAGTCTCACTGTATTTTTAGGCTTCTGCAGGGTAAAAGAACAGTCCACTTTTAAATTTCTTCCTCTCTGTATTTATACAAGAACTATTCAAGATATTTCCATGTATTGTACAAAATCTCTTGCCAGATAATTTTTTTGGCAGTATTTAGTTGTTAGTATTATTACAGTAAACACTTGCAAGATGAGCGGTTTCAACTGAAAAATACAGTTTGACTTTCTGAACTGCTTTGAGAAAAGAAGGGAGAGATCATGACTGTTCTTGTCACAAAAAATGTGATTCTAAGTGCTGAACTGCTAGAGTAATCTGCAGTAATTCTCATCTGATCTTTCCAGATCATAATTTCTATTTAGTATCTGACTTTATTATGCTTTCCACTTTGCCTTGTTTTCTTTTTATTGAAAACCAAAGGAATTTATTGTACTCTGTAATTTACATAAAAATGACAAATATTTTCGTAGAATGACCCTTTTTTTCCTATGTAATACATAAATATGTTAAAATGCAGCTTTTTGGTTTTACTATTTTCTTTTTCTTCTGTCTAGAATCCCTGGAAATTATATCCACTGCAGCAAGTCACTCAAATAGTGCAATTAGGAAAATGGTAAATCATCCTTGTTTTCCTGTTCACTTTTCAACATATTGTATTTGAGTATTTGGTGACGCTAGGAGCGTGAATTGCAAGTCTTCTCTAAAATGGCAAAAATTGGTTTCCTGGGGCAAAGTGATTGCTTTTATTTAATGTATTTATACAGCTCCTGGGAATGATAGGCAAAGTCTGGCATTGCACTTAATTTCCTCAAGTAGAAAATGGGACAGACTTAGTTCCTCTCAGGCTCAAATAACTAATACTGTGCTGAACTCTTAACCTTGCTTCATTTGTTTCTGTTGATGCAAGGGTAATGTTTGTAAAGAGTGGTTACTGTTTCTCTACCCTACTGGGCAGGCACAGTAGGTATTAATTAATATGTGAGAAGTTTTGGGCAAGAAACAATGCAGGCCGTATGTATAACTGCATTTTTAAAATTGCCAAGATTACAGCCTGTCTAAAAGTATTTTAATCTAAAAGGTTTTATCAGCTAGGTTAATTGGTCAGGCCACACATACCGGGTATATTTATGTTTTTCAAAGCTAACATTCTCCAGCCTTATGCAAGCGCCCATCATTTAATTCAAAGTGCTTAAAGATCTGTGCTTTCAATTAATTAGCTTTATAACTGTATTTTCACCTTACAGGAGAATCTAAAGAAGTTGCTAGAGATATATGAGATGCTGGGAGAAGAGGAAGACATTGTGAACCCTTCAAATGAACTGATAAAAGAAGGACAGATCCTTAAACTCGCTGCTCGCAATACATCTGCTCAAGAACGGTATCTCTTCCTAGTAAGTACCGTGGCCTGTGTTTGCAGGAGTGGCTGTGTACCTTTCTAGACTTGAAAGAAGTACCAAAGAGAGAGGGAGGTCCTCTCTAGCTGATGTCCAGGGTGGGTGTGCTGCTCTGCAGAACATGCAGGCTGTGGTGCCTGGGGTCATGGGGTGACTGCTGGGCTGTGCTCATTGAGCTGGGAGACAGAGCCAGCCCTTGGTGGTCACTGTCACTGACCGCCTGCCACACAAGCTCTTCTGAGTACGCTCCATGGCTGTAGAGGTCCCCTGCCTTGCTCCAGTGCTGGGAGATTTGTTTTTGGTGCTGCACTGGATCCAGCCCTGTGAATGTTCACAGAGGGCTCCTTTTCCTGTGCTCACTGCAGTCCCTGCAGTTTCAGAGCTCTCGTTTGCCAGTTTGCAATCAGATTTAGAATATTATCTCAGGATGACTCCATGCTGAACAGGTTCATGCTCAGTGGGCTTCATTTACTGCTGACTCCCTGGCACATGCTGTCCTTGCAGGTCCACAGTGTTCTCCTGGTATCTCCCAATTTCCTCCAGAAAAACATTTAATTGGCTGTTGATTATTAATGCAGGTCCTAGAGCATTAGAACTTTGATATTCTTATTAAACTGAAATGTAAAGCTTAGGATTTTAGTCCTGATACATTGTGTGTTGAGGTCCCAGTAAGGCTCATGGTCCTGTGGGAGCTTGTTACCATGGCTGGTCATCCTCTCATCAGGTGCCTGCATCCTGTCTTGGAACCCATAAACTGCAGCCATCCTCCCTTACAATTCCCTTGGAAAAGGTTTGATGTAGTTAATTGCTTTCTGTGCATTAAAAATTGCTAATACATTTTTGCTTATGGGCCTCTTGCATTGCCTGTCTTCCAGTTAATAAAGCCTGGTAATAGGTTGTTGAGGCACCACTTCTGCTTAACTCTGCTTCAAGCAAAAGGAGAAATCATTGAATAGTAAGACCTCAAATGGGGCCAGACAGCTGATTAAAATTATGTTCTCTTCATATGAGAGGTGACAAGTTCAAATGTGCTGTATCTGTGATACAGACTAGGCAATAGGCTAGATGGGATTTCTATGAAATAGGATTTAACTGGAGTGAGTTTTTCTTTTTAATATTTAATTTTGAGAAAAATGTGAGGGGGAAAATGTCAGAAAATTAGACATTGTAGATCTGATTTAATAACTGTACTTCTAGGCTGGGGCTTTAGACATTTAGACATTATTTAAAGTTCTTATCTTTAATAATGGAATATATCTTTGTCCTGCGTATGTACTATTTTTTCCCCCTGTGATAGGAAGGGTTTCAGGGAATAAAAACTTTAAGAAGTCTTCTGTCGTAGATAAAAGGCACAAAATATCCTCAAGTAATAGTAGTTACAACTTTTACAAAACCAAATGGTTTTGGTACGGGATAAATATAAATCTATACACTGAAGAAAAGAGTTCTTATACTGCAGTTTAGAGTAGGTTTTGCAGCATTGAGGAATAAGAATGGGGGTTTTGTTTAGAAAAGCTTTATGGTGGTATGTAATATCTAGTCTGAGTATAGTTTGATAATAAATGCTATGAAGACTGCTGCATATACAGAACAATTATTCTTATATTCACTGAAGCCGTCCTTTAATCTTACTTCTAAACAAATAATAAAAAAAAAAGAAGTTGTCTTACATGAGATGACCAAAGCTCCAATGTATCGACTGATCAGGAAAGAGCCTGCTTTCTCACCCATCAAGCCTAGCTTTGCAGTAATCTCCAGCTCTCAGTGGACAAACTGTGGCTTTATCTGTATTTTCCTTAATGAAAAACCATGTGTTTATTTTTTTCCCCAGTTTAACAATATGTTGCTCTACTGCGTTCCCAAATTCAGCTTGGTAGGATCGAAGTTCTCAGTTCGAACCAGAGTTGGCATAGATGGTATGAAGATTATAGAAACTCATAATGAAGAATATCCACACACTTTTCAAGTGTCTGGAAAAGAGCGAACACTGGAGTTACAGGCCAGGTAAGCAGTATTTTTAGCTTGTTTTTGGAGGATTAAATATATACATACAAAAGAGTGGACTGATTTGGAGTAAGATGCAGTGGATGTCATTATAATAGCGATGTTTTGAAAATAACCTGCCAAAAAATCATAAATTGTCAGTCCAAGAATCTCTCTGAGTAGAAGATGCATCTACAATGCACATTGTCTGACTTGACAGAAATACCTAAGATAGCTATGACTGGGCTGGCTGGAAAACTTAGAGCAGTGTGCCTATCCAGTGCCAAGGCAGTCTGTCCGACTGAAGTGGTTTTGGACAGTAAGTATGTTAGTCATTGGTGCCTCTGGAACATGAGCCACCTTGCTACAAATGAGCCTGTTCACCTCAGGGCAGGTCCACCCAACAGAACTCTCCATCCTGGTGAGTTTATCTCCGCAGAACATAGTTTTCTGCAGCAGTAGATGGGCATCTTTCCTCTGTTCCTCAGGCCCTTTTTCAGTCCACTTGTTTTCTTCCAGTCCCAGGTATCAGCCTCCTCCTGGAAGGCAAGTTCTCTTTTTAGTCCTTGGGTCCTTTTCCTCCAGTTGCACTCTTCTGATGGGCACTTTGGCTTTTCTTATTAGGGCTTGTATCCTCCTCTTGCTGAGTTACCTTCCCACTGACTTTTTGCATTGCTTAGACTGAATCTTTTCTGTCTAGACTGCTCCACTTCAAATAAAGTGGGATGCTCCACCTTTCCTTTTGGACTTTCTTTTAAAGATCCTATTCCTAGCAGTCAGGATTTCATTGCAGAGAGGTGAAGATTAAATAAGTAGGAAGATGTCCATGGTTGATACAGTTCTGTGTTGGCACCATGGATTTGGGGACAAACCATAGCTTGCTAGCCAACTGCTTTCCTGTGTGGAAAAAAAGCTTGCAACATTGAGTGACAGTTACAGCAGTGAATATGTAAAGGTAACAGCATATAGATATTTACCTACACTACAAGTAAATTTGAAATAAAATAGATACTTTGAAAAATGACAGGAAAAAAAACTTTGCCCTAAGGTCTGCAAGACTTCTGAGACATGTTTTTGGCTATCAATAACATCTACTATAAATTGCTGTATGATGTCTTGCTAAGTATTTTGCAAGTTGTTATACCATATACCCATTTCAATGGTGAAAGGTGGCCTCTTGCTGTACTGTTAGTGAAGCATGTTTTAATTGGAAGAAAAATTATACAACCAAGTAAGTTTATTTTGTTAACTTTCCTAGGTTACCAGTAATTGAAAGTTTATTGCATTAGTTTATTTTAGTTGTGAGAAACATACGTTTTCTTCTTTTGTTTTATGATCATTGTTAGAAGGCTTTAAGTCTGTACAAAATTGTCATGGAATAAGTACCAGACAAGATCTTATTCAATTATATTAGAATAATCTTTATTAACGTATGAGTATTGTAGGTACCCTATACCTTAATGTCATGAGCTTGTGTTAACAATATTGTAAAGTTTAGTTTACTCTTGGGGTATTCTTTACTAGTAGACTTCTATTTATTTTTCAGACTGCTGTTGGAGTACATTTTAAACTACTGCTTTTAAACAGCTGTTAGATTATTTCTTTGAAAGGTTGCTGATCTAGTACATTATTTAATAGCTCAGCTTTTGGTGTTTACTGTAAGCTGGTAGGAACAACGATTTTGGCTATTTGGACAGGTTTCATCTGCCTCATATGCAAAGGGTAGGTGAGAAGGAAAAGCACTTGTTTAAGACTATTCTTGCTTGAAAGTTTTGCTAATACTGCAGAACAACATGTGAGGAGCTGTTTTTATTGAGATGTTGTAAAAGCTCTTTCACATCCTTCAGAGCAATCCATGGTAAAATAAAATTTTGTGTGACAAATACTGCATGGCTGCAGAAGGGTTTTTTCCCATCACAGTATCCAAGGAGGAGGCCACTTGTGAAGAGCCAGCTACACTGCAGTGTTAATTCTCATGTTTCTAACCTAAAGTTTGCAGATGAACGTTTTCTTACTAGCACTAGCCAGTAGTTTCAAATAGTATTATTACTTGTGATGTAAGATGCCTTTCCAAAGATTTGAATGTCAAAGTTCTTCTGATATATTTTAAAGGCAAAGCTGTCATCTAAAATCAGAGTTGGATATCTTTCCTCTCTCATCTCTGACTTGTCTGTATATCTCTTCTGTACCTATTGCTAAGTCATATCTGGTCTGATGCATAAAAGGGACATTTCTGCTGTTTGGTTTGCAATATTATAACAGGTTTTTCCTTTAGTTTAATCAGATGCTCTTCCTGTCACTGTTGACAATAGCAACAACAAAGAAGCATTAAGGAAATTACTTGGGAGGGAGTGAGATTTAAGAGGTACACAGGAGAAATGTGTGCTAATATGTGAACTTATAACTCATGAAATGAGAGGAGAAAAACATGCCTGAATTTTCAGTGTTCTCTTTTCTTCTCCATCCTGTTTAAAAATATAATAATAATTAAAAAAATATGGTCTAACAATGAAAACACTATTACTACTTTTAAATGCACTTACACTTAACTTTCTACTTGAATTCACTGCTTAGTGGTTGAAAATTTGTGAAGCCTAAGGTAATGCTTTTGCCTTCTGGTTTGGTTTGGGTTTTTTTTAAGTTGGACAGTAAACAATTAGTATTGTTTAAATTCTCGAGAATTACTTCAGAATCACTTGGCTTTTGCAAGAAGTTATTGCTAGTGAGTTGTTTCTTGAATTAGTCCTGGACTAACGTGTCAAATATTTCTTTTAGTTCTGAACAAGACAAAGAAGAATGGATAAAG
The DNA here is from genome assembly GCA_035583155.1 of Acropternis orthonyx. Lineage (NCBI taxonomy): Eukaryota > Metazoa > Chordata > Aves > Passeriformes > Rhinocryptidae > Acropternis > Acropternis orthonyx. Next base: position 61,479,170 of record JAWWEU010000040.1, on the reverse strand, counting down.
GTAAATTCATCTACATTCTTTATTTTCTAAACACTTTTTCATTGAAGCAACCAAAAGAGTAATATTCATATGTTCTGTCTGTACCTTCCTTCTGCTGATTGATACATTGTCAAAATGCATAGTCTGTTTTAAATTTAACATGTCTGAGGAATTTCTCCATTGTTTCTTTAGGCGCTGCAGAGTACTATTGAAGCTTTTCAGCAGAGGAATGAAACTTTCAGAAATGCTATTGCTAAAGAATACGAAGACATGCCTGTTGAGGTTTCTGTAAGTTGCTGTTATTCCTTAGTACTCATTCTGTTCTGCAATAAGGGGAAAAAGTTTGGCAGGAACTTTGTTTTCAAGCTCATCATTCCTATAACAGAGTAATTACAAAGTAGTCATCTTGATGGTAATTGTTTTTCTTCATAATGTGGAATCTTACAAACAAACCTCTTTCTTCCTTGAAACACAGAGCACCCTTTCAGTGATGCATCATGATTTTTGACTAGGTCCTTTGTTATTTCTTTTATAGATTTCAAAATGCATCTTGAGCTATGCTTTGCCATTTCCTTTCCAGAGGAAGAGAGTAATTATTTTCTCTATTTCAAGTGCTGTGCAACTTTTTACTAGCTATTTTTCTAATTCTCTCATTCTCCTCCTGCCCTCCGCCCTGCCTTCAGAATGCTGAGCTTGGGAAGAGAGCACCCAGGTGGATACGGGACAATGAAGTGACCATGTGCATGAAGTGCAAGGAGCCCTTTAATGCCCTGACAAGGAGAAGGCACCACTGCCGAGCATGTGGACATGTGAGTGCAAAGCCCCACTACCTGTAACTGGTCCCCAGGCTTGGGAATGTCTCCAAGCACCTACTTGATTTCCCATGGCTCCTTGTTATCACAGAATGATAGAATGGCTTGGGTTGGGAGGAGGACCTAAAGATCGTCTGGTTCCAACTTCCCTGCAGTGGGCAGGGACACTTTCTACTAGAACAGGTTGCTCAAAGCCCCATCCAACCTGGCCTTGAACTGAACACTTCCAGGAATAAGGCATTCACACCTTCTCTGGACAGCCTGTTCCATTGCTGTGGAGTTTGTTGCTGTGCTTGTAGCTGAAAGAAGCAGCTGTGCATACCACAAAGGACCCTCTGTCTGCTTTAGCTGGCATGGTAAATTTGGAAGTAATTTGGAGCAGTGGAAGATGTACATTTGTGTAAAATGTCCCAAGCCCCTGGACATACGATATTGTTAGTTTTGTGTGGCCTCCACTAATACAAACAGTTTCAAGACCATATTAAGGTTGGCATAATCCAGCATTATTTTGGGCAGTGCTGGCTGCCTCCTCTTTCTGTTCTGCTGCATCCTCTCTCCTCTTTGCAAGAAGACCATGAAGCCCTGCAGTTTTTCTTTGGATTAACTTGGAGCTGTTCCCAGCTGGGTGCAGTATATAACTGCTGTGAACATGTGCACCAGGGAAGGAGGGAATCTTAGGATAGGGAGAGGGTATTGCTGCTGCTTTCTGTGTAAGATGCTACAGTAGCATATCCAACGTTAAAGCAACCATCAAACAGTGGCATGACTTCAGAGATTTCAGGAGTTAAAAGAAGAGCAAACATACTGTGCTTCCTTCTCTTGCCATCTAGCAGCTATGCCTTTCTCCACCAGAGGGTAGTACAAGCCCAGGTTTGATATTTGTGTTACAGGGTGTCTTGTGTGGTTTCTTTCTAATGTTTTTATGTGGTATGAAGACTTACTGTATTCAAAACGCTGTTTTTACGCTTTGCAGGACACCAGAAACTTTTAAAAAAGCTCTGAATTATTGATTGTACAATTGTCATCTGAGGTTTTTTGCCCCAGATCATTCTGTTTAAAAGTCTGTTGAATCTTAAAACCACACCCTTCCTTTTTATTTCTCCTATTTTTCAGACTCCTAACCACTTCTAACTGCTTCCCTCTATTGCTGTTCTCTCACATCTCCTTGCACTTTAATTTAAAAATATTTTTTCGTGGGAATTAATTTGGGTCGATGATGGCTTTCCAGCAGTGACTAATTGAGAATACTTAACTGGTATTCTCTAGAGCTCCTAGCTGAAGGGAGTGATCCAGATTGGTACTGCAAAGCCCTGGTCCTCAATAAAATTTTGTTCAGGTGTTTGAGTGGTTCAAGTCCATTTCTCTGCCTTTCTTTCTTGAAATAACTACACTCACATTTTTTATTCAGAGCTGTCTTTTTTTCACTTGAAAGAACAATTTAGTGGAAAAACACTAATGATGAAAAAACTCTGAGATCTCTCTTGCATGTCAATTATATATATATATATATATATATCAGGAAAAATCAGCATGATATTGACTTATTTATTCTGTGTACTTATGAATAGATTCTAAAACTGTAAATTATGTATAAATTTTAACCTGCAAATATTCATTAGCAGGTTAAACAACTAGACATTTCTGATTTTATCAGATTTTTTTTTAATCATTAAAAGGGCACCTCAATTGTAGGTTTCATTCATTCAACTAATTTCTGAGGTTATGTGGAAAACCAAATGGTAATTGTGCCTTTTCAGGCTGGAATCTGAAGAAACTGGTGCTATATTCTGATTCTATACCTATCTTTAACCTACAGGTGTAATTGAAAGCATGTGATTTTATGCAAAGTACAAAATTTCCACCAGGTAAATAGTAAGATGCACTTCCAGTTAAGAAGTGGTGGCACAAATTTGGAAAAATCAGTATTTTCAATTAACTTACTTTTGATGTGTTATAAAGGCATTCTCTTTCTTGTTCTGTATAATTAAAAAACGTACAAAGTAGAATTTACTACTTTGCAAAGTATTAAATTAAATTTTTAATTTAATTACATTTCCATAAAGTTTTATAAATACTTAAATGTTATTTGAATGTTATCTTTTTTGTTTCTAAGGTGGTTTGCTGGAAATGTTCTGATTACAAGGCACATCTTGAATATGATGGCAATAAATTGAACAAAGTCTGTAAGGACTGCTATCATGTTATAACTGGTTGTACAGACAGTGAAGAAAAGAAGAAGAAAGGCATCTTGGAGGTATGTAATTAAAAATACTGTATATGTATAGCAGATATTTTGGCTCATCAGTAGGTGAAAAATGGTAGCATTCTTGCAGGGCCTATTATTTGTTTGAGAAATAAAAGGCATGTGGATCCAATTCATCCCATTTAATAGATTTTGGTTTTCAGCACTGACCTTTGCAATAGTGCTTTGTTTCTTATGACTGCTTTTTAAGGGAGGATTACAAACCTTAGAGGTTGTTTGCTTATTTCAGTTACCTCAGCTCCTGTGATAAAACATTACCTTTCCTTATAAATCTTCATTTTCTTCTTCTGCATTAAACCTTTCATAGCAACAATGCCTACAGCTACTACAGTGATTCTTGAAAACATATACCCAGACTGAAAGAACTGGGGATGGGCAAGAATTTTGCTCTTCAGACTCTGAGTAGTAAGATGGTTTTGATGGGTGTATACAATATGCCTTTAAGCTGTCAGGTTGCTCTCAGCTTTTGACATAAAAAAATTCAAGATCTCAATCAGACAATAAAGAACCATGCTTCTTTTATGATCAAGGGGGAGAATGAAGCATTTTAGAATTGCAATTAACCTTGCTTAAATGCCCCTTTATAACCCTTTTTAAAATGCCTGACGTAAATTAGAAAAAGAGCATCCTAACTTTGTCAAGACACATATTTATCTTTGGAATTAGTAAAGAATAATTGACCCTTGAGCTAAACACCAACAAGAAAAGCAATCAAAATTAAGATACAGATTGTAATTCCATATACAGTTCTTGAGGGTATGCGAGCCAACATGGATTGACTGTACTTTCTTCAGAAAGAGTAAGGAGCACAGAACTCCACTAGCTTCCTTCAGAGTCAAGATACTGCTGTTTCACGGCATGGTGCCTTTTCTAGGGTAGTTGAAGGAGTCTCTCAGAAGTGTTTCTCTGCAAACTGGATCTCTTGGCAACAGAGTGTTGCAACATTCAGACAGCATTGCTGCTGGGAGACAAAAATAGTTAATGCAAGAAGATTTTAATACGTAGTCATTCAGCGTTCTTTCTGATTATCTCCAGGTTCACTATTTAACCCTGAGTAGCATGTCACTCTGTCTTCAGATTTTAAGCAATTAACCTAATATTTTCTCTAGAATTAGTGCTTGCAATCTTATGTTATTCTTATAAATGTGTTTGAATCTGATCCTGTCGTAATATTTTGACTGCCAAAATAGGCTAGTTGTCATGTTGGATAGTTAGTGGCACTCCAATGCCTAATATGATGTTATTCTGGAAATCAGACATTGTAGATGCTCTGATACAGAGCATGGCTAGTTGTGGTGGCCAAATGAAATTTAGAGACATCTAAGAAGTCTATGCTCCAAAATTACTGATGAAAAAAGGAACAGATTACACATGTTAAGGGAATACATGTTGTGATTGTACGTGTTTAATATATATATTCTCCATAAATCCAGTCCTTCATGATCTTTCCTGGCTATTTCCTGAAGCTCTTTTGTAGATACCATCCAAGATTTTATATGAATAGTGATAAATTTCTGCTTTTCTGTTCTGTATGTTTTTAGTCTTTATTGAAGGGAAGTTTATTTTCCTTTTTATGCTTTATACTACCTCCTAGATTGAATCTGCAGAAGTCTCTGGAAACAGTGTCATATGTAGCTTTCTTCAGTACATGGAAAAGTCAAAGCCCTGGCAGAAAGCATGGTGTGTTATACCTAAACAGGAAGCTCTTGTGCTCTACATGTATGGTGCTCCACAGGTATGTGCAGAGAAAATAGAAAAGATTTTAGTCATTATTGTCACTGACATCTGAGGAAGAGAAGTCAAATAGCTTGGGAATGGAGGAAAGATCCAAGTGTTTTCACCAGCCTGTGTAGTAAGTGAGAGGTAGTGGGGCAGATTAGTTGTCTGTTCTTAACCAAGAACTTCTTCTTCTTAGGATGTTAAAGCTCTGGCTACAATTCCCCTTCTGGGCTATACAGTGGATGACACTCCAAGAAGTGCTGACCTGCCCCACAGCTTCAAACTGACCCAGTCTAAGTCTGTGCACAGCTTTGCTGCTGACAATGAGGAACTGAAACAGAAATGGCTAAAAGTTATCCATTTAGCTGTCAAAGGTGAGACGCCAGAATGTCAAAATGAACTGCAAGTAAATTTAGAAGAGCAGCCTGAGTCTTCTAAAAGATCTGAATGCTGAAGCTCACGAACACATGTAATTTTTAAAAGATTTCAATTGAAATAGTGGTTAACCTTTGTGTTAACCTTTCTTTGCTCAATCAAGAAAAAGAGGAAAAAAAAAAGAAACAAACGAACAAAAAAAAGAAACTTCTTACTACCATACACATCTTGGCACTTTATGTTTGGGAAAAATTCTGGTCTTTTTAGGGATCTTTTTCTTATATTTATGTTCTGTCAATAAAAGAGATGTACAGGTCCATTTCAGAGACTTTTTAAAAAAATGTGAATGCTATTAAAAATACTTACTAACTTTACCGTACTACTTGTTTGTCATAATGCAAATTTTTTTTTTAAAATCCAGTTGCTCTTCACTTAACATTTACTACTTTCATTAAAAATGCAAATATTTTAAGCTTCCTACTTACATGTTAGGACTTGCAACAGGATAAAAGATATACCTCCACATTGCCAAAATAGATCCGTACTTAAATATGCAGGGACAGTTTGGTTTAATGTATGTAGTTTATAGATTGATTTCCACAGATCTGTACATATGTTGTATTCACTTGTCTCTTTTTAATTCAAGTAATGCAAATTGCTTTCAGAGGTATATTGGCTTTTAAGGTTTCAATTTATCAAGGAAAAAAATCTAATGATTTTCAATTTAGAAATAAATGCCTAAAATATGAGAAAACTATATATAATATATGTACAGTATTAAAAATGTACAATACTTGATTTGTGCTTTGATTTCATGATACTGGGTTCTTATTAGTGAATAATTTATTTTAAAAAAGCATGTTTTCTATCTGAAATTAAACACAGTCCTAAATTGAAAAATGCTGTTCAGTGATTTGTTTTAATAGATGATACTTAATGATCTAGATATTTTTATGCATCAAAAAAATAGCAGTAATGTAAGTGGCATGCAATGGACATATGAGTTCCAGTTGTGTTTAAATGAGTAGTCACTTTTCTTCAGTGTCCTATCACTGGTAGCTTTTAAGAGTGCAGTACTTTGTTACTCAAATGCAATATGTGGTTTGAGAAAAGCAACAGATTCTAATAACCTGCTGGGAATGTGTGATTTTGCTATTATGGTTACTGAACAAAAGAAAATTTTGAACTTAAGTTTTTTTTTAATTTTTGCGGAAGATTAGATCCTGTAATGCTTATTTATGACAACAATCTTCAAGGATTATTGTTGTAAAGGGGAGCCTGTTTTATAAAAATTTATTATGAAGTCTGAGCTTGCAAATCTCAAGTTGTATTAACTAATATTATTTTTTTTTTGCTTCTGGGAATAAGGACTCATTAGCTTTACAATATTAAGTTCCTTATGAACTACCATTCCTTCCAGTAGGGTTTTTATACATAGAGGCAAGTGACCTCCCTAAAATTTTTGCTGTAATACCCTTGGATGAAATATGACAAAGTCAGAAGTAGTGATTGACTGTCAAGCAGACAATTAAAATCACTGCTGTCTTTCTTTTTCTGAACCCTTAAAGGAGGGAAGATATATAACTTCTACAATCAACTTGTCATAAGAACATTCAGGAGTCTTATTTCTCAAATATCTGCAATCTGTATTTTAAATCCTGTCAAGCTGAAGAGCTCAGGTTCGAGACCAGTTTTGTTGGTAACATGAGGACAGATTTAAATTGTTGTGCTTTTTATAATGAGTTTGCCAAACAAAGTATTCACTTAACTCCAACTCCCGCTTTACTCTTTTTGTGACACTATAGAGGAAAAAACCCAACTCATTCTGCATTTAATAAGGGATTGTTAATTTTTTAGTGTCAAGTGTACATGAGCATGCAGTGTCTATCATTCCTTCATAAGAAGAATGTCATGCAATTTAGGATTTTGCTCTCACCTGCACAAATCCAAAATCTGCCATAGCCTTTAGATTTCAAAGCTTTACACCAGTGTTAGTAATGATCAGGACACGGTATTGTAGAGTACTAACTCTCTAGCTGACTTTTTGCATGTCAGTTCTGAATTCTTCCTTGGATGCAGATTATTCTGTGCATAACCCTGGTATTACTTCTATCTGATGTGCAAGAATTCTCTAAGAGATTTTAAGTTACTTCTACTGTCAGCTGTGTTTACCTTTATTAATAGGCAGCTCAAGCCTGTTTTGATTCCTGTTGGTGAGTACCATCAGATCTTTGCCGAGGTCTCCCTAGCTAATACGTGTTATCTTGTGTACACCTTGGCAAGGGATGGGGGAACATTCAGGTAAGCAAGAACTCTCGGTGGCTATCTTTCTTGCATGGTCATCACCCAAAAGTGGTTATCTTCTACAAGAGCCTCAAGTGCAATTGTGGGATATGGAGAGTTGTCTTACCACATCCCAATGTATAAAAACTGTTTCCCATGTCAAGTTGTAGAGGGTAAGGGAAGAAGTTGCCTTAGAAGAGTTCCCAGATAAGATGGACTGAGCTATATTGAAAATAATGTGGTGGTATGACTGTAATCATAGAATCATAGAATTGATTAGGTTGGAAAAAAACCTCTAAGATCATCAAGTCCAGCCATTACTCAGCACTGCCAAGTTCACCACTAAACCATGTCCCTAAGTGCCACATCTTTTAAATACCTATTGGGATGGTGACTTAACCCCTTCCCTGGGCAGTCTGTTCCAGTGCTTGACCACCTGTTTGGTGAAGAAATATTTCCTAATATCCAATTTAACCTCCCCTGGTGCAACTTGCCATTTCCTCTTGACCTATCGCTTGTTACGTGGGAGAAGAGACAGGCCCCCACTTGGCTATAATCTCCTTTTAGGTAGCTGTAGAGAGCACTAAGGGCCCCCATGAGCCTGTTTTCCTCCAGACTAAACAACCTCCCTTCTCTCAGTCACTCCTCATCAGACTTGTGCTCCAGACCCTTAACCATTGCCCTTTTCTGGATTTGCTCCAGCACCTCAATGTCTTTCTTGTCATGAGTAGCCCAAAACTGAACACAGGATTTGAGGTGTGGCCTCACCAGTGCCGAGTACAGTAGGACAATCACTGCCCTAGTCCTGCTGTCCATGTTATTTTTGATACAAGCCAGGATGCCATTGGCCTTCTTGGCCATCAGGGCACACTGCTGGCTCATGTTCAGCAGCTGTTAACCAGCACACCAGGTCCTTTTCTGCCAGGCAGCTTTCCAGCCACTCTTCCCCAAGCCTGTAGTGCTACATGGGGGTTGTTGTGACCCAAGTGTAGGACCTGATGCTTTGCCTTGATGAATCTCGTAGAGATGGCTTGACCTATTGATCCAGCCTGTCCAGATCCCACTGAAGAGCCTTCCTATCCTCCAGCTGAACAGCATCCCACCCAACTTGGTGTTGTGAATGCATTCTGTCTTCTAAGCTCCTGCAAACTGAATTCTAAGCCAAGTAGGAAGCCCTATTCCAGGTAAATAATTAGAAAAACGATTAGAAGCAGCAGTTCCTCTGCTGCCTTGTTGTTATAGGGGTATTGAGTAGCTGAAGCTGCCTGAATGGTTGCAGCATCTCCCAAATGAAGCCCTGCATTTGGGCATAAACAGTTTGAAATGAAGTTAGCATTGGGAGTTATCTATTTGAATGTTAGCCTCATGTTTGCTCTCAGCCATTAAAATTTGTATAGCACAGAATATTTTATTTACCCTCATGAAACCTATTTCATGTTCTCATAATCAGTAGCTTGGTCAGAATTGTTCTTTTCCAAGTTGGAATGCCTTGGCACTCAAATATATGGCTCTGAGTGTATTTTGTAGAAAAAGTATGTACGATGATATTAAAGGGCATCAGAATATGGAGAAATTACTTCTACATTTAACCACCCTGTTTTCTTCATTCTCCACAGACAAGCCCTCCTACAGCATCCAAAACTTTCAGTTGTAAATTATGACTGCAGTGGAACAAATTCAAAGTCATAACTGCTGTGGCTTAAGTATTATGACCAAAGCAGTAAACTTAAAACCGTCATTCTAACAAGGTAGAAATTGTTCCCACTTCAACTGTTCAATTCTTAAAGGAAAAAGGCATTAAATTTATTAGCATAGAGTTGTGTGTGTAAGGAATAAACTGTAACTCAGCGTTCATTCATAATACATGAATGTATGTGACTGGCTCTGCTGAATTATTTAAGCTTTGCAATTCTTGTGTTCAAGAAATGCTTGTTTCTCACTTTAAAAGTGATCACTCTTCTGTGTGATTTAAAGCAGATCAAAAGTTATTTGTGTGGTATTATCTGTGTGCAACCAGAACAATGGCTTAATTTTATCATTAATATTTTTTGGAGCATAGTAATATATTTTTTGAAATTACTTATTTTTCCCCCTCCATGGGGGGAAAACATGGGAAAATAGTGTATCCTGACATCTGCATGTCTGTGCCATTCCTCCAAACCCCCTAAACATTCTTTTTTGGTATCAGGTACTCTTGCTTGGTTGAAGAGCTGCTATACAACCTAGATAATCTAGTACTTTCAAATCCCTTTACAGTGAGTAGTTTTGTTTATTCTAAAATGTATATAACTTATATGTGCAAAATAGATATTGAGAATACAAAACATTCTCTTCTATTTGGAGTAGAATATTAAACCACTTTAATTGCGTATAGTGGCACCTTTTTATGCAAAAAACGTCTCAAAGTGCTTTATAAATCTCCTCAAAGTTTCTAACTCCCTTTCATTGAAAAGAGGATTTTTATTCTTCATGTTTTCAAATCATGGATGAAGACAAGGCACTGATTAAATGTAGAATAAATACACTACCACCTAAGTAAAATTTAGATGAGATTATAGAAGTATGTTCTAAAGAGTTCCAAGTGGAGTCAGAAGGTATAAAAACCCACCCATATATAAAACCAACAAACACGGCTCCTCTCCACCACACCCCCTTCCCCCCCAAAAAACCAACAAACAAACAAACAAACAAAAAATCCCCCAAAAAACCCAATCAAGTGTGAAAAATGTGGAAAAACTTGACTGGTTGTTTTGGTTCACCACCACATAACTAGTATAAAAAATGGTCAGCTTTTCATTTCAAGACAAGATTAAATAAAATTAACAGAAGGTAGTAGTTCCTTATATTGAAGGAAAGACTTTCAGGAAAGAAATACACATTCCACACGGAAATAATTCTAAGCAATAACAAAGGGGCTTTCTCCATAAATCTGTTGAAAGATCTTTAGCTGGTATAAACTAGCATAGACCTGCCAGAACTATTATACCTTCAGTGATTTCAGTTCATGTAGAATCTGCCTTACATACACTTGTGAAAGATGAGACTTTCACCAGTTTGGTAGCTGCTGACTTTCTATGTCTCATCTGGAGCCCCGGTGCTCGGGTGAAACTCAGATGGGTTTCAGTTGGAGATAATTGATGTAAGGGTGAATGTAAGCAGCTGGAAATCTATATCTAAAAGTAAATGATTGGAGAAAAATAATTTTGTGGCAAAGTTGATTATTCTTAAGATAAATCTGTAGGTGAAATGGGCATCATTCTTAGTCTATGATGTGCTGTTATTTGAAATCTGAAATGAAATACATTTTCTCTAGTCTGTGGCCCTATTGGTGTGAGGAATTTACCTAGCTGGTTCTGACCCATGGGACTGTAGTGAAGTATGTTCCTTGGATAGTTTTAATCTGCTAGTCAGATTGTTTCCTAAATCCTTTTCCTTTACCAGAACATAACATTAACTTAATGATTACATATGTGTGTGTACATACACATATGTATATGTATGTGTGTATATGTATATATGTGTATTTATATATTTGGACTATTATTCAGATGACTTGTTTTCAAGCAGTATTTTACAATCAAAAATTACACTGTGCTGCATTCAAAAGAGAATGTATATTGACCGTGTTGAGTATGCTTTGCAGAAGACAAAATCTACGGAAGTAGGTCTGCTGTTGTTGTGTGTTTACTATTTCAACCTCAAAAAAGCAAACAAAAATCCCCTCTTACACACATGCAAATTCCAGTAAGGCATTCAATCGGCTTCTTTTGAAACCTTGAAATTAAATTTCTTCCCAGACTCAACTATGGCATTTTGTTTCCCTCCTTCCTCTTCCCAGCACAAATGAATGTAAAACACAGGTTTTTTTTCTCTGTTAAAATTCCCAAGCAGATTTCTTTGAATAAAACATGTTTTCAGCCACTGCATAACACCATCCTACTTCTGTTTATAGTTCATCATCGTGGATTCATTAACTATTTATGATGGAAACATTCAGAAAAGCGGGAACTATATCAAAGGCTTTTTGCATGTATGTGCCCTCGTATTTTTAAAAAGCCAGATTTGTTGCATATCGGGAACAGTTTGCAATAGAAGTAGTGTTTTTTCTATCAGTAAATTTTCTATTCTGCAGCCCTCACAGCAGATTAATACATTAATTTTAGTGGGAGCTGGATCAGCTGTAGTGTTTGACATGAGAATTACAGGCTATACTTGTTAATTTCTCTTCATTATGGAAACATTCCTGGTTTTAATTGCAAAAACACGTTTTTAAAAAAACAAAACTAATATTTGGAAGAGGTGTAAATTTGTTTTGTTTTTGCCAGAAAGTGAATAATATTAAAAAGGTGAAATATAAATGCCACTGTAAGTTGTGCAAATTTAAGTTGTCATTTTTATGGTCAATAAATATATGAATGTAAAAAAATGGAAGATACTGTACATATTTTTTGTAATATATGTATATTTGGTCCTAAAGGGGGTGGAGAGTTGTAAAAATTAAGCACTTTAATTCATGTTGAGTACTTAAAAAGAAAAGAAATTTGTATCCTGTAAAATAAAAGCATCATTAAATAAGTATTGCTGGCTCACTTGTTTGTTTGGGGTTTTTTGTCCACCTACTGTTCACTTTGCTGATTAAATCTTTAAGCTGCATATCCAGTTATGTGAGTGTGATTGTAAGGACCTGTCTGTTTTGGAACACTGATATCTGGTTTGCTGAAGTGCTAGTCACTCACAAGTACTGCTAAGTCAGTGAAGGATGTAATTCTGAGTTTATAAAGGGTGTATATAATGCTATGACATCTTAGATAGCAAAGTTACAAGATGCAGGCTCTGGGAATGTGACCAGGAAATTTTGTGAGCTGCTCAGTGTGATCTCTTTGTGCACTGAATTAAACTGGGTGCTATGAAGCCAAAAAAAAAAAAAAAAAAAAAAAAAGATCAGGTAATTAGCTGGATGATCATCCTAAGCATAGACAACTTTGATTTTTTAAATTCATTGACTGGCTTAGCACACATTTAGTTTAAGGAAGTGCCATTTAAACTGCAGCTACTCCCTTTTCCAAGCATCATTTAACAGACCAGATCCATTTGCAGTTGCCTCCAAATTCCATCTTCTGTACACATGAAACCTGTTTTGATTGTATCTGATTTATTACTGGTGTTCTTCTGCAGATGGGCATAATGTTGCAGAAAAGCCTTCTCCCAAAACACAGAGAGGAGAAGTTACTGTAGTACATGTTTGATCCTGTCTGGAAGAAGTTGCATAATTTTGTTAAGCTTCTACTTTCTCTTCTCTTTGCAAACACAGTCAACAAATTAGTATTTGAAATAAACACTGATGAACCACAGCAAGTAATGCTTCCCTCTTCATTTGTGTAACTTTTCCCACTAACTTTTCTGATTTTTTTTCCCCACTGTGATTAACTCTGTTCCAAACCCCTTATTTTCTTCATTAAACACAATGCAGTGCCTTTGGCATGGAGACAAAAATAACAGAATTTACCATACAATGCGCTTTAATAAAAAAACACAATTATAAAATTCAAGCTACAGGAAATCCGTAATCACAGGTCCTATTTAATTTCTCTAAATCACCAGGTTTAAAAAGCACTGATATTTCTACGTGGTAGCAAATTGTCCAGGAGCCCATCAGGTACAGGGTTGGTAAGGAAGTGGTAGGTGTTGTCTCCTCTGGTTCTCCTGAAGATCCTGATTAATGCTGCCTCATTACCACGGAATTGTTCTTGGCATTGTATGAGCTTCCTGACTTGAGAGAATTGGCATACCAGCCTCTGGCAAACACAGTACTGGGAGCTTGCTTTCTATAAAGAAATTGCAGTGGAGGGTCCTGTGGTGTCTCTAGTAGACCATAAGCAGCCATGACAATATTTAGCCTCACCAGGCCCAGTTCATGTGCAAAGTCAGGATACACACAGTGGAGTTTGGTCACTCGAGGTCTACACCATGTCTGTGTTGCTGGTTTCTGTTTCAAAAGCATGACACTGTGTCATGAGCAGCAAGTGCTGCCTGCCCGCTAATTCAAACTGTGACATTTCTTTCTGTTGCAGCATATCTTTCACATTACTCTCCCTGACTGAAATACTTAAATTATGAAGAATCCATCACAGACCCAGGTAAGTTGTCCAATTTTTAGCTACAATCTCTGTAGTTGTTTTTTCAGGGGGTTTTATGAGGGGTTTTTTAATTACTCCCATGCCCATTCAGAACTTACAAAGTCTCCAACAATCAGGATCTTAACAAGAAAATTCATGAATAATTTCAACTGCAAAACTTGAATACACTTTTGTTTGCTAAATGAAGGAAATTTCTGCATAAGAAACATCTTATGGAATAGAGCTGTAGATCGGAATCTAGGGTAAGAGTAGGTTGCACTGGACTTTCTAGATCTCAAAACTTCTTCATATTAGTTATACTGAATCCACCCTATTTTAAATTGAAGATTGCAAAGGTTTCTGGATTTGGTTTATGCACTTGTAATATTAAAATAGTACATGGTTGAACAAACAGAAATTGTCTTGGGAGTGTAATCTGGGATTACCCTCTCTTTGGTCTCTGGTAGCCTCATGTTCTCTACTGCCCCTTCCTACTGCTGTCACAGAGCTGGGCAGTTGCAGCGCTCTTGTGTGGAGTACATGTGGAAATGAACTCTCTCTTGGGTCCACTGGACAGTGAAATTGTATCTCTCTTTGTGAGTTTGTGTTTTGAAGCAAGGCTGGATGTTTGTGCTCTTTTTTGAACATCTTTTGATGTCGGATGCACAACTCATTTTTCCAAACTCTTGGTAAGGGTCCCGGCTTCAGGAAAATGAGTTTTAGACTCTGATTGCTGGTGAATAGTTGAATCTTTTCACAGTGTGAAATGAAATTAATGACTCTGCAATGGAGGAAGATAAGATTTCAACTGTAGTTGTGTGTAGATGTACTGCCCAGTATGTAGAACTACCTGCCTTGCCTGTTCTGCCTGACTTGAATATTTCTTGACTTGCAAAGGGAATCCAAATCTTTTAGCTCAAGGCTCAGGGACACAGCGTTTACAAAAGACCTACCTCACCTATTTTGTATTTTGGAATTCTGTTTCAGACTAGCACTAAAGTGATCCTATTAACTGAATGCTCTTTAGTTGCTGAAGTGCATCTTACAGTTCTGTTTCACATGAAAAGACTGACATTCATATACTCCAAGACAACTCTGTGATACAAAGCAAAGCATGGTAGTGTCCACTCCAGAACTGCAACCCTGACCTGAATGAAAAAGCTTTAGATAGATAAACTTGAAGTATCCATTAATCCTATAAGCAGAGTGTGATGTTGTAAATCACATATGCTATTGAAAATTAAAATTGTGCCAATCATAAGCAGGTGCATAAGAAAATGTGTATTATAAAATTAAAAAATGCTCCTTTTGCCATACTCTTTTATCTTAGAAAGACCACAGGAGATAGTCTTACCTAAACTACTCCATCCAGGAGTAGAACATACAAGCTCATTTTTTGCTGAATACCAGCAAGTTTTGGTTGAGGTGGGGTTTGGTTGGGGTGAGTTTTGTTCTTTTATTTTCCAGTTATATTGCCTCAGCTGAATGCTAAGTGTGCATTTTGTTTAGCAATAACGGTTACTTTCTTGATAGCAGACAGAAGGCTGTTGCCTTTTTCCTCAAAATCATGGTCTTTTAACATAAGAAGTCTTCACATGAAAATCAGACTGCAAACGACTGGGGTGCAGAAAATCATTTACTTGAAGCAAGTATTAATTACTATGTTTATTATTTCAAGAAGTCCGACCCCACTCATTGCAGGGGGCAGGGAGCACTGTTAGACAGCAGTTAAGAATGATACAGAGATTACTTTAAAGTCCAGCCGAAGTTTTTACCTCTATTGGCCTTGTCAGAAGTGCTAAGGTCTTGCAAACACCGGAGTGCTCGGGCTTTGTTACTGATTTATGAGGTTTGACTGTTGCATTTGCCCTATGCCTCTTAAACTTTGTGCCCTCCTCTTCCTTACCTTGAAACTGCTTTCAGTTCCTCAAGTCTGTTTGACCATAAGTTGTGCAACACCCCAAATATCCAATGAATTTAGATAAATAACTTTCCAGTGGACAGAACAAGAGTTTATAAGGAAGTCTCAGTTGTTTAGTTTGTCATACTGTGCAGCAAAGTTGCACCTCTGCCCCAGGATAATTTTGTTCTGTCAGAGACTGGGTGTCAGCACAGGTAACACATTCCCCATACCTCAGGAATTCCTGTCAGCACTACGACCTTCTTAGAGCATGTAGGAGAGCTTGCTTTGCCAATTCAGCAGAATCCCTGGACTATGGATTTCAAACCTCTGTTTTCTGTTTCTTCTGGAAAAAAAGAGAGAAAGGTTTAGAATCTGTCAACTTGGGAAATCTCTGTAGAACATCCAAACAGAAAGTCATTCTGTCAGGGATTTCAGGAATTTATCTATCTCAGCTTCTAATGGTGTTTGCTTTGCAGATATCTGGGATAAGAAACTGTTGCAGTTACATCTCTGATGGGGTTGCTCTGGAGAATACAGGCTTCACATAAAAATTTGGCTCTGCCAGACCCCTATAGTTGCTGTATTGCACAGTTCCAAAAGGTGACATTACTATGGAATAATTTACAGAAGTATTTTGCTAATAGTGTCTGTGCACTGTAAAGCAGTATGACTGTATGTGGCACAAATGCTATGTTACATACTTGGTATGTTTCAGTATGGTAATAATTCTGTAGGCAAATATTTCTGTAGGGAAATATGCTTTACTGAGGAACTAGTTTGTGGTTTCTTTGGCATAAATTAATTAAATGGCAAATGCCTTGTCCATTACTGTCAGTATGCCAATAGAAACAGATTCAGCTGTCTAAGCAAAAATGGAAGCAGATTATGATGCAAAACTAAAAATAAATACATATCATGGAGAAGAAAGACTGGAAACACTGTTCTCGTGACTTCAGACATAAAACCAAGGAGGCTTATAATGAAATTAGAAGATGACAAATATAAAACTCATACCAAATTGATTTTTGCAGTATATGTAATTAAATAATGAAATTTACTGTCAGAGATTGTCATTAGAGCCAAGAATTTAACAAGATAGGACAAAAACCCCATTATATGGTAAATAAACCAATCTAATTTCCAGGAACATAAAACAGAAGAAATATTGAACTGTCTAATTCAGATCTTGCAGCAATATCAAAATTATTTAATATACAGTTTTGGAATCAGAAGATCTTATTTTTGCATTTTTATGTTTTCCCCAGAGGGCTGATGCTGGACAGTTTTAGAGAGAATGTCCTGAGGTAGATTGATAACAGATTAGTTTCAGTGTGGCAGTTCCTGCGTCCTCATGTCAATTAACTTTTAGTAAATAATCAGTCTGACTACTACTGCCTTTTATCAGATCTTAGAGTTTCTTGCTCTATGCCATGTAAGTCAGCCATGGAGTTAAAGCTACAGCTAACCATTGCTTGTTAGAATATTTATTGCTTTGGCACAGTCCTCAGCTGGGCTGAGGTAACTCTTGGATTTTGTAAGTTGGTGCAGGACATGACACTTCACAGCAGAGGTATTTCCAGCTCTCACTTTTTAGCCAGAAACATAAAATGTGTTACACTTTGCATTCTGGTGTTTCTTAACTTTATATCTTCTTTGGTACTTTCTTCTTGGATTTCTTCATTAAATCACTTCCTCCATCTGCATTGTGCTTCTTCATTTGTATGTTCAGCCCCTTATAGGCCTTTTGACATTTCTCCTGGGCAGGCTAGGTTATCTCAGCTTGGTTCTGCAAGTGATATTTTCTCTGTGTGCTTCTTGAAATATTGTACTGATAAAATGCTAAGAATAGTCATACTGGGACAGGCTAAAGGGTGAGCACACACAATGGTTCTGCAGGCTACTCTCCCAGCTTCCAGCCATTGTCAGCTCAGAAACATCCATTTGATTCCTGCATAGCTATTTATATGCATGCACTACATTTCTCTTTCTTAAACTTGTCCATACATCATCTGAACCAATTTAAACTTTTACTGTCTACAACATCCTTTGGCAAGATGCTCAACAGGTCACCAACCCACCTGTGAGGGGTACTGTCTTTGTTTTTTTCTGAGCTGGATCCTACTTTCATTAAATCTTCCCAAAATGCCTGCACTGAAAGGGAGAGTAAAGAATTGTGATGGTCTTACACCCACTCCAGGTTGCTAATGATTACACAGGCGTCTGATCCTTGCTACCCCATGCCATTTCTTTTGTAGAGTGAAGGCTCTTGGCTTACTTAGTTGGTCTTGATACAGAAGCTGTTCCACACCTTTCATCATCCTTGTTGTCCCTCTCTGACCCTTTTCCAGTTTTACATTCTTTCTGAGATGTCCCACTTCTGGCCTAAATTAAAATATAAACCAGGATGCACTTCTCCATTTCACAGTGGTGTCCATGAGGTCATGTAAAAATAAAAGCAGTAGGAGAAGAGAGATTCACACAGAGAAATAACCTGGTGTTATCTGTCTACTTTGAGTGCCAGCATCTTCTGGTCCTCTGCAACTAGGGTGGTTTTTTACTTCTCTTTCTTTCCTTCTTTTCCTTTCAGTGACTCAAGGAGGGAGAGGGTATCAGGCTAGACAGGAAACACCAACCTTTAGAAAGATTGTTTGCTGTGTCAGACGTACAGTGCAGGAAATATATTGCTATTGTCCTGGAAGCTGAAGAGGGAGATGCCAAAAGACCTTCTGGTAATAATGATCTCTGAGAGCAACTGGCTGCAACACGCTGAAAGCTAATGGGCACATCCATTGGGTAATCATGTTTGTATGGTTATGACAAGAACCCCTCACCAACAGGTCATTCAGGGCCCTCTTCATAAAATTTTACACCCATTAACTGTTTCTCTCTCTGCTGAATACACTAATTTTTAAGTGTTTCAATTTGCTCAGCCACCTTTATGCTTTTATCACAAAATATTAGCCCTCTGACAAGCAGAGTGAAATTGCTTGTGTAAGGAGGAGAAACTTTGTTGTGAAAATGTACATATAGGAATGTATTTTCTTTGTTCTTTCCTTCAACATTTGAGTGTTTCAAGACATGAAGACTGGAAAAGATTAATTTGTAAAGAATAAGAATACAAATTCTATAGCCCTCCAAAACTTGAAACTTTCAGAAACATTTTTACTCTGTAGGCTTACAAGAAAGTACAAAGTCAGAATTAAACTCACTGCTAGTGTATTCATAATTTATCTTTGAGAAAATGCACTCAGGGGAAAGACATTTGAAGATGTGACAGCTTATTTGTTGTGATCTTGCATCACAAGTCACCCTCTGGTTTCATTCTCTCTCTCTCTCTTTTTTTTTTTTTTTTTTTTTTTTTTTTTTTTTTTTTTTTGGTAACACAGCAGAGGATTAGATCTCACACAGTTTCCCACTTCCCAAGATGTGCCAGACACCTCAGCCAAGCCTACTATTATACATCTTAGTTACAAAAGTTCAGATAATCATCTGAGTTACAAAACCAAAGATGTCCACGAGAAAGCGAACAGAGTAAGCATAGCTGTTTTAAATGTGTCCAATTTTAATTCTCAATGTGTGAAGAGAAATTGAAGAACATTCTGTAAGATTTTGTAAGAGCAGATCTGCAGCCCCTCTGTAATGCTTCTTCCCCACCCCCAGCAGCTTCATTTTTGTGCTCTGTTGGCTCTGTGACACCAGATGTTGCCAAGCTCTGGCAATTTTCATTCAGCACCTTTCCTTGCTGTGTCTCGGCACCAGCACGGCCACGGCTGCCCGAGCACTGAGGAGAGCAGGGACAGACCTCTGGTTGCTTTCTGCTTTTTGAGGGATTTACAAAACATAGTGTCTCAGATAAATGTGGCTGCTCCATGCTGTTTGCTGAATACTCCAGGTTTTTAGGTGATAGAATCATAGAATCAGCTGGGTTGGAAGAGACCACCGAGATCATCCAGTCCAACCGCTGTTCCAACACCAGCGGGTGAGGCCAGCCTGCCCCACGTGTCCGGAGAAGGGCAGGGAGGCTGGTGAAGGGACTGGAGCACAGGTCCTGCGAGGAGCAGCTGAGGGAGCAGGAGGGGGCTCAGGGGTGACCTTATGGTGCTCCATCACTCCCTGACAGGAGCTGGGGACGGGGCGGGGGTTAGGCTCCTCTCCCAGGCGACAGCACAAGAGGACACAGTCTTAATCTGCGCCAGAGAAGGTTTAGGTTGGACATTACGAAGAATTTCTTCACGAAAAAGGTGATTAGACATTGGAATGGGCTGCCCAGGGAGGGGGTGGAGTCACCCTCCCTGGAGGTGTTTAAGGAAAGACTGGACTTGGCACTCGGCGCCGTGGTCTGGTTGACATGCTGGTGTTGGGTCATAGGTTGGACTCGGCGACTTCAGAGGTCTTTTCCCAACCTAGCTGACTCTATGCGGTAAAACCTGGGAATGAACCGCTCGTGCTGCAAGAGCACAGCCAGGGCTCCCCGCGGTCCCCGGGCACGCCCCGCCCGCGGACTACAACCCCCATGATGCCCCGCGGCGGCGGCGGCGCGCGTTGGGCGCGCGGGGCCTGCCGGGGGCCGTGCCGTGCGCGGGGGCCGGCGCCGATGGCGGCAGGCGCAGGGGGCGGCTGAGGGAGCCGCCGGTGCCCGTCGCGACCGTCACCCCCGCCGGCCGCCTCTCCCGGCCCTGTCCCGCCCCCCCGCCGCCATGGAGGCGCTGATCCCCGTCATTAACAAGCTGCAGGACGTGTTCAACACGGTGGGGGCCGACATCATCCAGCTGCCGCAGATCGTGGTGGTGGGCACGCAGGTGAGCCGGGCCGGGCCGGGCCGGGCGCGGCGCGTTCGCCGCCCTGAGGGCGAGGCCGCTGCGGCTCCGCCACTGCCTCCGCCAAGGGCACGGGGGGCGCGTCAGGAGAGGGCGGGCGGGACGCCCTCGGTGGCCGCGTCCCCCCCGCACTCCCTCCCGGGCTCCGCCGCCTCCCCGCCGTTCGCTGTGGCAGCGCCTCCCGCACCGCCCGCCCGCCCCTGGGCGCTCCTCGGGAGCGGCTTGAGCTGCCGAGCAGCTCCGGAGGGCTGTGCGGAGGCCCGGGCCCCCTCTCCGGTGGCTGCGGCCCCCCACGCCGCGGTGTGGGTGGTGCCGGGGGACCCGGGGACCGGCAGCCGCCCCGGTGCGTGAGCGCCATCACTGCCCGGGCCGGAGCTTCCCTTCTCCGGCAGCCAGCGCTGAATAAAAGAGATGCAGTAGCGGAACGGCGTCTTGCGGGCGTGGATCGTTTTCCTTTGCTCCGACTGCTTGTGCCGCTGGGACGGCTCTGTCTTAGCTGGTGATGGGGAGTGAAGGTGAGAGGCGAGGCCGGCTGCTGTCGGCTGCAACTGTTGCAAGATGTGTGTCAGCCCTGTGGGGCTCGTGCTGGGCTCCGAGATAGCTCAGACCCTTCCGTATCTCTTCACATGGGATGCTGTTCTTCAGCAAAACTTTTGGCATCTGAACGTGCGTGACCAGAACTTCAGCAGTCATAGGGGATTAGGAAATGAAACGTTAAACAGAACTAGAACTTGAAGCTAATGGGTCTCTCGTGTCTGTGGAATTAACGATGTCTGTTGACCGTGCTATGCTGCTGGACAATAGCTTGCCCACCAGAGACTCTACAGTCAGGGGTTTCATTATATGGCTTAAGACGTGAGTGGTATGTTTTAAACCTCGCACGTTGCAGAAGCCTGGAAGAGCTTTGCTCAAAGTCAGCTGCAGTGTCAATTGGTTGTGAGGTAACCAGCAGTCATCCTCTTTTTCCCAATATATATCAAATAGGTTCATTGACTTTGTATCAGCCACTTTATAAAGTAGATTTAAAATACTTGAATTAGGTGGGAGATACTACATTGGTAAGCTGTGTTAAGTACTGGCTGTTTTTCTGACTGATAGGAGCTGATTGCTTTACAAAGACATTTAATCTTCATTACATTAAAAATTATGCAAGCAAAAAAAAAAATTTTAATTTGTTTTTGTGTTTCCATTTAGATCTGCAACAGAAAGTGCAGTGCAAGGGTGTGGCATGTTTTGCATAAGATTAATAAAGTATTTTTTCCAGTTTGGCTTTATGAAGTGCATTGAAGTGGCATTTTTAAAAAATACTTTTAAGCAACATGTTTGTATTTACCTTTTCCTAGGTGTCACTACTTTTCATAGGTAAATACTGAAAGTTAAGACAGTATTGACATGTCTGACTTCAGTAGTCTTCCCATCAATATCAACATTTATTCACTGCTGTATTCAGTATATTCATAACCCCCCTTGAATGCGTATGAAGTTTCTTATTGTGCCGAAACCAAGCCCTTTTATAGACTCCAGAAAAATTTATACCAAAATCTCTAGCAAGCTATATCTTGGTTCTTTTTTTTTTTCAGTCAGGGTTGTTGGAAGAATTAAGTCTTTACTGACGTGGTAATTCCATAGATGGTTATTTTATGTAATTGGTTTTAATTTAAATAACATTTTATTCATTTATTCATTTGAAGTTAGTTTATTGTTGACCAGATTTCTGGAGATGTCTCAAATATGGCCCTAGAGCTGGTATTTTGCTGTTGGAAGCTTGCTTCCTTGTTTTTTTTAAACATGCCTTGAGACAGTCTTGTTTCTTGAGGTATTTTCAGTTAAGTGCTATGTGGCCTTTAAGTTTGTTCACACAGTTTATTTGTTTGTAGCCTACTGGCATATGCTATCTTTACTTTTTCTTCTTTGAATAATATTCACAATAAACCGTTCTGAATTTTGCACCTTCATTTTTCTTTGTAGGGAACAAATGCTGCCAATTAGGATTTCTGTAACTCTCTGTTAATTGAGTTATGCTTTTTTTTTCTTCCAATCTGCCAGTTGCTTTTCTTAAATGACCTTTTTACATATTCAGCGAGGAGAAGAATAATACTTTTTAAAGTAGTGTTTGCTGCTTGTTTTTCTC
Organism: Acropternis orthonyx; assembly: GCA_035583155.1. NCBI lineage: Eukaryota > Metazoa > Chordata > Aves > Passeriformes > Rhinocryptidae > Acropternis > Acropternis orthonyx. The sequence goes on along the minus strand of JAWWEU010000040.1, from coordinate 61,456,772 downwards.
ACCTGTCTTCTCTCTCTCTTCTCTACCCCTGTATTTTGTGCTTGTGCCTTTCTTCAGTTCTCATTTATTTCTACTTCTGTTCATCAAGTTAATTCCTTTTTTTTTTCCTAGAGTATAGAATTAGAAACTGCTTATAAGTCTTAATTTAGCTTGAATATTTTCTGTTTCCCATGTTCCTTTTGCCTCATCTGTTTTGGGATTCTGCACTTGTGTTCTGAGCAATTGAAATGTCTTAATTTTTCCTCTTTTTAGATACTTTTTGGTACTAATTACAGAATATTTCTCAGTAAATTTTACAAATTCAAATGGCCTCTTACACTTCTAGTGATTTTCCTTTGTCTGCTATGTGAAAATTTCTTCTCTTTTTTTGCATAAATATCATGTAATTTATTTCTGTATCCTAATACAGAGTCTGTTGAGAAAATTGAGGACTCTGCTGGTGATAGAACTCAGAGGGCACCTTCAGATTTCCAGTTTTTCTTCAGTGTTTCAGGATTTTTCTGCCATTCCCAGATAGGTGTTCTATTTTTTCCCCCAATTCAGGATTTCAGTTCTATTTTTAGAACTGTATTACTGAAGTGCAAAAAAACCTGTCCAGACTGGAAATATTATATAAACAATATTTGTTCAATAATGCTGTAATTCTCAGTGTTCTGCTGTGTTTTATACAAATGCTTTGTGATCTGTAGTTTTAAGGGATAGAAAGGTGGCAGTGCCTCGACCAAACACATTAAAACTATAGTAAAAGGAGGCAAGAGGAAGAAAAGTAGTTTGGTTAGTTAACACTTTTTTTATGTTAAGGGTATCACAAAAATTAAATATCTACACTACAAAAGTGGCCATGATACTTAGAATAAATTTTAGAAAACCAACCAGACAGCAAAATATCTGCCTAGAGGTATGTACAAATGAGTTGTCTGTATTTTTATTTTTTTGGGGAGTCATTCTTAGAATCCGTTTCGCATTTTTAGGAGTCATCAACCTAGTTAGATCCAAACTTCAGTGTCACCTTTGTAGCAAAATTCTTCCAATACATTATAAAAACACGGGCCGCGCTTTACTTGTACTTCATAGTGTTAATTGAAGTTGAGACACGGTGGGGAAATTGATTTAACAAGTAATGAAAATCAAAATAAGATTTTTAAGTGAACTTTCAGGTGTACATTTATAGAGTACTTTTGCTCAGTCTTTGGTTAATGCAATTTTAGGTGTTTAAACAGAGAGGTGTAGTTTACAATGTTTAACATAGACTCTTCTGTTGGATGATTCCATGTGATTGGCTCACAGATGAACATTACATTTGTTTCTTTTTTTACTGTTTGGAGTAAAGATCACCTTCGATATTTCAACACTAGACCACTTTTTGTTGCTAAGGAGGAAGGTTTCTTGATCTGAGAGGACAGCCTGAGATTGAATATATATAAAGTGTATATTCTGTTAAGCTAAACAGTTAGGATGGTAATTTTTCTGTTAAGAAGTTGACAGCAGTGGGAAGCTACTGTACAGTCCTGGCTCCTGGGATAAGGAGAAGAATCCAGTGGATACAAAGCATCCCATTTGAGACAGGGCTCTCGGTCTTTAATTTCAGGTGCTGTCCAGAGCTTCCTTGACGCTTCCCTGTCAGGGGAACAGAAATTTAGGCTACTTCAACTCATTTGATGTAGCCTACATTGTGTTGGCAAAAAGCCAGTTTTAGGTGAAGGAGACTCAAGATTATACTGAGCAAAGAGGAAAGCCCCATGCTAAGTTCAACTTGAAAGTTTCTTTCTCCCCGCCCCTTCCTTGGATTTCAAGGAGATGCAAAAAGACATCGGTATCTACATTTGTAAAAGGGGATGTAACTAAAGCATAATTTCAGCGCTGGTTAGGGGGAGCTCGTTTTTATGTTTTGCAGTCTTCTGGTTTTGGTTTTATTTTGTTTGATAGCTGACATTTACTGGATCTGGTTTTGGGTGTAACTGTTTTCCTTTTTGCCATCCTTTGCTCCTGTCAAATCATACCGTGACTGTTCTGGTGTCTGTTTCAGACAAGCAACAAAGTGAGGCTGACATTAATTAGCTGCTTAGCATTTACCAGGCCTAATACACGTCTTGCTGCATTTAGTGTCATGATGTTTCTTTTCTATGATGGACTCTTTGTGGTTCACAACAGCTGTACCTTTTTGGTCCTGAAGGTTTCTATGATTGGAAAGATGGCATTTTCACTCTGTCTATGTGCAGGCTTTGTATGAATTTAAATAAAATTACAAGTCTAATAACTCTGATCCTACATTTTAGCATTTTAGCTCTACAGATTTTTAATATGGAAGCAATAATAAATACAATTTAAATGAAGATACTAGTTTTATTGTTTGCAATGGGGAGAGTGCACAGAATACGCAGTTGTAGAGGGATGTGGACGAAGTTGTTTGTCTATTTTTTTTTTGTTTCCTTGTTGTTCTTCCCTCTCCACAGTTCTTTCTTTTAGTTTATTTTGTTTTGTCTTTTCCCAGTAGTTTTGATGCTTACTGCCAAGGTCCTGTTCATCTTCTGATTGGCAATTAACTTTCTTAGAAAACCTATATTTAATTAAACCATAAAGATTTTTGTATGTTGTCCAGGAGGGACAGTGCAAAAGTAACAAGGTTTTCAAGAAAATGAAGGACAAGAGTATTAAAGCAGACAGTCCAGGAAAACGTTTTTCAGAATCTGGAGAGAAAATCGCTGTGGAGTTCTTGAAAACTCTGCCAGATCTCTGTTGTTTAGAACTTTTTTAATTTGAAGATACAAATTGGCTTTATTTTGGTTCACTTTACTGCAAGTCATGAATATAGTAGTGTAAGCAATACTATGTAAGGTCAGTTTATCTGGCTTTGAGGTGTGAATCTTCAAATACCACAATTCCATGATCTTAGAGTCTGTATTTGTTTCTAATTAGATGAGGTATTTTTTTTTCTTAAATGAACTATTAGGGGCCTTTGGGAATTGACATGTTGAGAAAGAATACATGTGCTAATCATTTATCTGTTTGCTGTTCTTTGGCATGTGTCTACAGTTAGTTATGATGTAAATACAGGATTTCTGAAGGATTTTGACTGAACTGTGGCAATTCTGGCATTCCTTACTACTAGTACATAAGCTGTTTTATGTGAAGGTAGTTCCTGTGACTTCCAGTTTCTTCCTGACTGATTCAGGAATGCTGTCTATTCAAGTCAATGGGGAATAGCCTGCAGGAACAACAGTCTTGTAATTCAGACAAGATCTTTCATACAAAAATGTATTTTGCAACAATGAGCAGTGCATTATGCTGATTTTACTGCTTTTTCAAGTTGGGATCAGCCTGTTAACTCTTCTGCGTCTTTTACAAGTGTAATTTTGTTTCAAACAATGTCTTAAAATAATTCATCATGCCTGTTTATAGTTTTAACATTCTCTTCTGATAAGTAAATACATTTTTACATTTGTTAGCTGTTGAAAACCAGCCTAGCTTGGAGTGCTCCTAGTTTGAATAGGAAAATTTAGTTATAATAGCTGTTCCAAGCCAAGCAGTTCCCTTGTGGAACTGCTCTGAAATTGCATGTGTGCTGACCTTTTATTTCAGCATAATTCATGTTTGCAAATAAGGAAATAAAAAAATAGTGCTGCTCTTTAGTTACAGGATAGGTACTGCAAATAACTTCTTGTCAAAGCACCTATCTCGGTCATATTCCTGGGGATGAGGTCCAAGTAAAAATGCACTAGCTTATATTTCCCAATTAAAGAAGGAAAATATAGTAAATTGTTTATATATGTATTGCTAAAAGCATGTTTTAGCCAGGAGGACTTTTATAGTTCTTGTATGACAGAAACTACAAAATTGCCACCATTCCACCTTGAGTGTCAAAGCAGATACACTGGTTTTCTTAGTAGAATGTTTCAGTAATTATTAGGTCTCCCTGAGAAATCTCTCCTACTTCACAGTTCCTTACTGTCCTTCTCAAATGTTTGTTGTTCTGCCACTGAAAAAGTCATAGAGTACTGACACTCTTTATTTTCTTGTGCTGTCCTGCAGTAAATCTGTGTTGTGTTGCAGGAGCTCTTTGCAGTTTTTTCCTATTTGATGAGATAGTAAAAAAGTGATCAGTTTATCCTATCAAAAGCAATGATCAAAGTTTTATGCCCCTACAACTAATTTTTATTTTGGAAATTTCCAGTAGTTTATTGGACATGTTTCCTTACAAAGTTTTTTTCCCCCACAGATGATGTATTGTCCATTGGCTCCACAAAGAGATTTTGAAGACTAAAGGTAGACAAAGGAAGGCAGGACATTCTTGTGAGATGACTTGAAATTTGTTACAGCTGATACAAGCCTATTATAATTTCAATAATACTTGAAATATACAACAGTGAAGAATCTGAGCAAATGACTATAAAAAAATCTTGTGGTTCTTGTGCATTAGTGCGACTCCAGGTCAGTCTTGTGTTTATTGCCTTCTTGTTGTATGGGCTTTGTAAGAATAAGAGTAGACTTGACTTATTTACTCGAGCAGATTGGTGGGATCCAGTTACAGAACAGAGAAGCTCAAGAATCTGGCATACTCTAAGGACAGCCTAATGGGAACACAAAAGAGTAGTCCATAAGCTTGCTTGGGAGAATGAGTAGAGATGTAAGGAGAGCAGTGTGGAGGGAACTCATGGCTGAGCCTATATGCAGAACACCCATGCAGGAGGTAGAAGTGAGGACAAGCTTGCTCAAGGATATAAAAATACTGCCTGCATATGTGGAAATGGTGTTAAGAAAGCCAGCATGACTGGTAAGGGACACAAAGGCAACAGAAACTTCCAGCACTGTATCAGCAGTGAGAGAAGCAAAAAGAGGAAGGAGGGAAATACAGGCTTGCTCTGACTGTGATAGGTTATTTAGTGACAGCGAATATGGACAAGGCTGAGGTACTTGATCCTTTCTTTGCCCCGGTCTTCACCATCAGGGTCTTCTAGGCCTTTTTACCTATAGGTGGGGTTCAAAGTGCAGGGTAACTGTCAATAGTGCAAGAGGATTGGTCCAGGGTTCTCTTTCCAATATGGAGGAAACATCTTTGCATGCTGTTGGGTATAGAGCACAAGTCTCCTAAAATAGGAATGTTAATGAGGACGTGGAATATGTAAGAAAGCCAGTGAAGTAAATGAGCGGCTGCTGATATTGTTACTTCAAAATTTGCAATACAGTCTATTCCATTTGGCTTATCAACAACCCAAAAGTGTTTTTGAAAGTGACATCTCTTACTGTTGATGAAGCTGGATAATTATAAAGTCATACACTGCTGTCTGCTGCTTCTGACTTCCTGAAAAATGTGGTTAGTAATACAGCAGATTGCAACCCACATTTTCTCATAAGAATTAGTGAAATGGATGGGAGCAAATGCCTTTTGATACTAAGTGCACAGAATTGAAATATACAGGGACAAGTAAAGAAGTGAAGGATAGGGAAGCAAAAGCAAGCTCATGAGGACTGTTAAAAGTAGAGATGTTGGCCTTTCGAAGTGCATCACAGTTCTTACAGTTTGCAGCTTCTTAATTTGTGACAGCAAGTGCACAATTGTTTCCTAGTGATTCTCTCCTTCATTCTTAATTGCTTTAGATTAATTTGAAGATGATGTTGACAAAAATGAACATACAGGTGTTAAGGAGGCAGTGAGAAAGCTGATAAGATTTCAACACACTCTGACAATATATATGATGTAAATAAAGTACTTAAGTCCTGTGTGCATCATCTCTTCTTGTCTTAGTACTTCTGGGGAAAATGGCTTTACCGTCCATCAAACTCAGCTCTTATCTGTGAGACTGATGATGGTTAACATGCAGAGTGTTAAACACTCAGCAATGGAACGGTTAAAGAAGTGACACAAGATATTCCTGTATTTGCCTGTTTGTTTTCTGAGTGATCTGTATAAAGTTTCTCTAGATATCACAGCTAATAGGTATTTCAAATTAGGATCAGATACTAAAGTCCAGAGGAAACATTGACCGATCTGCTACAAAAGGTTAGAGTTTGTTAATGCTTTTCTGGAGCCATCATGAAATGAATTTATGAATTTCTGTCCATGCTTAAAATTGTGATGAGCATTCAGATGAGGTGCCTAAACAAGCATGATGCTTCTGCAGACTCCTACCTAAAAATTCCGTGGTACCCTTGGTCAGCTTTACTAGTCTCTGTCTTCATCTGTTGTATGAAGGAATCCCTGAACTGAGTTTGTGTTGTTAACAGACCCACATCTCTCACTTCCTCCTGCTGGCAGAAAAAGATCAGCTTCATGTTTACTGCTTTCCTCACTCTGTTCCCAGACAATTCTTGGTAATGGATGTGCATGGAACCCAGCTTAAGGGGTGCGTCATCAGATGATTGTATTCCAACAACAAATTGCTTTAGTTTGGAATGTAATGCAATTTGAAGTAAATTTCCTGGTGTTTGGAGTACTGTAATGTCTCATTTAGTGTATGACTTCACATTTGCAAAGGATCCTGATGGTTCCTTCTCCATCTGGAGGTAGCTGTGGGAGTGGTGTACAACACAGTGTTTCACTTCTATATATGCTTTGGTACGTGCCCATTTTAGCTTCCTGCATTACTACTGTTTTAGAAAGGCCAACGAGCAGTAGTGTGCAGCAGCTTCTCCCATGGATTTTGGTTTCCTGTCTTGATGAGGTTCTTGATGAGGACTCCAGCTATTTATTACTATCCTTTATGTGCTTGGATTATATGTTCAGGAGAAGCCACTGCCTCTGAGTCTCACCTCCAGCCTGTTGTGATCAACTGAGTGATCATTTTACCCGTGTGAGAAATCTTGCTGAAGAGATCACACAATCACTGAGTTTGGTAGAGACCTTGAAGATCCTCTAGTCCAACCATCAGTCCAGCACCACTGTAATCACTCCTAAAGCATATTCCCAAGGGCCACATCCATCTTGATATTCAAACTATTTTTAATAAATGAAACCCTGATGGTTTTGTTTTGTTTGTTTTTTTTTAATGCGACTGATGAACCTTTATAATCTCTCATCCCTTTGAGAAGGCATTTCACTTGTTTTGAAGAAGTTTATTAGTTTACTAAGAAGTGGTTTGTAATTTGTCACTGTGAAGTTTGTTTTTTCACCATCTATAGTATCAGTGTGCCAGAATGGGAGCTGTCTCAGGGAGGGTTCCAGAGCTTTGGTCAGGTTGTTCCTAAGTTACTTTTTTTGGTAAGAGTTCAGTGCCCAATAAACTCCTTGCAAGGGAAGTGTCTAAAGTTGATTTGGAGAAGGTCAGTTGAAGAAGAAAATTATTAGTTACTTTCTAGGGAAGTCTTTTGAAGGAAAAAAATAAATCATATAAGGCTATATTTTTGTTTCATCTGACCCTGCCCTTCCCCCTGGTCTTTCTAAACCATTGACTTCACTGCTGTCAAATTTGAAAAACTGAAAAATGTACATGATCTGCATTAGTTTGTTATTTGCCTATTGAGTCAAATGATATTTTTGATAATTTTTTTTTTCTGTTCCATAAAGCATTTACAATAGTGATAGAATAAAAGAAGGCTTTCATTTGTTGTTATTCAAATTTTCTAGGGATTTTGCCTTTTATATTAGTATTTATTCTGTGCTTCTGCGTACAAGTCCTATTTCAGTAGGTTATACAGCTCTCATATATGTTCTTGTCTTACTGCACTAGTAGAAATGTCCTGTCTGGTAGTGATGTGTTGCTTGATCTCCTATCTATTTTTAATTTTTAGAAAAGTCACTTACTGTCACTAAATGTGTGAGATTTAAAGATATTCACCACTGCTTTTATATCATGTTATGCTAGGTTATATAGTCATTTCTTGCTTGAAATTTCAAGTCTGTTATTTTAGAACTGGTAGGCTGAGTGAAGGTTGTATAACAATGTAATGCATATTCCAGCTGTCAGAAGCATCTGTTGGTTTGTGGAGTGGTTTGGGTTTTTTTGTTGTAGTGATTTGTTTGCTTGATTTGTATTTTTTATTTTGTTTGTTTGTTTTGTTTTGTTTAACAACAGAATTGCTTGGTGGTAGCGTTAATACAGAAACCTTTTGTAGCTGGTGGCAGTGGCTGTCCCAGCAGGTTTTCTCATGGCATGCCCATGTTGACTTCTCAGCTGCAGAAAACTAGAAGAGTTTAATACAGTTCTGTTAAAAAGACAAAATCTCCTCAATCAGCTTTCCAAAGTATGTTGACATAGCTGGGTCTATTGTTTATTGTTAGTTTTAGCATGGTCCTGGTCTTGGATCACTTTTTAAATCCATGTGTTCACAGCTACTTGTTGGACCAATTCTGCATTTTTTACAAAAGTGCTAAAGGAGAACATTTTAAAAGTAGACTGTCAAAACCTATTTGTAATTTCACACCCTCTAAGTATTTCCCAACTTTTTATGTATTGTTGTTATATAGACAGATATTTACAATCAATTAAGTTGTAAATGCTTAAATATATACACAGACAGAGAGTGTAGGAAGACATGAAACAATGTTGGTTTCTATGTTTAGAGTATAAAACAATGTCTGCACTTATGATAACTGATACAATACATAATACAAAAACCCCCAACCAAACAAAACCAAACCTCAAAGGAATATACGACTGTAACACCTTAATATACTCAAGTATAGTTAATATCTGGGTGCTGCTGTTGGTATTAACAAGGCCAACCCATATTAATCCGAAAAAATACTAACAAAGCATTAAATTCCTTAGTTTATGGAGTGAAGTTTTGCTACAAGATGTTAGAAAATTGCGTAGTACAAGACAGAATTTCCTTCTAAGCTTTACAAAGAAAGCAAAGTGTATCTGGACAGTTTAATATTTGTGGTAGAAAATGCTGAATAGGATATTAATTTTTCCAAAACCTAGTAATTTAGCCTTAAGAAGTAGGAAATACATCTATCTACATGTTTTTCAGATGTCCCATAGTTTTTAAGTATCCCAAGCAGGTTTAGACAGTTACTGGTTTGTAGCAGACTTGTATCCTTCAGTGCCTGTGCAGTGTGACACAGCTGTGTTAGATGCAATGAGTCTCTCATGCTCCTTCAGGCACTGCATAGCAGAGGACAGAATAGAGCACTGTTTGCAGGTTAGATGAAAGCAAACTAAAACTAAAATATTGAAGCATTTTTATGTTTAAGAAAGTAATGTAGTTGTATTCCAATTTTCAGAGCAGTGGAAAGAGTTCTGTGTTGGAAAGTCTTGTGGGAAGGGATCTGCTCCCACGAGGTACTGGAGTTGTCACGCGGAGACCCCTTATTCTGCAGCTGGTGCATGTTTCCCCAGAGGATGGTCGGAAAGGAGCTGGAGATGAAAATGGTAAGTGTGATCCAAAAGGGTGTTTTGCCCTGTTGAAAGGAAACTTTTCAAAGAAACAAATATTTCTTGTTCCTTTAACTGAAAAAGCAGTTATAATCTTAAAACGCAAGTGTATTTCTTAAAATTTGCTTGGAAGCAAACACAGCTGTTGTCACATCTGTTTTGTCCATTTAGCAAATGTCATGAAGTCAAAATCTTTAGGATTTTAAAAATATCTTTAATGTTCTAACCTTTCCTGTTCTTAGGAAATGCTTTTGAGAAAAATAGGCCAGTTATTAAGGTGGCTGTCTAGAGTGTAGAGAACATGATTTCTTGTGTGTGTTTTTCTTCCCTTCCTCTTTTGCTGCATAAATAAGGTATTTCATTGAGTGGATGAGTGACTTTATAGAAGGACGTTACGAAATAGGTAAGTTCTGAATGGAGCAGAAGAGTCCAACTCCCTGCTCCTCACAGGACTACCTAAACCGTATTACTAAGAGCAAAGAGAAATGAAAACAAACTTGTAGTAGATGCAAGCAGGATTTAAAGGGCAGATTCTGTAGATTACAAGTGCTACCTTACTGAGGTGCACTGAGATTCCAAGCACATCAAGAACATCACTTTTATGTTCTGAGGCTTTCTAGCTTGAAGCTTGTCTTCTGTAGTGTTTATTATCCTTTAGCAGATCAAGAAAGTGGTCTCAATTGTCCCTTGGGAGTTTTAGTGCCCATTCTATACCAAGTAATGCTCTTGATCTTAGGAAAGAGCAGCAGGGGCATATTGACCTTCTGATTGTAAGATAAGTCTTAACTTTTTGATGTAAAAAGAGCACAGGCTTTTGTTGTGTGATGAACTTGGAGCTATAGTTATTAATTCTCTTTGTGTTCAAATTTTTCTGAATTTATTTTTAGCGACAATAAGTCAAGGTATCAGAAGGTTTTTACAGTATTTGTTTTCCTGTAATATTTATAGCCTTTGGTTTCTGAAGGAGAGTTACTAATACTGTGCCATTTAAAAGATTTAAGCTCCAGTCTTCACTATTGTCACAAGCAGAGAACACAGGTAGGCTTCATAACGATTAAGAACTTCTAATGTGCAATCCATTTGAGAGATTGTAGGACAATTCAGGTTGGATATTATCTCAGAAGGTCTCTAGTCCAATCTCTTCCACAAAAAGGGGCCAACTCTGAATCAGCACTGGATTGCTTGGATCTTTATCCAGTTGGGTCTTGAAAAGTGCCATGGGTGGAGAATTCAGTGTCTCAGGGCAACCTTTTGAAATGGCACATTTGCTCTCTTTAAATATGGTTTTCCATTGCTTGCGTTGCGCAGTGTATAGTTTCTGGTATTTTTCAGAATGCTTTGATTATGAGTTATAGGGTAAAATACTACTTTGTTCTGTTCTGCAACTTTACAGGTATAAAAGATGCTTTTGTAATTAGAGTATTCTGAGTCAAGGCAGAGCCTATCTGTTGTAGTTTGCATTTGATCTGGACATTCAGATTTTAAATAGGATAATGATACTACTGCATAGGGATGTTGGGCTAAATTATTATTTATCAGGCCCATTTAGGGTTCTTTTTGGAAAAAAAAAATCAATATGCAAGACGTACCTCTTATAATCTCATTGTGTTGTTCCTGTGAGAGAGATGTGGGCTTGTTTGGTAGGAACAGAGAAATCTTTATGACTTACCAGTTGAGCTTGAAATGCCTCTTCTCTCCAAATTTCAAGCAAATCATGGTCTAATTGGTTTTGTCACTGGTCTGGTTTAGTGTATGTTCAGATGGTCATGTTAGGTCTGAGAAGATGGGATCCAGTAGCTTGAAAAGAAAAAAGATGGCAACCTCTTATCCTGGCTACGCTGCCTGACGCTGTAATAAGTCCCTTAGCCATTATACGTCATAATTTTCTTTGTTACGAGGTGGATGTTGCGGTAGGTATGAGTATGTGTTTGGGATTTCCCCAGAGTGAAATAGTCTTGTAGAAATGTATTTTGTTCACATGAGAGGTTTCTTCTTCACAAATTGAAAATTGGATGAGAGAGTATCAATCTTGGCATGCTGCTTTCTGAATGCTGGTGTTGAACTCTCTGGATGCACAGATACCTTTATACAACTGTCTCTTTTGTGACTTCTGCTTTGTGATTGTCACCTTTATCCATCCTAATGCTTGCTCTGTATATCTACTAGTATAATATATTAACACAGCCATTTAAAAAGAGGTACTAGTCTGTAGTTCTTATAAGCTTACTGTCAGTGTTTGTGTCCAGAAAGCTTCCCTGGTTTTAACACAAAGCACTTTTGACTCCTGTGCTATTTAAGCATGAGCAATTGCATTGTCTTTATGACTATGAAGGAAGAAATTGTGTCTCTCAAGTGACTTAATTTTGACATTTGAGCTGACAAAGACCATCAGTTCATGTCAGTTCAGGGATTTTGTTGGGTTACTTTGAAAGTTTTTTGGTTTTGCTTTTGGATTTTTAAAAAAATTTATTTTTTATTTGATTTTTGGGAGCACATCGGGAAGGATTGTTGAGAACAATTGCAGCCAGACATTTGGACTACCTTTGATTTTCTAACATGCAGCATTAAAGATCATGGTTGCTTTTTCCTCAGAGTCACTGATGAGCTATGTGAGACCTTTGTACTGTGGTCACTGCAATAAATCAAGACAGTCAGAAAATAGCAGAGATAATTTTTCAATTAAATACAGATTTCTGAGTTTTCATAACGTGGTATTTCAGACTGATGTATGTATTTTAGAGATGTGTGTGTGATCTGGCATGAAGGAAATGTTCTCAGTATGTTTTTGCTGTTTATTGTTAGCCTGTAGTGATTCAGCACATATGGTGTGTTTGATGTGCTGATACCACACTGAGGTGTTCTCTGATGAAATTGCAAGAGAAACAGGACTTAATCAGAGAACTGGGCCTGGTCTTGTGAATTAATAAATTGGTCTTGTAGTGAAGACCTACTCTGGTAGTTTACCCGTATGTTCAGAAAGAGAAGAGAAGATGGGACATATCAGTGGACAATTACTAAATGTTTATAGGCTTGGGTTTTTTTTTTTTGTCCTAAGATAGAAAACCAAACACTGTTCAAATTCTGAACTGATAGAGCTGATATGGAACACAGGAATAATTAATGCAGATCTGTTGCTTGATAAATCAACACTGATTTGTCAGCTTTTTGCTCTGTGCTTCAAATAGGAATCTTTTACCCCTAGTTCCCAAACAGCGTGAGCTGTTTCACTCTACTTGGCTTTACAGAAGCACAGGAGAAAAAGAGCTTGCAATCTAGTTGGTATCAGGGATGGAAAAAATGGTACAACATGCAGAAATGACTTAAAGATGAGTCTGTTATTTTCATTAGTCAACTTTTTAATTTAGAGGAAGAGAGATAGGAAAGGATGAGTGATGGGGCTGGGGGGTGGTGGGGAAGAGAGTTCAAGTGATCATCTTCTGGATCCAGAAGCTGTAAAGATATGGAAACTAGAAAGCTAGGGATTTAGTATTTGGGAAGTTCTCAATTGCCATGATGCAAGAAATCTTCTATGGTGGTGGCTTTTTATGACCCTGAATGGTTTCTCTGTGCTGCCGTTGTGTATGAATAACATTTCTACTGCTTTAGAAAGGGAGAAGTGATAAATGAATAATTAAAGTTAGTAAGTTTTGTACTGTACTTGAGCTTCTTAAAGAAGTATTGTAGTGTAGGATGTAACATGTACAATTTGGTGTATGGCAGTACTGAGAAAAATACTGTAATATGTCTAGTTTTCCTGTCTATTAATTAAGGTTTTACTGTCTTACTCTAAGATATGAAAAGCCAGAAAAATAGAGACTGTTGCTTCATTTGGGAGATGTGGTTTTGTTTGTTTTTGTTTGTTTGGAGTTTTTTTGTTTTTTGTTTTTTTTTAAAGGCAAGACCTGTTTGTTCTTAGCAGCTGCCATCTTAATAATTTTCTAAAATCTGTAATACTGATTTTTATTATGACCAAAATGTCATTTCTGCACACCTTTATCTAGCATTGAATCTTGAATGTAATCAGACGATTAATTCGCCTCAAAGTTTTGCTTGAAAAGCTTCCAGAAAGTAACATAGCTGGGGGAAGACCAATTTACCAGTTAAACTAGTGACAGAAAAATGTTCTACACATAAACCAGAACACTGGGTTGTTGCATGTAGGCTAATTTAAGTATTTTCTCCTTGCCTTGAGCATCCTTATGTTTAGAGTAATGCAAATCCTTTGCGTTAAATTAGATCAATTGGGAAATTTTTCCCTATGTGTTAGTGAGTTAAAATACAATGTGTCTGACTTTAATGCATCTTTTTTAATATTTATTTTAAGAAGTTATTAGATTATACTGAAAAAACCCCGTTTATTTATGGATAGAACTAAGCCTAGCATCTAGCTGCAAATTCCTATGCCACTGAAAACCCAGTAATGTAAGACTAAAGCAGTGTGTCCAAGAAGGACTTTATCTCCTGAGGAGGGACAGAACAGGAGGGTGCTTGGTCCGTAGTCCATATATCCCTAATGTAGCAGTGGCAGTATATTGCTGTATACTTTTCTTCCTGGCTTTATGCCTCTCTTTACTATCTTGGATTTAATTTTTAAGAGGAGATGAGCAATACAATCTTGAAGATACTGTAGTTTCTTCCTATGTGTGCATTTTGCTTTATTTCCTCTGAATGATAGATAAGCTAAACCTGTGTAATAATAGAGGAGCCCTTTCATTTTGCACTTATTTTGGAGATTGAGATGTAATTTTGGCTATTTACCAATCAAGACAAACAAAAGCTTCCTCCTAGCGATGCTTTCCTTATAGCTCATGTGCCTACAGAACAGTAAGGATAAAAGTTTGGGTTTTAAAGGTTTTTCCTTAATGGATCCAGTCAAATCCAGTTCAAAATCAGCATATTTCCAGTGATTTCACATACACCTTTGACTTACTCATCTGAGCAAGACAATAAAATAACTCTACAGATGTACTAAGCTTTCCAAATGGATGAGTTGACTCTCGTTGTGCTACTTGCATTTTGTACCAAACAGGCACAAATCGAAAACAGCTTCACCAGTTTGTTTTGATTCTTGCACTTTCATGGTATTGTACAGAGATCACATAAAAATAGAGTTGTAAATTCATCAACTGATAAATAAATTTTTTTAAAAATGCAATTTCCATAAATACTTTGAGAAAATTAAAGGTTGAGAAGGCTGATACCTATGTTGTCTCTTCTTAAATCTGTCTCAGAACTGATGTTACTGCTTAACTGAGTCTTAGAAATATTGATGCAAAACCTCAGATTTCTTTGCCATACAGTAATATTACTTCCAGGGACATTAAAAATATTTTCTTATTCTTTCTGGTTCTTGCCATGAATAAGTGATGAGAAACATTTCACCGAAGTTCAGCTTTGTGAGGCCTAATAGTACTGTTTTCTGTGCTCAGATAAAAAAGGTACTGTGAGCTGCTGGAATTAGGTGAATGGCGATAATAGTCATCATCAAGTAAACTAGTTGTCAGAATATCTGATATGCATCATTTATCTGTGTTTAGTTAAGATCTTATTTATGTACATAGTATTAATATGTTACACGCTCTCATCAATACTAGAATAGCATGTACATCTGTCTGCATGCAATTGTGATTTTTGTAATAGTATCTGGTACTGAAAGTTAATAAAATGCTATATTAATATGATGTAAAACACCATTCAATGCTGTTTCTCTTTAACTGCAGACCCTGCTACATGGAAAAATCCAAGACACCTTTCTAAAGGTTGCCTTTATCCACTTGCTTTTCCTCTCTACACATAAAGTGCATGCTTATATACACTAACCACGTACATTTCATGCCACATTATTGTTGGTTACACTTTTCCTTTTACACTTTGGCTCCTGTGTTGATTGATTGTTTTGCTGAGTCTTGTGATCTGATTGATTTTTAGTTTTCTGACCTTCTTGCATTAGAATGAGATGGTTTTTGCTTTTCTTCTATGCTGTTGCTGCTTCATAGAGCTTCCTGCAGTTTTAATTCCCAAATCCTCTTAAAAAAATCTTTGTTGATCAGTTCTTAAATTTCAGCTCAAGTGAAAGAAATGTTTTGAAAGATTACTTGGTTGTAGGTAAACTGTGTGTTTGCCAAATGGCCAGATTTCTGGTAGACTATTCTTCTAGAGGAGATTGCTGTGTCAGGGAACAGAGAGGAAATGACCACAAACTAAAAATTGGAAATGGAACTTACCCCTGGTACTTGGAAACCTAATTGTGAAAGTGTGAATATCTCACAGTGTGACTCAAACTGCTGCCTGCACTACCAAGCAGGAATTCACAAAACCTCCTTTGGTGTTTCTGGGACTGCTCTTGCACTGCCCCCAAAGAATTCTGGACTTAAGTGATGACTAACAAGGGTGAAGATGTTTGGTCCCTGACAGATTTGGGAAGAGACATGTTCTCCTAAGGCTTCTTTATTATGCAGAATTCTTATATTTTCTGTTTGCTTGGTTTTGGTCCTACAGGTTTTTCTAACTTTTTCTTTCAGCTGAAATTTGATCTTACTTGCATGGTAAAAGAAAATAAACTAAAAGCTAGCATTTTTTTTCAGGTTTTTTAAGCTGTTGCTAGTAATTATTTTGTTTTCTGTTGCAAACTGATATTTACTGAAATAGACCATTTCTGAAAGATTTGTAGGATAGCTGATTGGCTCAGTCACAGTTAGGAGGGTGGAGCTGTTGTAAGAGGGACAAATTAAACATAGTAATGAGATACAGTGTTTCAATAGGCAGAATCATAAATGTTTTTGTACTGAGCTATTTAACATCTCACTGTAGAAAGCTAACTAATTTTTCTTTTACTGCTTGAAAAAAATTAAATCACATTGTAGCTTTCAACAAACAGGCTATTGGAAAAATGTGATTGAAACAGCTACTTCCTCTTCCTCATGTATCAATTTTTGTTTTCAGAGGTAGATGCTGCAGAATGGGGTAAATTTCTTCATACCAAAAATAAGGTATGTTTACTAAGATGATGGAATAGCAGTGTTATAAGTATGTTAACATATATATTTGATTCTATTATATATTCCCTTGACTTTCCCAAAAAGGAAATTATTCTGTCTGTTATACTAGATGGCAGAGTATTGAGGATTTTGTGTTTTGCCTTTTATGAGTGGAAAAACTTTGAAAACATAACATACCTATTGTGTGGGTCATTGACTCTGCTGAGTTACTTGCCTTAGTTATTTTTGTGTTATTTTGTTGATTATCCTATTTTGTGCATTGGCAAAATTAGAATGGGCATGGCAAAGACAAGGGTATATATAATCACAAGTCATTTCAGTCCACTAAAATGGCAACTCCAGAGATTTATTAGAAAGCTATTAAAAAGAAGGAACGTGCATCAAGGTTGAGGAGCAGAAACAGATCACCTAGGACATAAATAAGAGAGTGAAAGCTTAATTCTTTGCTTGAAGAAACTAGTATTTTTGTTGACAGCTGAATTACATAAGTATTTATTACTTTAAACAGTGCTAGAAATTGAAGGAAAGCTAGAGAGGATTGCAGAGGGAACCTGTGCAAGGGTAGCTCTGTGCTAACTTATTCTGGATTGGTGGAAGGAGAACAGTTTTGACAAGAGCGGGAAAATGTGAAAATGAATTTTGCCCTTATTCTTTGTTCTTTTTGAGATTAGAAGGGGTTCAGGCTACATGTTTAATAACCTCAAGGGGTTGCAGCTAGATTCCAAATGGAATTAAGTGTTTGCCTTCTTTTAGGTGAACACTAGTTAATAATGTGTCTGACACTGCTGTGTTATAAGTGCTAACAACTGCCATCTCACAGTTATTAGTCAACAGATTAAATACTGAGATTTCAATTTCTGTAATTTTTAGCACTGATGATTCCTGTTAGCATCAGCTTAAGGGCTAATAATAATTCTTATTTTTTTCTCATGTTCTGTATATTTAGAGAGTTTTACACTGTCTCTTGGAGAAGAGAGCATTATTTTGCAATTAGGTAAGTGAATGCTGTCTTTGATTTTTAAACATTTTGTTTCTTCATTCCTTCAGATCTATACAGATTTTGATGAAATTCGTCAGGAAATAGAAAATGAAACGGAGAGGATTTCAGGAAATAATAAGGTAAATGTAATGTCCATCTTTGTCTTGCTATAAATGCTCTTGCTGCTGAAACCTTTTTTAAACAGTTTTGGCAATGGAAGTGAAAAGCATTTAACTGTTCTAATGAAGAGCACAGCATGCTGCTTGCTGTCCTGAGATTTTTTTTACTGTGTTCGTGAGATAAAATACTTCAGATGAAAGACAGAAAATTGCTGATTTACTTCAAACTTGTGTAGTAATAATGCAAAAAATAAACTTAGTTAAACTTCCTTTCATTTTTCCACATCTGTAATTATAAAATTGAGTGTTCTATTCCTGCATATCTGTGTAGTCACTTGCAGATAAAAGCATTTATGTGTTTTATGAGGGAGAAAATGGGGCTGCTGCCAAAGACAAAGATATTGGTTGACAGATGTGTCTGGCTTCTTTTCCTTGCCATGTAGGTGTAAGGTGTATGACGAAAGAAAGTTTGTCTAGTATGAAACTACAGCTTTTGGATTTCTAAATGATGCATTAAAATAACCTAGTACAGTAATTATTTTTTATTATTAATCTATTTCCAGGGTATCAGTCCTGAACCTATTCATCTTAAGATTTTTTCAGCCAATGTTGTAAATCTGACTCTTGTGGATTTGCCTGGAATGACAAAGGTAAGATAGAGAATCCTTCTCTTCGAACTGTGTGAACGATATTTTTGAACAAGATGTGTGTGTTCACTCTTTGACATTGTTCTCTATAGTTCGATAAACAGCTTTCCTCAGGCTAAGTAGTGTTGTATGAATTTGGCATGTCACTGTCTTCTGGTGTAAGATTTGGGTTTCTAATGCACTTTGCTGATGTAAGAGGTAGAGTTGCTTAAGTTCTTTCCCTTTCTATATACAACTCATTGGAAGCATTATGTGGGCTGCATGCTCTTTTTCACAGAAGAGGTGGCACTCCAAATCTCAGAGTGTTATTGTTTGGTTTGAATCTTGGCAAAATGCCAACCCTCTCAGAGCTGCACAGAGTCTCAACAAAGGAGCGAGGGAAAAAAAAAACTTTGAAACTGATACATATACCTATATTTACACAAATTTACAACATATATATGTATAAATATAAAAGACAAACCAACAATAACTTAAATCCCAAACTTCCCTCCCAACAACACACATGTAACCACCACCCAAAACCCCAGAGAAACACCCCAGTATTTCCCGGGTAAAACAGCTAGCAAAGAGAGGGAAAGAGCAAACTCAAACAAAACAAAAGTATTTTACTTCCCAAAGACCAAAACTGCTGTGGATATCTCTGCACAGGAGCAGTGAGGCCTAATCTTTCTGAGCTGCAGAAGCGAGGTGCTCTCAGCACGGCCAAAGGGAGAAGGACACTGGGAGCTGCTCTTTGACTTACAGTCGAGCAGATGTCAGATGGCATGAAATACCTCATTGGTCACTTAAGTCAGCTGATACTTGTCCCTAACCACATGACGCACGAAACTGGGCCTAGCTATATTTGGTTTTGGGTCTATCTAAAACTGAAACCTTAATCTGAGTTTTTTGGGGTTTATCAAACCCATCACACAGAGATGTACCTGCAGGTATTTAGCAAGTTTGAAAATGTTTTCCACATTGCTTCTTCAGAAGTTGCTATGTGTATTTTTGTAAGAAGTTACATAAAAGTGAGGATATGCTAGAAGAAATGTTGAGGTCCTTTTTGTTCAAGTTTTATATAGAATAATTTTCTGTGACATGTAGATGACAAGATGACTTCTTGCCCTGCCCATGCACACATACACACCCCACTCTGCCAGTTGTGCAGGTGGTTCTTGGACACCAAGTCTCAGGCAGGCATACATACACAATTTTGAACAGTTCTATATTGTTTTTTCTCTAGGTGCCTGTTGGTGATCAGCCTAAGGACATTGAACTTCAAATAAGAGAGCTAATCCTTCAGTTCATCAGCAACCCCAATTCGATTATTCTGGCAGTCACAGCAGCTAACACAGATATGGCCACTTCAGAGGCACTTAAAATAGCACGTGAGGTGGATCCAGATGGTAAGCAGCAAATAAAACTGGATGTTGTAATTCAGCTTATTTTTTAAATTAGGTCCTACAATAAAACTGAAGTTGTTTGGGCAAAATGTAGTAAGCAAAGCAAATGTCACCACATTTCCTAGAAAATGGGATTTTTATAATTTCTTAAAGAATTCTTGCTGCACTCTCTGCAACTCAGAGAATGCTAGGATGAATTAATATCTCATAGATTTCTGGCTTATGAACATGTAGTCATAGGAGCTACTTCTGTTTTCACAGCAGAAAATGGTGTTACAGAATACTGGGGGTTTTCAGAGTTTTATTAGTTTGCAGAGGTCTGTTAGGGCAACTTCATGCTTTATTGTCCAATGTTGTTTATTTTGCTAGAGAATATATGCCATCCTGCAGCTAGTAATTAACTGTCTAGCTGTTAGTCTAGTGATTTTTATTAAGGTTAATATATACTGTCAGCATCCATTTTGATGCACTGCATTTATGTGGCAGAACTGATTTGATTTAATATAAAAAGAGAAGTATCATTTTATATTTACCTAATGACTTTGAAACAGATCTGAAGCTACAGTTACCTGCTTCTTGCTTTTGGAAAGTGCTGTCAGTACCATTGACTAATAAAGGGAAGTGTGTGATGAAAGAATATGGAATAGTATACTTGGAAAGTAGTTATACAGAAATCAGGTTAAAATTTAGTCTTATTCTGTACCCTCAAATTTTTCTCCCCATGAAGTGTAACATTTATTGTTTGTTTTCAAATTCCAAATCCTCTTTGGCTTGTCTGCCACATAACCTTGAGGGGAAAACCTCTTCTGACAGTCTGCTCAGTCAAATTGTCCTGGATCAAGGTAGCAGATCACTTTTAATTTAACCCTGTAAAAATTATCAACTGTGTCTTTTGGATCACTTCCCAGAATTCTGAAACTTAAAGGTCTGGAGTGGCAGATCATGTTGCAGGTTCTCTAGAAGTAATGATATGTAAGGAGAACTTGAAGTACTGAAGTAGGTAGGCTCACATCAAAATTTCAAGACCCAAGAACCTATTGATTTCGCTGAGGTGCTGATTTATTTCTTTTAGACTCAAAAATTGTTGTATTTTAAAGAAAAACTTCTTGGTACTTTTTTTTCAGACGCAAGAGCTCGGGAAATATTAAGGTCCCAGACAGATCCTGTGCATATTAACCTACTGTGCAGTATTTACCTATGTAGTGAATTGAGGTCACTTTTTTTTGTTACTTTGCTGTATTATGTGTTTTAGTTACTGTGGTCAAAACAAAGCATCTTTATGAGTGTGTTTTCATTTTGGTAGGTCGAAGAACGCTTGCTGTTATCACAAAGCTGGATCTCATGGATGCTGGCACTGATGCTATGGATGTGCTCATGGGAAGAGTGATTCCAGTCAAACTTGGCATCATTGGAGTAGTGAATAGGTCTGCCTGGGGCCATTGATGCTATTTTTAAAACGATGTTAATATGAAGTAATGCTTTCAGCTGTTTTAACCATGAATATAGTTTTAAGAATAAGGTGACACTGTTGAAATAAACTCATGAATAAGCACGTGAGGAGCTGGTTGCTCACTTCTGACAAGCCTTTGTTCTTTCACTTGACCATCTACTAACTTAGAAAGGAATAGAGACACATCTTCTAAAGAACTGTAGTATCACCACTTCGTTGCACTGTTGTTCTTCAGCTTGAGGAATGCTGCTCAGATGTTTGCATTAGCACTGATCCAGTACAGATCCTGTGTATATTAGTGCTAACTGCATATGGCTACAGTACTGTTTGCTTCATTTTTTTGGTTTAGCTAGGTCAAATCTCATGTAGTTCTGATGAAAGCATTGCTTAGTCTGTGTACAGCTGCTACCCGTACTGATTTGCTGACTGTGCTGCATGGAACAAAACCAAAAACCTTTTGAAGTCTAAAGATGGTTAGTTATGTGTGTAAAGCAAAAAACAGTTATTAAGTGTCCTGTCTAGAAAAGCAGAGGTGTAAATTATTTTTACTTTGTATCTATTAACTAGTGTGCAACTCTGCCTTTTAACTTCAGGAGTCAGTTGGACATTAACAACAAGAAGAGTGTGGCTGATTCCATTCGTGATGAGTATGGCTTTCTGCAAAAGAAGTACCCGTCCCTGGCCAACCGCAACGGAACCAAGTATCTTGCTAGAACACTGAACAGGTATTGCTCTAAGACATAAACTGATGTGTTAGAAGTATGTGCAGACCTTTCCTTTTACTTTTATTTTCTCTTTTGGCACTGTAGAGTGATACATTGAGGAAAACTCTGATTCCAAACTCTGATTCTCTCAGTTTCTGAATTTACTGTAATTTTTCTGAGTAAATGTTTTCCTTTGGTGATTATTTTTGTCTCCCGTCCGTTTTGATGAAGATAGTAAAACTGAAAGTTTTCCTTTCTGCTAATGAGGGACTGTTTTCTATTTTAGACTACTGATGCATCATATCAGGGATTGCTTGCCAGAACTGAAAACCAGAATTAATGTTTTAGCTGCTCAGTACCAGTCTCTACTGAATAGCTATGGGGAACCTGTTGAAGACAAAAGTGCTACTTTATTGCAGCTTATTACCAAATTTGCCACAGAGTATTGTAACACTATTGAAGGAACAGCAAAATACATAGAGACTTCAGAGCTGTAAGTACCAAATGTTCTCCTAGAATATTGACTGAGTAGTTAAATTGACCCAGTGGCTCTTGCTGGCTTTCATTGGCAGTAGTGCTACACTGGAGCATAGCATACTCAAAAACGTTTGAATCCAAGCAACTGTGAAAAATGCTTGCAATGAGAGATTTTTTTTGTTTGCTACTTCAGTTGTTACTTTATTCTTTCAGATGTGGTGGAGCCAGAATCTGCTATATTTTTCATGAGACCTTTGGAAGAACTTTGGAATCTGTTGACCCACTAGGTGGCCTTAACACAATTGATATTCTGACTGCCATTAGAAATGCTACTGTGAGTGTTCTATATATCTAAATCTATGGTTGTATATTGAATAGGAGTTTCAACAATCTTCTGCTCCTTCAGGCCTGTGAATTAATGATCTCAGCTGAATGAGTTAATATGAAGAGGCTGAATCCTGAGTTTTAGTACTTTGAGTGGAAAAATTACACTATCCAAATTTACAGCCATTATTCTACATGGAATGAGTTTAAAGTGAATGTTTACATCTGCTTACTGTTATTTACAGGTTCAAATAAAGCTTAGGCCAACCTCTGGCAACATTATGCTGAAGCTGTTATATAATACAGAAATGGTGATGAAAGACTGCTTCTGCATTTATTTTGCATTAAGCACTTCTGTTAGTTAGGAAGACTCAGTCTGAGATGTATGGGCTAGGACACAATCAGATATTTCACGTCTGTGTAAGGGACACAACTCTGCAATGGTTCAGTGTTTTCATGATTGATTTGTTTTCTTGAGAATATGGGAATTGGTATTGCTAGGAATTAACAGAGTAAGTTCACTTCTAAATTTTTCAGTATATAGAATGTTCACCTTTTAGGGCTTGACTTTGTATGTTAGACATGTCAGTCTGCTTTTGTATTGTGTTCTATTGGGTGTGGACAGACAATCAGGTTTCTCCGTGGTCTTGGAGCTTGTGAGGTACTCCACAGCAGTGATCTGTGTATGTGTTCTTATCCTTCTGTAAATGTAAAATTAAAAAATAGTGTTTAGTAAGAGGAAAGAAGTCATGCTTTTATGGGACATATAACATCTTTGTGTTTCTAAAGCTCATTTAATTAAAAGAAAAGGAGATTTCAGGTAAAAAAATGTTTTATCTGTATCTAAGCATTGGTCTGCATGGTCATAAATGAAATTATCCCAAACACTGTAAATCAGCAATACTGAAACCCACACATCTTGTCAGTGCGATATTGTATTCCCAGGACTGTCAAATAAATAATGGCAATTTTTCTCTCCAAAATTAGTAACAAAATGTCTTTGCCTTTATAATAAATTTCAGTTAAACTTGGATCCCCAAATGTGAAAAGAATTGTTCGGAGTTGTAAGCCTACGGTGACAGGAGTAGGTAGAAATCTCCAAGATTCTGTAAGGATGGTGGTTCCTCACTGTTTAAGACAGAGTTTGTCTTAGGAATTTTATGTCTTTATAGCTTTTATTTTTAATTATTCTTGTCACAGGTCTTGAAGCCTGTTCAGAGTGTTGGATGTGAGTGCTGGGACCAGATTTGTTCTGGGCTTCATCAGATACTGCTTAGAAATGCATCTTGTTTTAATACACAGTTCAGCAACTTTTTCCCTCCTTTTGAACCAGGGTCCCCGTCCTGCCTTGTTTGTTCCTGAGGTTTCATTTGAGTTGTTGGTAAAAAGGCAAATCAAACGTTTAGAAGAGCCTAGTCTGCGCTGTGTGGAGCTGGTTCATGAAGAAATGCAGAGGATTATCCAGCATTGTAGTAATTACAGTACACAGGTAAAAATGCATGTTTTAGAGTACGGTTTATAATCACTGGCATGTGTGTGTGTGTCCCTACTGGCTTCAAAACTTTGGGAAGTCTCATCAGTAAATCTTTGGTTTGTTTTTAGGAATTACTGAGGTTTCCTAAATTGCACGATGCCATAGTTGAAGTAGTAACCTGTCTTTTGCGTAGAAGACTTCCTGTCACAAATGAAATGGTAATTTTCCATCTACTGTAATTTTGCTCCTAAGAGTGCATGTTTTCTTGAGTCTTGATGCTTTTGTTTGTAGTGTCAGGAACTTGAGTTATTAAAGGAATCTTATATTTGGTAAATAGGTAGTTATTTAATATTACACTGTTTCAAACTCCTATCTTAGAATATTGATTCATAAAAAACAAAGGAGTGGGTGGGATCTTTCTTCATTATTGTCCTCTGTGTTTCAATTTTCCAAGAAGAATTTTACTAAAACTTCAAGTTAACATCTCCTAGTCTTTCTGATATAGGTAAATTTGCCTCTCATATAATAGAAGCTGTGCATTTACAGTGGTGTGTGGGATGCAGTGATCAAAATTAAATTATTGTTCTTATTCTGTGTGTTTTGGGGACCTGTAGTGCCGTTTAGCTAGTGAGAACTAAAAATTCAACTTCTGGCTTTGAGTAAATATGTTTTAATATAAAGGTCTGATTTGGGCTGCCTATTGGGGCGGAAACAAAGTGTTTCAGTTATTGACTTCTGTGTTTGATCTGAGAAGCAAAAATTGTTCTGTATGCTCCCTGTCCCCCATAGTGAGCCATTTCCCACTGGTTCACATGTTGTGTGAACACGTTTCACATGGTTTGTGGCCGAAAAGTCACTATAATAGGTCACTTTGTTACTGTACAGCTTGCACTCATTAGAGATTGAGTTTTGTTTTTTTATTGCTGGAGAGGCTTTAAGTTGGCAAAGGTAACTGATGTAACATCCCAAGTGACTGAAGGATTGAATGTATTGTGATGAATAAACAAATTCTCGTCTAGCCTTCTGGATCAGAACTTTAATGTCCTTGGGCAGTGAAAATGGTTTTTTGCTATGGACAGTTAGACTCTGCTTTCCCAGCACTGTAGGTCATTGCTGCTCACTAGCATTAGAT
This sequence comes from Acropternis orthonyx, assembly GCA_035583155.1. Lineage (NCBI taxonomy): Eukaryota > Metazoa > Chordata > Aves > Passeriformes > Rhinocryptidae > Acropternis > Acropternis orthonyx. The sequence continues at coordinate 61,431,766 of JAWWEU010000040.1, read as the reverse complement.
TTGCTAACTGTGAATGTCATTGCATTGCAGGTTCATAATCTCGTGGCCATTGAGTTAGCTTATATCAATACCAAACATCCAGACTTTGCTGATGCCTGTGGTTTAATGAATAACAATATTGAGGTAAGAAAATACATTCTCTTAAAAAGTTTTTTGACTCCTTTACATGAAAGTAAAGTTGATAAAATAACAAATGTTTCAATTTCTTTCACTGGAGCACGTTTCTACATTTTGAGGTACAAAAATGTGATGTTTTACAAATATGGTGTATACTCTTTTATTTGTTAGGTTTGTATTGCAGATCACATTCAGGAACAGTGGTTGGTATTTCACTGAAAGAATCCTGCCTGTTTTTCCATATGGAAAATAAGACTGGCACCTAATTGGCTATTAAATGAAATTTTTGTAAGAGGAAATTTAAAAATGTAGTTGTGAGATACCATTTAATGTTGAAGTAACTGCATTTTATCTCTGATACAATGTGTCAGTAACTATACTGTTCCTCTCATTTGTGAAAGGATAAGACAAGTGCTGCTTCCTCTGTTCAGGTTCCAATTTCTGCTTCCTTTTGGCATTGTTCTTGAATCTCTGTGTTACCATGCTTCAGTCTCCCTAAGACATTTTCTCCATCAGCCTCCCATCAGTAGTTTTTCAAGTCTGACTTTGATAATATTTGTTGCTGTCATTGTCCTATAGCAGCAGTTCTACAACTGCTCTGTTAGACTGATTCTTCCAGTCTGGTTTTGTTGCAATATTTCATCCGCCTGGCTAAGAGCTTCCTAAAATACTCTTGTGTTTATGCAACACATTGTTTTCATATCACAGAATCACAGAATGGTTTGGAAGGAACCTTAAAGATCATCAAGTTCCAAACCCCCTGCCATGGGGCAAGGACACCTTTCCCTAGACCAGGTTGTTCAGAGCCCTGTCCAACCTGTCCTTGAACACTGCCAAGGATGGGGCATTCACAGCTTCTCTGGGCAACCTGTGCCAGTGCTTCAACACCCTCACAGTAAAGAATTTATTCCTAATATCCAATTTAAACTTACTGTCCCTCAGTTTGAAGCCATTCCCCGTTGTCCGGTCACTGCACACTCTTGTAGTGTTCGTTTTTAAAAGTTTGTTAAAATTTCTACTCTTTATTTTAAGTCTTCTACTTTTTTCTCTGCATAAATTTTGTATTGAGTGGGAATGCAATTGAATTTGCCTTGGTAGACTGCTCTTTAATATAGTTCAAAAACAATGTGTATGGAAGCTGCTATACAAAAATCAAAACTTTGTGAAGTTGAACATAGAAAATTATTGTATTACTGTGTGTTACTTAAACTAGTTCTTTCATAACATTTTTCTGAACAGAACATGGGAATTTTTGAAGAAGTAAACCATGTAAGACACCTTAACCTTATTGGACAATCAATTCTTAATTTCTAGAAAAATGAGATCTTTGTCCCGATTCCTTCAAATCCTGTTTTGCTATGAAGTGAACTTTGCCTCCTTCTTTTTTGGGCTAATCATGTGCTGGCCACAGCATCAAATTCTTTAGATTACTGTGAATACTTAAAACTTGATGAGAGCTGAAGGGATATGTATGCTGAGCCAAATTGTGGAGCATTGATGCTATTTTTTAAAGGCTCAGGTGTTGATTATGGAGCGTGTCACAAAAATTTTTGCAAAACTTCTTATAATGAGAATTCAGTTTTGGCTAGGTAATTTAAGTAGTTTTATCCAAATAATCAAGGGTTTCATAGGACCATAATATTAATCCATGGTACTGGATGAGATGAAATGACTAGTGTTTGTCTCTAAAATGTAAGTCTGTAAAATATGAATCTTGCCTATGTGTTGATACAGAGTAATACATAATTGAGGTCTTGCTGGATTGTTTTTAAAGGAACAAAGGCGTAACAGGTTAGCCCGGGAATTGCCTTCTGCTGTGCAACGAGACAAGGTAGGTAAATGTTGGATTTTATTTATTTATTTATTTGTTTAAAGTTTAATGCATTCTCCTTGATTGAGTCTAAGTATTGGAAACTTTGATATGCTACCGTAGTAACAGTCTTGGGGGAGCTTCCAAGTATTGACTTTTTTCCTTCAATTTCATAAGATGGAAGCAGAATGTCATTTTCTTATAAAGATGCAATTTTTGGGAGGTTTTAAATCTGGTATTTCTGAAGACTTGTCTATAAATTTAATATTACACTTACTGCTTGTATGTCATCTGAGCTGAGGCGTAAAATGCCTTCATATGTTAGAGATGGAGTCAGAACTTGCATGCTTAAATTTATTGCTCAGACAGTGATTTCTGAAAATTAACAAGTGATTTAAAGTATCCAGTGTGCCAACATAGAGACTTCATTGTTGGTTTTTGATTTTTTTAAGTCACTCTTAAAACTGCAATTCATTGCAGTCTTGCTTTCTTCGGGAGAAGATGGTGGAGGTGACATTTTCAGTTGATCATCATAATCCAGTCATGTATTCAGTTTTTGGAGCTTGCTAAATTTTACCGGGTTTTGGGATTAGTGAAATGACAAGTACATACATGGATGGAAGAACAAACCAAGTGCCATGGAAAATGTTGCCTGGCTGTAGAAAAGAATGGTCTGACAATAACCTGTAATTCTAGACAGTTATTTAACATTATGTGAAGTATTTAGAATTCAGATATACAGAGTATAGTTTAAGCTCCTCACAAGGTTGTAACAGGAGTTTCTACAACTGATAGAAATCAGGTCATTAGTTTGTTAGCTTTAAAAGTGAGATGAAGTCCCAGAATGGATCTAATATTACTGCCTTTAATCAGTATAAGACAACTGGTGGATGAACTGGGAATTCAGGGTAGCTATCTTGCTTTCAATGCTCTTTGATCCTTCTTTTTATTTACTTCATCTTTATATCATTAGTGTAGGAGCTGAAATGAAATTGAAGGTCAGATAATCCAAAAGTCTCTTAACTGTCCTGAAGATGCCTTTTTTGTTTTGTTTTTCTGCTTCTATTACAGTTATTCTTGCAAATTCAAAATATTTCTTTTCTGGTTTTGAAAGATGCTAGGAGGTAAAAGTGTATGAAATTTGCTAGGTGGTCTTCAAGTTGAATTTTTTTTCCTCCCCTCCCTGCATTTTTTACCTTCCTTAGTCTACTAAGGCTCCAGGTGCATTGCCACCTGCTTCCCAGGAGACTGTTACTGCTGCTTCTGCTGAGGCTGATGGCAAGGTCTGTCTTGATTTCTCCTCTAAGCACTGCATGCACGTTTCTGTTGTGGTGCACCGCAGACAGCAAGGAAAGCAGTTTGAATTTAGTGCTTTGTCACTGACACAGTTACCCTACCCACTATGGACCACTTGGCACCTGCTGATTTCAGTATGTGCAGTGGCAGGTAAAGACGTGCCATTAGGTGGCAAAGTCACTGCTTTCTGTTTGAACTCTTGGTTGCAATATACTGTGGTGCAAGTATGCAGCATAATTTGCCTCAAACTGTCAATAGATTGTTTGATGCAACAGTATTGTAATCAAAAGTGTTCAGCATGGTTGTTAAACTGCATGTTTTTAATGTGTTGACAGTTAAAGAAGGAGGACAGAAGATAAGCTAAAATGTGAGTTTCCTGCTTCCTGCAGGGAATCCTTACAGGCTTTGTTCAAACTGAACCTCCTTTGTGTTGTTTTGCATAATTGTTGAATCCCTAGTTTACTTATATTTGTGAAATGTGTTCTGCAGTGTTTTTTTACACTTCAGGTGTGATGTCTCTTGTGTTAAAATAACTCATTATTACTGTAAAGGCTTCTTTGCTAATTGCTTTCGCTTCGAGTCGGAAAAGATGGGTAGTCACAAGTTTGTGTATTAGGATTACCAAGAGGACTTAGACTTTCTGCTCCACTGCATATGCACATTCAGCTTTTAATGCAAAGCTGCCATTTCTGTCTTGAACAAAGTGGTTAAAGTAAAAATCTTGTCAGTAGTAAAGTTTTAACTATTATTTTCATCAACATTTTAGATGTTCCGATACACTGCAAACATTAAAAAGAAATCAGGAGCTACTGTGAGGATACTGTTGTGACTTAAGAAGTTGCGCATTTGGTTTTCATTTCCCATAAAACCTGTCCTGTTTCAGCTGGTACATTTCACGCTTTCTCATCTGTAGCTTTGTTTCTGAAACTGCTTTGGAGACAGACCAGGCTCCACAGTAATACAGAATGAGAGTGGCATAGGGATTTTTGTCATTTTGAGTAGCTGTCTTGCAATCAGAAATAATGCAATGGAGCTTTCCTTATCAGTAGTTCTCTCTCATTAAGAGAGTTTGATTTGAATTCTTAGACTGTATTCTACAATGCCTCTGAAAAGTTGTGCAATTTGAATAAAATTTCTAATGGGCACAGTTTAGCTGGGCTTCCTCCTAGCATGCTACTGTTGGTATTCTATTTGCTATTCTTTGTTTCTCACCTTTTTCTTTTTTTTTTAGATTTAAGATCAGCCTGTGGGTTTTATTTGTAAACACAATAGATAAAGTTAGCTTTTTTCCTCCTATATCTGAAGCAAGACATAAATAGTTCAGAGCCTTGAATGACGTTGAATGGTTTTCAAACAGCAATAGATTTTAAAGCACAGTAGTAAATAGAACAGCTATGAGGGCCATGGAAAGGTACAAAATAAATATTGCCCCTGTTCCGTATCAAAATAAATTGTTGGGTTTTTTAATATAAATTAACATACTGTGGATACCATCCACTAATATTTCTTTTGCCCAGTGATTCCTAATATTTAAGAAATGGGTGTTTGGTCCTTTTCTCAGAAGATCAGCAAGTCATTCTTTGTCTGGAACTGCCCAGAAATTCTGATCTTTACTTCCGGAGGATGGAGATTTTTGTTTTGTTTTGATTTGGTACAAAAAAAGCCTGCTGTAAATTGAGGTCTGGCAGCACAAATGTGTTCATAGCTGTGTTACTTGGAAACAGAAATGTGCATATTTTTTAGCTGTTATTGTAAGAAACATCAGTTTGTATTTAAATAAAATACCAAAGAATTTAAAATTCAAGTATTGTAAGAGCTGCGATAATCTTCAAAACATACTTTCAGGACAATCCTGATAGTAAAGGTTGTATTGCTCTAAGGATGTATGGTCAAAGTGGTAAAAGCCAAATAATTTAGGAAGACCACTCCGTATTTCAGAAATTATTTGTAGACCCTTACAATGCTGGGGAGCTTCTCTATGTGAGACATTTTCATACCATTATTTGAAAGAGTAGAAATTTTGAAAGCTTCCGTTTTACTGGTACCTTGTGTCAGCTGTAAGCCACAAAGGGAGAACAAAGGTGGGGAATGTGAACAGAATGGAGGGAATATACACATGAAAATCGCATTTTTAATTATATGATCAGCCACTGCTTTACAGTGCCCAAGTTCTAATTCTCCAATGGTTTTTTAATGTGCTGTTTGTGCAGGCTGCTCCTGCAGCAGCAGATACATCTCAGGAGCCTGGGACAGGCAACTGGAGAGGAATGCTGAAACCCTCAAAAGCAGAAGAGGTATCAGCAGAGGAAAAATCCAAGCCAGCTGCAGCCCTACCTGCTAGTCCTCAAAAAGGACACGCTGTAAACCTATTAGATGTGGTGAGTCATGAAAGACAAATACCTCCTCTAGTAGTTCAGGCTCAGGAGAGAAAACATCTGAATTCCAGATATTTGTTAACTGCTACTATGTGGTATCTGTGTAAAATATTCCTGTTGTAGCAACAGGGATCTCTAGCCAGTCTGTTCTGCTTTCCTCCTTGCTCAGTCCTTCATCTGCCCCCTGCCCATTCCAGTTGCAGCCTATGATTGGGATAACTGGCTTCCTTTCACAAATTCCTGGGCAAGCGAACTCTTTGTCTAGATTGCTCTTCTACAGAAACAAATTTCAGCTCATCTGAACTGAAATTCCTGATTTTTCTTTGCTGAAATTCAATTTTTATATTAGAGGAAAAGAATCATTAAAGATAAAAGCCACTTAAAAATAGATGGACATACCTGTGTTTAGAGCTTAGTTAATTTAGTGAGCTTTAAGAAAAATGTAGTAGTGGTGCCCTCTGACATTTGTTTCACAGACCTGAACTTGAATTTTATTTCCGAAGAATTAGAGGTTTGTTGCAAGACATGTCTATCAAACCGTCAGACTAAAAGAGCACTAGTTTATTTTAGATTCCACAGTTTTGAGTTTTATTTAAATAATGCAAATGAGCAGAATTGGTAATCTGAGGCTTTTATTTTTTTACATAGCCTGTACCTGTTGCACGCAAACTTTCTGCCCGTGAGCAACGAGATTGTGAAGTGATTGAACGACTTATTAAATCTTACTTCCTAATTGTCAGGAAGAACATTCAGGACAGGTAAAAAAGAACTTCCTAGAAATGCTTAAGTCATACAAATATTGTGGTATCTCAAGAGTCATATATCATCATGGCTAGGCTTTGCAAACGAAGATTTGGGAAGGGCTCTACCCACGCTTGCTGCGAGTCATATATATAATCTTGTTATTTTTATCATGTTCTTAGGTTTTTAAGAAGAGAGAAAATAAATATATTTTTCAGAAGGGACAGCAGCAGTAAAGCTGTGGAATTAAGAAGTTTTGAGGAAGCACTTGTTTTCTTTAATGGTTTCAGTTCTGTATAGTATTAAGCAAAATGTTTAATTATTTAGGAGATGCCAGCTTTTCTGGAGGATGCTTCAATTTAGGTGGACGATTTGCAGCAAATTACTGGAATATACTCTAGGTGCTGTCTAGCCCTGACAGAATTTAGCTTTGCCATCCTGTTATTTTAAATGACAAGGTCAATAGAACTACCGTGGCTGGTCTTTCCAGTACTTAGCTATAAGAATGGAAATAGTATAGTTTTTTGTTTCTGCTGTGTGCAACACAGTAAAAAAGTTTTGCCTAAAAATTGTCTTTTTTTTTTGATGAAGAATGATACAAAATTTTGCTTTGCTTATATCTTTGTGGAAAGACATAGCTTTATATATATTTAGATTTTTATGTATATGGGGAATTTTGAGGGAAGTACAGGAATCTGGAACCAGAGTTTAGAGCAGATTAGTGAGGTCATAGAAGTTTTAGTCTATCCAATAAACTAGTATCCTCAATGTAATTTTTAGTTTTTCATGACAGGGAAGTGCTTTGTTTACCTTAACTTTTCTGCAGTGTTAATACATTCTTCAGTCTGGAGCAGACCTGATTTTGAATAATTATTTTAAAGATTGTTTCTCTATGTGCTTTGCAGTGTGCCAAAGGCAGTGATGCATTTTCTAGTGAACCACGTGAAAGACACTCTTCAGAGTGAGCTGGTAGGCCAGCTGTATAAATCCTTGCTGTTGGATGACCTCCTGACAGAATCAGAGGACATGGCACAGCGCAGAAAAGAGGCAGCTGACATGCTAAAGGTAAGAAAAGGATCAGGAGTTCATGGCAGCAGTTAACCATATAAATGTGAGATTTTTTGGGAAGACTTTTGCCTTTGTTTTTTCTTTGCTACTATTGAAGAGTATGCCAGTGTATCACTTCTCTCTGCTAGAGGAATTATAAAATGGATGTGTGACCAGAAACTATTATGTAGATTGAGTACTTGGGAAGAAGTGACTTAAACTATATTTTAGGCATAAAACAGAAGATCTAATCTGGTGTTATTTGCAATAATACATTTGGTTTTAATAATGTGCTTTTATTTAATTTTGTAGTGTTCAGCAGTGCTCTTCTGCGGGATTGAGCTTACAGTGTTTGAAGTGCTGTTCATGTGGTGAAGTGCTGTGCATGTTCATGGCTGATGGCCAATGGCTGGTGTCTCTAGACAGTGCCCCATCATATGAACAGTGGGAATGTTTGCACTCACCTATGATGACCCTGTGCGTGACAGTCTTTGTGACATGCCTGTGTTAGTGAATTCTTCGTTGTTAGTTATGTGGTGTGTCAGTGTCCACATCAGCTGCCCAGAAATCTGCTGCTTTGTGGGATCCCTTTGCCAGTCCAGCTAACTGAAGAAGTACCAAGAGGTGCTTCTCTTTCATACGCAGTGTGGTCAGACAGTGACTGTTTGAGACTGGATACCCTGAGATACGGCTTGTCCAAGACCACCTGTACAAAGTCATAGCTCAGATTTCTCCAAATTTGAGTAATACTATAAATAATGTATTAGTTGGTATTATGAGGTTTTAAATCTGCAGTTTAGCAGGCTACACTGTAATGAATGCTACAGAATGTTAAACGTGGTAAAAAGTAGGTGCAGACTCGCTTTTATTTTCAAGAGGGTTTAAAACTTTAAAATTGTGTGTGGTGAAAAGGTCTGCCCTTCTTAAGACTTTAATGAGTTGCCATTCATTTCATAATGAAATGATTAGCCTAAAATTAGATTTTTAACTTTATACTTCCTAGACTGCTGCTTTTACCTCCTTGAGAAATCTCTACAGAAAAACTAACTGGCTCTGGCTTTTGTGTGTGCAGGCCCTGCAGCGAGCCAGCCAGATCATTGCAGAGATTCGTGAGACACATCTTTGGTGAAGACTGTATCAGCCGCACTATTTATATGCATTGGAGGTTACATTGGCTTGAATTGCTAGCATGGTATACGGAGTAGAATTTTTATTTATGAACTCTTCTTATCTGTGTACTGCAACTGTGTAAATCTGCTCATGTAAAGACAGTTGGTTTGATTTGCAAACAGGAAAATATGCTGTATTTTGCAAAAGAAGTCGTATTTAATCCACATAATAAATGGCTCTAAATGTTTCCTTACCAGCTTTCTGGTGCAAATTAAAGCAGACCAAGTCTTCTGTCTCAATGACAGTCTCATTTGAACTTGGGGAAAAAACCATTGAAGTTCCAGTGCCTGACTTGCTAAACAGGCTGCCTGTGGTTAAGATGGCCGGTGTAGTCTTGTGGCATAGTTTTAAGCTGCTTTTACAATAGAAGTTTAAATACTGTGAAGAGAAGAAAGCACCGAGTATTTTCTTTCATGACTATATTGCATGCACTGTGACAGATGGAGGTATCAATTTTATAGCACAGTAGAGATGTCGACTGTATTACTCTGTACGTGTGTCCACATTTCTTTCTCCCCGAATGTTTAAACTGCAGACAAAACTTTGAACTTGATTTAATGGAGTATCATGTAGGAAGAATTAGCCTGGAGCTTGTGAACAATAGCAGCCTGCCAAAAAGTGGGTGCAAAGGTATTCATGTGCACTGGAGCTTGTGTTATGAATGTTGGGGATTATAATCAGGTACAAGGACATCTTCCCCTTCCTCCCCCTGGGACCAAGCCCCTGGACCATCTAATAGTAAATTTGTTCTGGCAGAACTGAAAAATAAAAGTGGATTTCAAAACTGTAATGGGATAATAAGTGTTTCTTTTAAAAACAGATTAAGTTGGCCAGGGAGAAGGGGATCCCCACTTCTTTGAATTTTGGAATGTATGACAGTATGAAAGGAAGTCTGTGGAATTGGAATATTTATACCAGAGACCAGAATTACTTTTGAGGAAATTTTATTGTGTGCTGTAAGTAGCTTTTTTTTTTGAGGACAATCGTAAAATTATGAAATTTTAGGTTGGAAATGAAGTTGATTTTTTTTTCCTTCCTATTATAATTCATACAGATAACTATTGATAACACTAGCCTTTAAAAAGTATATATTTTAATTTTTATGAATAAAAATTTATTTAAACTCCAGCCAGCACACTTGCATGTACTTTTCAAGCAGATTCACTCCTTTTGTATAAAGTGAAAATGTTTACCATAGTGCTGCTGACATTTTATCTTTAACACAACTTGCATGAAAAATAGGACACTGCCCTTAACCTCCATGACTTTCTTTTATGGTATTGGGCCAGTATAATGTTTTTTATTGCCATATGCAGTTCCTTCCCCCTTTAATCAGTTAGCAGAAATGGAATTCCTTTTGTAAGCTGCTAAAGTGAAAATTTAAAAATTCAGTTTACAAGAAGTTCTGTTTAAGAATGCATGTTTCTTGTGGTGATCTTCAGTTTGGCATCAATATAAGCACAAGGAATAAAGTCTGACAGGTGCAACTTTTGGATACTTCATGTACAATCTGAGATAATTCATGCAGAACACAGAAATACGTAATGTATTTTTAAACAGCCTAAAAAGTCATGGTGTATGTATTACATGTAATGAATATAAAGGACGTAATTTTAACTTCTTGAATTGTGTCCAGGGATGGTATTTCTCAGATTTAAGAAATGTGACTGAAGTGCAAACCACTTTTGTAATCAGCTTAGGTGATCAGAGGAAGTTTTTAATAGTTTTGTCAAAAGCATTACATTTCTGTTTGGAATTCACCTGACACCTTGTTTACCTTTTACTTTCGACATATTAGAAGTATGTTTTCAGCAAGATAGTGCCGTCCATAAGTGAACTGCTACCTAAGCTCTAACTCCCAAAGTTCAGTCAAGTCTCTTGTGAAGAAATAATCTGACTTGTAAAGTTTTGAAATGCTGCATAAAGCAAATGAATTTCATTTATTTACAAAATTCTTGCAAGTGATACCTGGCTCTGTAATGTCATGTGAAATTTCCACGGTGTTAATTTGGTTTCTGAAATGTTACAACTTTTAAGTTTCACACCAAGTTTCAATTTGGTAATGTTTGAGTGCCAAAAAATGAACTTGATTTGTCATCTTTAATGCAAGTCTTTGAAAGTCCATGCTGTAACAATCCTGTTATTTAATAAACAGATAATACACAAAATTAATTATCCCAGAAATAGTTTTGAATTGACTTGTAGTTCAAGCGGCAGGACTTTGTTAATAGTGTAACTGCTTATGTTTGTACAGCCTTACCTATGTTTTCACTTGCTCTCACTCATTTCTACATTGTTAGTTCTTGTATAGTTGCGTAACTAACAGTGTAGACAGGCTGCTTGTGGCTGTTGTTAGGTTTGAAATAAGCTGTTTTCTAGAACTGAACTAAAATACTTAAAATGCTATTCTTGCTGCCAGCATTAAAAGAAAAAATGGGTAAACTATGGAAAAAAAAAAGCCTAATGAGGTCAGCAACTAAAAAATTCCCAGATTAGACTGATGGTTTTGCCTTCTAGCCCACCTTAATTAATTTAAGGTTGAAATAATTTTGTCATTAATGCACAAATTTTAAGTTAAAGAACCTTGCTCTCCAGTGGGGAGCGAATAATGGACGGGAAAACCCACTGTAGCCAAGTTCAGACTAGTAATGTCTGACATTACTACCTGAGCTATGTGTGCTACTACTGTAACTAAAACAGTCACCTGATGGGAACAGTTTATCAGTATTTAGTAGTCAGGTTCAAATTTCACTTAAGTGGAATAGATGGGCAAGGGAGGAGTCTGTGTGCTTCAAACCTCATTCTGAAATAAACAGACCAGGCCTTGTGTAAAACCTGCCTTTAATTAATGCTTTGTGGAGGACTGGCTGGGGTAGATGCCAGATTGCATATGGCAGACTCAGGTCCATGCTTTATGGCAAACAACTTGCCAGTCTGTTGTGCCTCTGCCCTGTTGGTAACTTGAATGGAATTATCTTGAGTAGGTTTTTTTTCCTGCAGTTTTATCTTCCAGCTGGGAGGGCCATGGGTAGCTGATGTTTTCTGTAGTTACTGAATATCTCCATTGGGTTGGCTTTTTGTTGTGAGTCAAACTCTGTGCCTTGAGGTGAGAGCCAGCCAGATGACTGATTGTTCAAACAGGGTTTTTTACTTGGTGACACTGTTTAAACTACTGAAGGGTGCTTTCATGCTCTGATAGCTCCCTTTGAGTTTACCTCCTGCACGCCGTTTTACCCATTGCCTCTTCATTGCTAGCTGCCACAGTAAGGTTAAATTCAAGTCCTCCAGGTTTTACTGTACAAAGGATTTTGGTGGAGTTTTTTGGTTTTTAAGTATCTGTCTCAAATAATTACTTTTCTTTTTTGCACTTTCAAATCACACATTTGTAGCCCTGTTAAATGCTTTAACATTAGTTACTGCTTCTCCACAGCTGAACAAGGTCTCTTTCTGATTAACTGAGTGTACCCATTTTGGGGTTTAGGCTAAATAATATTGGGCTCAGAAAGAATACGTGATTTTTCTGGTCATCCTTGATCCTTGGCCCAAGTGTTCAAATGCTCAGTTGCAATAACCTTGTACAATCATGGCAAGTAGTGGTTGTATCAAGCCCTTTCTTTGGAAAGAGTCAGGGAAGGCTTGGAATTGCTAGGAATTGGTCAAAAGGAAGCACAGACTAAATTTCTTAAGAATTGATGACTCTTATTTAAAACCCTAGGAACTTAATTCCCTTTTTTAATTTGGTACTTGTAAAAATAAAATCCATTTAATAAATTAGTAGGACTAGGTATATGTGTGCATGTGCACCATTTGGTACTTAGGGGAAGAGGAAAGGAAAGAGATCAGACATGAAACATTACTTACTCCTAGTAGTTTATTTCCTGCAACCAGAAACTGTCAAGTCTGCTCTCATTTTTCTCTGATGGCAAATGTGGATGTATACTGGTGCATTTTGTTCCCAGCTGCATGTTTCTGATTTGCTCTAATGCTTCTGTTGTTTAAGAAACAAGGGAGGTGTATTGGGTCGATGAACTTATTAACTCTCCCTTCTCTTCACCTTTTTCCTCCATATGGTTTTTCTTAAGGCAAAGGTAACATGCAACAGGAACTGGTCCTGAGAGCTGAGATGAGATGAGCTCTGAGCCAGCCAACTACATTACTGTATTCTATCAGTAACTAACCAGTTGTACATCATTCAAATCTGTGCTTGCACTGCAACTCATCCACCTGTACTGCCTAAGAAACCCCACCTCAAACCCCATCAGGGAAGGGAATCCAGCAAGGCATTGTACTCCATGCTTACTTGATTCCAGGTGCGTGAGCAGCTGTAGTGACTGGTAATAAAAAGGAGGGAAGGTGTGTTGGAGCAATAAACCAGGTCTACCTTTAAATGTAGATGTTGCTATTCTACCAGCTTTTAAGGCTCATTTTGTCTTTTGTGCCACCTTTACAAGAAAATGAGGAAGCAGTAATCCCAATTGCTAACTAACTTGGCCATAAGCAGTAGGATCACTTTCTGATCTCCTATGAAGAAGTGCAACTTTTCTATGTTGCCCTGTCTAAAGGATCCTTTTTACATGCAAAAACACTACAGCTTCCCTCATGTGTTTCCTGGTGCACCTATGAGTCTTGAGCAGCTAAAATTAAAAAAGCCCTTTCCTGGACATGCTCCAAATCTTCTGGTAAAATATACTATCTTGCAACTGACTGTAGAGCCCACAGAACTACTGCCAAGATACACCTTTGACAAAGATGCCAGATGGCATGGACACATCCGGGGAATTCACAGGACCAAGAAGCAGAAGCAATGTCACTCACCTTGTAAGTCATACTGTGCACACTGAAGGCTTACAAAGGATTGCTGAGGTTGATTTAAGCTTTGAGAGGCTCTATACTTTCACATTTCAACAAGAGATTTTGCTGCATATTCCCACACAAA
>JAWWEU010000040.1:61325144-61412083 GCA_035583155.1 Acropternis orthonyx | reverse complement strand
CCTCGGCTGCATAGAGACCCAAATTGTCTTTGTGCAGTTTTCTACGCCTTTTTGGGGGCACGAATTCTCGGCATCACCTTCCCACCTTTCTAGTCTCAGTTTGCATTGGTTTCACTGTAGGCTACTCTCAGTTGGTCCCAGTACCTTCAGTGATGTGATGGGTGTTGCAGGAAGTTGCAGCTATGTGTGTGCGTGTGATGGTTTGTCTGCAACTCCTCTGTACTTTCTCCCAGATATCCTCTGCTCCTTTTTCCTTCCTACTGGCCCAGCCCTGACATGGGTTAGCTGCTGGCTGTGGTCCCTCAGGGATGTCTCTGACCCAGTGTGGGTTGCTTGTGGACCACATTGTATGCTTAAATTCTAATAATGTTTGATATACAATGCTGTTTAAGGATGTGAAGCTATACACATGTCTGGTGGTTCCTACCATGAGTGTCCTTTGAATAGTGTTGGCATTTTTTTCGAAAGTCTATCTTGTCACTCCTTTCTCCTGTTTCAGTAGTCTGTTTTTGAGCAGGTACTGTGATATTCATCTCATTACTTCTTGTATGATTTTATGGAATTACAGATTTTCCAAAGGTCTGTCTACCTCTTATGCCTTTGACTTGAGTCATGCCATTTGTGCTGTTGATATTGAATGCTACAGCTGAGTTATGTGTTACAGCCGCACTAGCACTGACTAAAAATCCATGTGAATTAGCACACTTCTAAACTGCTTGATCCCTCCCTGTTGGCAAAAAATGCCATTCTTTTTCTGTGAGATCCTTTGTTTGCTATTACTTTAAATACGCATAACTGGATGGACTCTGATTTACACATTCATTTGTATACATGTACATGTATTTGTGTATGTGTATGCAGTCTTACAGAACTGGAATTGTTATCTGTGAAGCAAACAAGCCAAAAAGGAGCTCTGGGCTGCTCAACAGAGGAACTTCATGCTGTGCCAAAAATGCTGTTAAGGTTTCCTAATGCACTGAAAGGCTGTGAAGTTTACATGTCTAGGATGCCTTGTAATTACTGTGCAAAATTGCTGGTTCAAGGTCAGTATCGGAACTGAATTGTCTCCCAGATTAAGGTTGCACATGTATCATACTCACAGGCTGGGAAACTAGTCATGGCAGTCCTTTCTCATCTTCTTCCATTTTGCTCTCTGTGTTTTTCCTCAGTTGTTTCTATAGGAATCATTCAGATCACTGTGAGAAGCTGATGTAGCTAAATAACTTACCAATAGGCAACAGGGAGCTGTGATTATTAGAGCATATTAAGATGTGATTCACAATGGCAGTGTACAAAATTGTGGTATTTACTAACACGTGGATCATGAAGAGTGCAAGTTATTGGATTTGAAAAGGAGCTACCAAAGCTTGTAGAGATGCCTGCGAAGTGAGAAACAAAATTGAAGGAGTGGTCTCAGGGAACATGGAAGTCCTGAAAAAATAATGCATAGATAATCAACTGGAAAAAAACCAAAACAAAACCCATAAGAGAATAGCCATTCTCATTTGAGAATTTATCAGGTGAGAAATACACCTCAGGTACTAGTATTCAGGAGAACAAGGGAAGTAGGTACATTTTTTGCAGGCAAGTTAAGCTGTGGTACTTCACAAATGACAACACACTACCTATATATTGAATTTTCGGGGGGGTTTAGATGCCTAATTGATATATTTATTTATTCCTTGCAATAACATCAGTAAATTTCTATTATCTTTTCAGAACAATCTCCTTGTTTTGGAAATTTTTATTATTTGTTAACTATAAATAGAGACAAAAGTTTAATCACATGGGGAAAAAAGGCATTAATTTATATAAAATTTCCCTTTTGACTATGAAAAAAAGTGTTAATAAAAAAATTAAAATATTATTTTACTAATGTGATGAAAGCCTGCAGCTTGATTAAGTTTATTCAATATCACTTTACATTCCTTAATGAAAAAAAAAAGACCACTGGTATATTTTGTATTTAACATTAATCTTGCCTATATATTTCCTTTATTCAACACAAGTCTCACAAGCGAATTACTGGCCAAATTTTGAAAGTGAAATTTCGTCCCTTAATGATTCAGTAAAACATGCTCAAACCATCTTTGCGGAAAGCTATGTTGTTGCAGCGCCAAATGTACCAAAAATAGACTGTCAAAAAAAGATACAAATACTTAATTCAAACAAAAGAGTCTGTTCTGATGATCATCTAAGCCCAGTTACATCTGTGTTTGATGTTAAAATGATGAATATTGGTGCAGATATTTTAAAATACTTGAACCTGGAACACCTGACAGGTGGCCAATGGAAAGAATATGAAGAAAATCTTACTGCAGCAATGGAACGCTTTCAAACTCTGGCAAGCTGCAAAGATCAAAAGATAATAATCTTAGAAGAGGAGGAAAAAACTAGAAGCAATACTCCTAAATACACCCATGCGATACAGCTCTGTGATTTACTGGCATCCAGAAGTGGTATGTAAATTAATAATTAAATTTAGCTGGGTATTTCACTCAGTGCAGAAAATCCTACATAATTGTTGTATTCCTGGACAAGTAATATATTCAAAAACCCCCTCCTTTAAGTGATTAAGTTGCATTCTATTAGGTAATTCATGAAGTTACATATCTAGCCAGCTTTTGTATTCTTCTTTTTATAATGAGAGCCAAACTGGAGAGAGAGGAGGAGTTACTTCTCCTGTCTTCCTCACCAGGTGGGGATTTTTAACTCCTGAGGCTGATTGCAAGTGACTCTGGTTGGGGCCAGTTTCTCCATGGTATCAAATGAAAGGCCATCAGTTCCAATGTTAATTTTTGGCAAGCTTTCCTACTTTTGCATTATAGGTGTGCAAAAGGGAAGAAGCAATTCTATGATAGGCAAAAAAGAGGACAAAACTGGGCATAATTGTTTCTTTCTCACATTGTCCATTAGGTTGGCTGGCTGTAGTTGGTTTCACCAAAACTAGGCTGGTTTTCCTTCAGTCCCACCTGTGCAGGTTAAGAATATGGTCCACTCAGCAGCATGGCAGATGTTTTTCAGTTTATCCCAAATCCCTACTACTGTTTCCCACGTCTCCTATTGTTAGCTAAATGCACTTTGCTGCTTTGTGGAAGTATTGCAGATTTTGTCTGATTTTCATCATCATAGCAGTTGCTCTTTGCTCATAGATAAAAAAGTGAAGTTTTATGGCACCAGCCAAACCTCAAGCAGTCCCTGTCAGCATCACAACTGAAGCAGCTCCCCTGGCTCAGTAGAAAGTTTCAAGATTTCCCTTCCCATTCCCACATAAGACAATTTTTGGGGGGTTGTTTCCTCTTGCAGAAGTGAAAGAGGCAGGAAGAGATTCTGGACAGTAGGTACCAATGCCTGTGCCTTGATGAAGGTCCACCAGAACTTGCTGTTCAGACAGAGAAAGTAGTTCTAAAACTCTTTCTGAGCTGCAACGATAGAACACATGCTGGTCTCAGCAGGGGGGAAGGTCTGTGGCTTTGGCACTTCTACACAAGAGCACTAGATAAGGCAGCTGAGATGGACCACAGAACACAGAGAGCAACAAGGACTGGAGGTAAGTGCATTGATTAGTGCATTGGTAAGCCTTCTTGTCAGCACTTTACCTGGTTCCATATTTTCTGGAGGCAGTCAAGCGGCTTTTGTCCCAATGGGACCACAAGAGTCATGAGGAAGAATGTCGTACCTTTTGACCAGCAGGTTTGTTGTAATATCATAGCGTTGTATGAATTTATAACTCTCATTGTTTGAGAGTTTATTTCATTTATCCTCAGACAATACTAATGGAGTGGGGACAGTGATTTACAAAGAAGACAACATTGTAAGTAAAGATTTGTGTGGTATAGGAAATTGCACTCTTATAAGAGTTTCTAATCATGATCTGTTGTCATATGTAAATAACACATGTAAGACTGCTATGTAATAAGTTATCAGCCACAGAAATGTTTATAAAGGCACACTTCTGCTAGAAGAAATGCACTCCAAGTTTACTAGGTTTGTGTTTATGCAGGTAAATGAGGAAGTTAACTTGCAGCATATGGACTCTCTTAAAAAATGCTAGTGAAGTTGCAATAATATAATACAACCTATTGTGGGGTGAAAAAAAAGTTTGTATTCCCTAACATTAAGATGATGGATTATTTAATATATTGTCAGGAGTTAGAAGAGGTGAAGTCCCCTTTAGCTAAACTTTAATAAGCTGATGTCCTGATGACATTGTTACTATTACTTTGAAATTCCACAGTTATATTTGATGTTTCAAAATGGCTACAGCTAAGAAAATGTAGCCTACGTTTTCCAAATATTTCTGCTGACCTTGGGTTTAGCAACTTCTTTTGTGTTAATTTTTTCTTCCTAATCAATTTCTGTGATGATTGTTTATAAGCATTGTGTCACTTGTTCATAGGAAAATGTATTTCTGAAAACATAAAAAAATTACTGTTTTTGGGAAAAATATTTATCATTTTCTGAAACGTCACATATCATACAAATATATGATTAGGATCCACAGTCAGTCATCCTGAAATGGAAATTTACAAATACACTACTAAACAGTATCACATGAGGATTTTTGTTGGAGTTATTAACAGATTTTAGGAGTTGGATAATCTGCAAATAACTAGAAGTCCCAGAAAAACATTACCTTTTATTTCTTTGTATGCTGATTCTTCCTAGGTTGTCCTGGGCTACAGTGGATATCCAAAAGGGGCAATGAATAGTTTATTTTACAAGAAAGCAGATGTTGATTTTGACAAGCATGCAATTATATGTGCAGAAGCTAATTCAATTATTATGAGGTAGGAACTAATTAAATATCTTTAAGAAATTAGACCAAAAAAGTCTTGGTGTTGAGTGCTTCATTAATGAAGGAATACCTCTTTGATTAATCTACCTTGGGAATTTCCAAAGCATAGAAGGAAGAAGTAATGTTACATAGCATGGAAAGGAATTTAGTCGTATAAGGCACTGAGTGTAGTTGTTTACTGCAGAGGTCTAGGTCTATGTGAACTTATATTCTAGCACACCCAGCAAATGTATGTGACAGAGTCTCAGAGGTTCCTGCTAGTCATCTGCCTCTGACCTCATGTAAGCTCAGTTCCCGTGGGCAGTTGTGGGCAGGGGTCTTCACATGTGCTGGAGACTGTAGCAGAGCAGTCAGTAGCAGAGCTATTGCTTCTGTGTGTTAGTCACGGGAAATGTAGGACATCACAGCTGGGCTACCAACTTGAACTGCTGCCTTTGGCTCAAACAGTCTGAGTTTCATGAGGTTTCCTGTCTATGGGAAGTTTCTCTGCAGCCTGACAATTCTGTTGCAAGTGCTTGTTCACGTGTCCTTGCCTGGAAGTCCCTCTTCTGACAACTGCTGAGTGGGCAGTGTGTTGACCAAATGCTTTGCTGTCACCTACTCTGGTATTCAGAGGATTATGGTTTGGTGGTGAAATGAGTCGTGGATGCACATTTCATGAACCAGAGTATCTGTCTTTACGGTAGTGAGTACACAAGGAGGAGGGAGATTCATTTCCCTTCATTCTGGCAAATTAATGATACATGCTGCAAATGCTTACTTCTTGTGGACTGGCAATCCCTTACTTCCTTTGGCCAGTGACAGAAGAGAAAAAAAAGAGAAGAACCCACTTTAGGTGCCAAGAAAAAGATTTCCTCCTGCAAACACACCTTGTTTGTAATTGTGACAATATTTTATTTTCTTTTCAGTTCGGAGAGAGGTCTGTCTAATGCTGAACTCATCACGACACGTAAACCCTGCAATGAGTGTCTGAAACTGATCCGAGCAAAGAACATAGCAAGAGTCATTTGGCCTCTGCGAGACGGAAACATAGGTGACTTTAGAGAAGGTTAAATGCCATGTGTCATGGTCCAAGGCTTGCTGTTCCTTTGTCCCCTCACTGAGGACATCTTCCTAAAAACCTTGTAGGTTTCTAGGGGAGGAATTGCACCCTCTTTACCCTTTCAGGCTGGACCCTCTTCTGCATGGCCAGCTTCCAGTTAGTTTGTACCACTGGAGGTAGGCTGAGTGCCAAGGACAGGATACTTCTCATGAAGTAGATGGTATAGATGATTGCTCCCATTCCAAAGTGGAAGGGAACAGGGATAAAAGGGCTTCATCACAAACTATCCTTTGTCTCCTTCAGCAAGCAGGGAACACCCTGCCTACCAAGGTACATAGCCACACAGCCTTTAGGTGTAGCTTCATGGGGCCCACTCTCCACTCCTTGCCTCCCAAAGGAGTCTCTGCTCTCCTGTCCACCTACATAGAGATAGCGTTGGCTGTTGCAGTTCCTCCTGCCTTGTGAAGCCACGTAATCTTTCTGGACAGCTCATGCTTTGCTAAAGGCATGTGTAGAATTCCCTAGAAATCCAGAATCTACAGGCTAGCCTCTCTTGGGGTAAATATCCTAACAGGGGCAGCTCTTATATTTGAGACAATGGCAAGGACTTGATCAACATTGTTAAAATCTTTGTCATTCTGTCTTAAAAGTAATATGTAGAGGTGATAACACAATGGGGAGATCAATTAATGGAAATATGGTGCAGAATTAGAGAAGTTTAGATTATTAACTATTCAAGTAATACTGACAAGAAAAGAATATCTACTTGTTGCACATTAGAAAGCAAAAAAATAGCCATTATCTTGTAAAGAACCTGGTAATGTTCTCCCATGCACCACTTTCACAGTCTGCTGAAACTGCTATTCTGTACCACGTTTAGCTATTAGTAAAAGCAATGACTATGGAAAATTCTGACTTGATGTAGATTCAGATAAATGCCTAGTTGGAGCAGATGGTTAGATTCCTTTGTACTGGCAGTAGTCACTGACTTCAGATGATCCTTGCACTTTCTTCTCTTGTTGGGTCACAACAACCCTTTGCAATGATACAGGCTGGGGGAAGAGAGGCTGGAAGCTGCCTGGTAGAAATCGACCTGGGGTGCTGGTTGACAGCCAGCTGACCATGAGCCAGCAGTGTGCCCAGGTGGTCAAGAAAGCCAATGACATCCTGGCCTGTATCAAAAGCAGCGTGTCTAGCAGGACCAGGAAAATTATTGTCCCCCCTGTGCTTGGAACTGGTGAGGCCATACCTCAAATACTGTTGTTCCTTTTTGGGACCCCCACTAGAAGAAAAATATTGAGGTGCTGGAGTGTGTCCAGAGAAGGGCAATGAAGCTGGTGAAGGATCAATTTAATTCTTTGAAATCTCTGAGATGCTCTGCCATGTTACCATACCTCCCTTTACATGAATTAGTTAATTCAGTTACAGAGTTCATTTTTGCCATTTCATTCCTTATTCATGTCTCCTGTACTTCTGCTTTCCTTTCACAGGGAGACTCTGTGTCTGCTGTGGATGGTGAACCAGCTCTGCAAAATCAACATCAGCTTTAGAATCCAAAACCCCCAGTCCGTCTGCAGTATCTTCAGTGGTTTTGGGATAGTCACCTTGTGATGGCGGATGCTCTGAGGGTGCCCACCTTCTTCCAGAAGCACACATCATATATCAATCCCTGACACATCTTTTCGTATTATTGCTTCTGCTGTGCTCAAAGGGATTTGTTTCTCTCAGAGGCCTAAGGGTTGGAAAAGCACTTGCTTTCAATGTACTTCTAAGGGGCAGTCATGCCTAACTCTGCAGTGCCTGTAGTCATGAAGGCAGTGGTTATTTCTGCAGTCCTTATTCTCTCTGCAGCTTTTCTCTCTTGGATTTGTCTGAGCATTTGAATGAGTATTTTTCCTTTTCATTTGCTGTGGTTTGCCACCCTCCCTCCCATTTATTTCAGCTGATGTTCTCATTTTTCAACATATCTCCTTTTTTTGTCCTGTCTTCTTTTTCAGCTGAAAAGTAGCTAGTTCTCTGTTTCCTTGTCTCTCTCCACCCCAGGGGCATTTGGATCCGGTGTGTCCTTATGTCCTTTCCCCTTCTTTTTCTCCATTTTCTTTGCTGTAATACGTAGTTTAATTTGTTTCTAATTCATCAGCCTCTTTATATGTCCTCTGATAGTTGCATACCTGCTTTCAGTTGGCCTTTGTGCCATGATGAACTCAGATTTAATGTCCATCCTTGAAATACCAGAACAATTAATGTGGAATATGATTTCATATTTTTCCAGCCTAAATAATTTTGCTGATTTTGCAATGAGCCAGGGATTTTCAGGCTGTTGTGCTGATGGCTGCTTTTGTCCTTGTTGTTGGATGCTCTCAGTTTAAATACTGGGATTTTTCTAAGACAACCCCAAACCCAGAATCAACTATGAAAATCCTGTCAAATTTTAAAGTATTATTGTGAAATGATATTATTTGTGATTTGTTAACTTTCAGCAATTATTCCTTTTACACAACTTCTTTAGAGTGAGATCATCAAAGTGGTTTGAGTGGGACTAAATTGAAGGTTATGCCTCTTAAAAAAATAAATTTGTTTGCAGTTTGCAACATGTGTCCTCTGACTGTGTTCCCTTTGGAGATGGTAAGAGCACACCATCACAAACTAAATGCCAGGGCTCATGCTATCATAGTATGTGGTACTCATGTTGGAGTGGATGTTGCTATGACTGGGCATCTATTTGCTTTCTTTACACAAGGTACATGCAAGTCTTGAGCAAACCTCTGGTCTTCATTTCCCCCTTTCCTTCTGTTATCTGGCCTGAAAACCTGTGTTAGCTCTGTGCTCAGTGTGAACACTGAGAAGGCAGCAGCAGAAAGAGGATTTTGATTTGGGGTAGCGTGGCAGTGGGGGGGTGTGCCTGTGTGCAGCAAGGGCGTGAAGAGTGGCAGTAATTTCCAACAAGATGCCACTTTTTATATGATGTAGCTATGACAAAGCTTAAATGACAGCCATCATGTAAGAGGACCTTTCCAGACCTAAATGCTATATGAAGAAATAACATGACAGTATCCAAAGTCCCAAATCTCTCCACTCTCCACAACCAGTCATGCACAGGCTTAATTTTCAAATGAAATAAAAGTCTCGGGAAGAAAGTTGTGCATTGGCCATCTTGACTGCAACAACTTTCCCTGGGCCATGCAGAAACCCATGAAATTGTCAGAAATGTAATCCCCATTGTAATTGGATCCCAGCCTGATGTTTAAGTTTATGCCCACCACTCCTGACAAAGATGGGGGATGAACTTGTGTATGAGAAGTTTGCAAAGAAAGCTCAGCTCCTAAAAGGACTGATTTTCTTTCAGCCAGTGTTGTTAGACTGCACCTAAGTCACTGCATAATACCGGAATTTACCCATCTGAGACCATGTTTGTACATGTCAGATGCTGGCCTTTATATTCACTGAATTATGTGTATTTTTATGTGTCTGGAAACAAGGTACAATTCTAAAACAGTGCCATGCTGTGTGAATGACACAAAAATTTAAGTAATCATGCAATGTGTATAGGCACAAACTGAAGTTTACATGTGGGTATCACTCACTAACCAAATATTTGCTTGTGGCATTACTGTGAAAATTTTCATGATTATTTCCCCACTCTGCCAAATGTAACTGTCAAATTATTTGTTCTAAGAACCATTCACTTAAAAGATTAAGACAAAGCCAAGGGTGATCTCTCTTGGCTGTATAATGGGATACCACTAATGTAACCAGGGAAAGTAGGAAGTGTTTGGGACTAAATCCTATTAGAAGTCAGGCTAAGCCCTAAGTAGAAGAAATGTGGATGCAATTAGATAGACATTATTAAGGTTCTTAGCCTTTTCATTGTAAATCATCAAGCCTTATGTATGATTGTGTTCCTATAAATCATAAAGCAATTTATCTTAGCCTTTGCAAGCAAATGATTTTTGAAAGCACTTTGAAAGCATTTGCACACAATCCCCCAATAACTGGTAGTAAAGGCTTAGCCTTCATTGTACTAAATAGAATAGTCATGAAAGAATAATTATTTTCATGGCAATGTACTTGGATAATTAACATAGATTAGAATAAGAACTAACAAGAGCTAAAAATGAGAATAAGAATGTTTTGGGTTTTTTTTTCCCTAATTCATTTGTGGAGGATGAGTCCTTTATCCTGACTGTCTGATTTAGGATTCTGGGTGCTGCTGCCGCTGAAGGAAGAAAACCATTCTATAGAAGTAAATGTGAAAGCTGAAACTCTCTCTGTTTGCCAGTGTAGGTATACAAGCTTCTTGGTGGTTTGAAGGAAATTACTTAGAGAATTCAGGGAACTGCTATAAATATAAATATAAAACTCCAGTATGAAGGGCCTCTGTGGAACCTGGTGAGTACCTGCACGGTTCTCTAGTCAGTAGTTGATGTTGCTTCCAGTGGTAGGCATCCCTCCACCTATGTTTTCTGCCTTGTTCTTCCCTGGGCCCATAGCTCCTTTGCTCTTCCTTATTCTCAAGTATATGTGGACATAATCAAATGCAACCCCTACAGTATTGTGGGATCTAATTCCCAATAAAGGTAAGATTTCCAATAAACCACAATTGTCTGTATGTCAATCAACTATCAAGTCACCCAGAGACCTTGGAAATTATTACAAGAATTTCCCGAGAGGATTAATTAATTGAAATAATTTTGAAGTCACTTATCAGTGGCACCATTGTCTTTTGTGTCCCACCAGCAAGAGTGCCAGGGCTGAGGAACAACTGCACAACCGACACATCACAGCTGGGGTTGGTTGCTTAAATTTCCACTTCATGCTTGAATTTCCACCTAATATTTGATTCATATTATTTCTTCAGAGAAGACTCTTATTCCATTTTAAAGTATCATTATTAAGTGTAATCTGCCCTCTTCTCAACACAGCGAAGTTATACGTGCATTAGCCACGAGGTGGCAATACAAGAACTTGGTATGCTGAATTTTGTTGGCATTTGTAGCATTCACGCTGGATAAGCTTTGAGGTATTAGCCAAACAAATATATTTGCAGTGTTTGTGCAGAGTCTGACTTTCTCTGCCAGTGTGTAATATGTGCTCCACATCTGCATAATTGACTTCATGCAAAAGCCAAGGAAGACTAAGCTGATTTTCTGGATCAATGGTCTATGCCTTTATGTCTCTAATAATTGATATCTGTATTTAAGTGGCTCAGTAGTGGATGAGAGATGTTATGCTAGGAACTTATCTGCTGGTAAAAGCAAAATCTCCTAGGAAGGGGGATGCACTGGCAACATACAGGTGTCCCACTGTGAGTCTTCTGACTTTAACTCCTGACCTTCCTGAGGTCCAAAGAAACCTGAATGTCTTATTCCTGTAGAATTCCCAGGGAGGTGATTGCTTCATACCATTAAAGTCTGTCTCTTTCATCCATGTTTTTGATTCACTTTTCAACATGGCTGATACTTATTTTTCTGCGTTATAGGAGTATTCAATAGTGAGCTAAAAGTGGTGTCAGGTGGAAATAGTTCATTTCCAGTCTTTTTCATCCTGTCTTGTAATTAAAATTGTGTAATTTTCAGGCACTGGGGGAAACAATACTACCTCTGTTTTCTACATGTGCTTTAAAGACTAGTTTTTTACCCACTGTAATGGAAAAAGTATTTGATGACATCTGTTTTGACATTAGCTCCTTCAGTAGAAGTCGATGCTACGGCTTTTCAGAAGGTGGTGTTTTCCATTTATTTTCTCATTCAAATGAGATAGTCTAAACCTCTTCTAGCATAAGAAATGGACTGTGGACTTGGCATGTGTCTCATGTCACTATATCCACCACAGTATTTATTTGAACATGGAAGAGTTATGGATGTGCATTTTGTTATTTCACACGAAAGTGCTAACAGACTGCTACTGTCTTCTCTTGACATGGAAACAATTTTCCTCTGAGCATCTTATGGGAAATCTTCTTTTCAATCTGACGATACATTGTGAAGTCAGTCTATTAGCAAATACATCTTTCAGGTATGTGCAAGTTTGTGGTTTAGCAAATAAATAACAACCTAAAGGAGAGGAACACATGAGGGGCCCTTGAAAAGGTAAATAACTTTTGAAACATGAATGCCTTTAAGAAAGATTTAAGATAAAATTCTACCTGTGAGCTGGGTGTTCAGGCAGTCAGATGTGCTGTGGGCACGTGTTCTGGGACTGCCTTGTATTTCAAATAACATATAACTCTTCTGCAACAGCTTGGATGTCCCCTCTTTATTCAAACACCTTGCTGGACCAGGGGCACCAGCACATATCTGCCCTTGTCCTCTCAGAATTCAAGATTCACAGCTTCTAAGGCTTGAAGGAAACAGCTGGCTTATTTACCCTCTGCACAATGCTACCACAGAATTCGACAGTTAACAGAAACAGGGACCTGTATTTGGCAGGAGCAGATACTTTTGTGAGGCACCTGGGTTATGGTGTATCTCTAACCCTATCTGTTAACATCAAGCAGTCTGCTTAGACAGTTGATAAACAAACTTTGTCTTCAAAGCTGATAACAGTGGATTTCTCCTGAGAAAACATGCATGATCTCTCAAGCCTTTTCTGTTTCTGGAGATTGCATGCATGGCTCAGCTTTCTTGCTTCAATACTGCACAACCTGCAGCCACACAAACCTCAAGCCATGCTCCTGACAGTTTACAGAAAAAAAAAGAACACCTTTAAAAAGCTGGCTGGTGTTTGAAGCAAATAAAGTGAACTTTGGGACATGATGTTTGAGGAACTGGGTGACTACTGCTTTTCTCTTACAGCTTTCTGCAGTTATATTCACCAGCTTGTGGTGAATATAGATATTGATGCTGGATATGGATCCCAACGGGAGCCATTTCTCAGAGGTTACGTATGACTGGTTGTACCACTCAATTTAGTATTGAGTTGATAAGACAGTATTTCTGTCCACCTAGATTATTCTGTAGTGCTAAATGTCAAAGATAATGTCACACTTTTATTAATCCATGGTTTTTGGACATTAACAACTGTGACTGTACAGAATAGCATGAACCTCTGGGAAGGGAGAATTTGAAAAGGGAAGAGGAGAGCAGAATGTGACCACTAGCCTGAAAGTACAGTGCTAATGAGAGAGACTACACACATATACTTGTCTTCCAGAAAACTAAGAGCTGTTTCTGGAAATGCCCAGTGTTCTATATTGTAAATTCTTCTCTGTGAAGGTTTTTAGTGCAGTGCTACCTGTGGCAGCCACTTTTTTCTTCCCCAACATGGTGCAAAATGGGCAGAATATGAAAAAGGTAGAGAAGATGAAAGGATCTAAGCATTCAGAGGCAACTACAGAAAGCTTCGCTGAAACAGTTCTGCTTATCTTGCCAGAAGCAACCCAGAAGATCTTCTTGGAATCTCTAAAATCTTCCTGGACTGTAAGAAGTTGCTTTGGTGAGGCTTAGGATGGGGTTTGGGGCAATGGGAGCAAAATGCTTTCCAGGCTTTATTCAGAGCAGCAAATTTAATCCTGTCTGTGTTCCTCCAGCCTGTCTATCTGTTATGCATTTGTTGAGTTGGGAATCAGCTTTCAATGATTAGTATCTATGTTTTAACTGACCTTAAATAAACCAACAAATTAACTGACCTTAAACATGGAAACAAATCTTGCTGAAAATTATCGTGTGTTTATCTGGAGTCAGAAGATGCCATGCTGCTTTGACTTGACACATTAAAAATTCAGTGAGATGGAGTGAGAGTATCTTCTTCAATATAAGGTATAGATGATAGTATATTATTTACTCCCCACAGCTCCCTTTTCCTTTCCTCATTTTTCCACCTCAAAATGTGGTTTTCAAGCTATAAGCAAACTAGAGTTTTCAAACAGGATAAACTTTAACTATCAGCAACATCTCTCCATATGTCTATGAGACACCAGGAACTTCTTGCAACACTTGGCATTTGTATATTAGATGGCAGTGCTGCATCTTCTCTTCCTATGTAGTTTGTTTTTCTCCTGTGTATCTTTACAAGGATACTCAACATTTGTTGTATTGCTCATTTCTGTTTCTGATTCAAGGTGTTCAGTATATATTTCAATCAAAAAGAAGGAACAACTTAAGAAAGTCATGAAATGATGTTGCCTGACATAGACAACCGTGCCAGTGTTCATTTCAGGTTGGTGGTTATTTTCTTGATATATATAGATAGGTGTCATTGATGTTCACAGATGTTTAATTTGATGGCTCTGTGATCTGAAAGCTAATAATTTATATTCCTGCTCTGTTCCTGGAAGGGAAATGCTTACTCCTTCTTGCCAGGAATCTCCTGTCAATGCACTTGGTTCAGGTTATTCACACCTTGTGTATTGTTATGTGATAAGGGGGAATTATAGAGTGGGATTCTGCCTGAAATCCCTTTGGCCCGTGGGATCTTCCTCAACATGTCACAGACTTCTTCAAATATATGATAAGGGAACCTGCAAATACTGATAAAAGATAGAGAAAAATGTTAATTTGTCACAATAGAGAATTATCAGCTGGAATCCCTTAAAGATCAACATTAAGATCAGTGTTGTTTGAAATGCCTATAAACAATGTGGGAAAATAGTTGGTTAGTGAATTATTGTTGATGAGAAGGAGATGATATCAGCTCCCAAAGACAGTTCAGTATACTCTAGCCTAATCATGTTTAGAGATTTGCTGTGTATCAAGATGCTATTGTATCTAGTCTGGCTTCTCAAACATCATGGACTTATCAGAATAAGGGCTGCATGGATTTCAGGAGGAGGAGAAACCTTAAAATTAATGTTTCTAATATGTTTGTGAGAAAAAAAAAATCTTCATTTCTGAGGCAGGATTCAGTAAGAGAAAAACAACTTGTTCTTTCTGTTACCAGAAAGGCTTTGTTACCAGGCCCAGATGCAAACGGAACATAACACTGTTTTGTGCCCAAATGCATTTATATTTTAAATACAAAGTGAAGCAGTAGCTGGTGCAAACAGACACATGAAAGCACGTGAAGAAACAATGGGAAATGATCGACAGCCATAGTCTAAATTGCAGTGTGACAGAAAATATATTTTGACTAGTGAATAAAAGTGTATCTTTGCAATTTCATTTTATTTGGAGCTACATTTCAATGTTTTTGCAGTAATAGTTCAAGAAGCAGATGAAGGTTTTGTACAATGCAGGAGTTGTTTTTAGGTACAGATGCAATGTCTAACTGCTTTTATCAGGTGAGGCTTAAGAAATACTTTAAATTCCTGCTGCACATCTGTGTGTTTATGCCAGACAGCTCAAGGAGGGGAAAATTGATACCAGTGAAAATTTTTTGTCTATCCTCTCGGTAAAACAAAGTCCTTTGTAATGAATAGGCGTGTGGTAGTACATAAGCCTCCACCAGAAAAAAAAAACTAAGTCAAAAGTTATGAACCAGGGTCATCTTAAACCCCACCCTGAGGGACTGAGGTATCATGTGGGAGGAAGGTGTGTCTATCACCAGATGGAATCGATAGGTGTGCTGTCCTTGGAGATCAGCCCCTGCACTGGGTCTTTCTCCCTAAACAGAAGCATTAGTGTCATCAGCTGTCTCCCTTTTACCTAAAAGTCCATTAACTACAGTTCTCACCTAGGATGTGGACAGAAGGCTCAAACTGCTCAGAGAAGGAATCAAACAGATATTTGGAGCATTTGGTAACACCAGGTTTATGGATGAACCCAGGGACTATGTGGGCATTGTGTCGTACTGCCCTTGTCTAACGGGAGATCTGGAGTCATCTTGTATCACAGGTGGCTCTACCTCTACCCTCATCTCCTTTTGCTCCTGATGGACCCCTTGGTCCTGGCTTACCTGTTGATGTACCCAGCTGAGCTGAGCCTCTTACAGACGTCTGTCGGGGGGACAGTCCCCTGCTTGTCTCCTTTCCTGGAGCAGCCCAAATGTGGCACGATGGGGTTAGGTCTATCTGTGAAACACAGGATGTCTAGGAATGGGTGTCTCAGAAAGGTGTGCTTTATTTTCTGGCCTGTCTGAAAAGTGCCTACCTTCACCTGCAGCCTGTTCCTAAATCTCACCCCTAGCCCTTAAGGTGAAGCAGTTTCTCACCTGCCTGAAGCTGACCACAAAGCCAGCTGCATTGCAGCTGGGGTTATTAACACTGCAAGGACACGTCAGCACTTCTATATGATACTGGAAAAAATGGATAGCCCAGGACCTTGAAGTTTTCAAGAAGCAGTGGGTTTTGTGGGCTGTGAGCTGCAGGAGGTGTCTGTTGTTGGCCAGACCAAACCAACAAAGATTGAAGAGCAGCCAGAAATACCAACGTCTCCATGGTGATTCAATCCAAGCCATAATGCCTCCCAACAACGTGAGGAGCGAACTCCTGGATGCAGCGGCTGCTAAAGAGCATTAGATCAGCCCAAAGCTCATTTGAATTATCAGCTGAAAGTATGTCTGTGGTCCCACATGTCCCCAGAGATGTTAAGTGGTAGTGTTTGCCCCATTTTTTGCCTTCCCTTTGTGAATCTAGCACTGGGCAGCAGCTGTATAGGCTGGGAGATGTCCGTCAAAATTGAATCTGTTCATTCATGATTTGGGTAATGGAGACTTAGAGATTTCCTCAACCTGTTGAAATGGAGCTGGCAATGGACAGTCTTCCTTATTTCTGTGGGATTCCAGTGACCTGAAAACCAGGCAAACAATGGCCCTGTATATCCTTGTCTACAAGTGCTTAATTATCCTTTCAAATAAGGAGAGCAAGGGCTCCTCAGTACAGTGTGTACCTTAGCATTATGGCTTACTATAGGATATTGTTAGCCTTTTATATTGCTTAACTTTAATGTTAAACAAGACAAGCTATTTCAGAGCCCAGGATAACTCCTGGCTGCCAAGTAGAAGGGAAGAAGTCCAGGTGCAGCTGTGTAAGCAATTTAATTTTGTGTGTGTGTGAACCTCAAATAGCCCCGAAGAATTCATTACTCAGTCTTTATCATGAGTACACAAACAAACATGTTTTCTATAAATAGTTTCATTAACAGTGGTAGGTAAAGGAACCTCTTGTGTGTGTGGCCTTGGTACTGTGTTTATATACAACATTGGATCATTTTTAACATTTATTAGTGATAACTATGATTACTATATAACTTATAATACATATTACTACATAACCTATTATTATATAACAGGTTACACATGTACACACATATATAAAATTTATTTTTAAGTGTATATAAAAATTATATATACATATACATAAATACAACCCTGTAGTCCTTCTAAAATATACAGAAGCTCATGTGAGGAAGGAAGAACAAAGTCCAGGGAAGTCAGCCTCGCTGTTGGGAGACTTTTGCAGCAGGCTAAAACCAATGCAGCTAGCTCCTGCTACCTGTCTTCCAAAGGATTAGATTATGGCCTGCTGACATTTGTTTGGTCAAACACATTTGAGTAAAGAGGAAGAGCAGAGGTAAATTCAGAAGCCAACTTTTTAAAATAAACCAAACCAAATCAAAAGACCCAGAAGCATGGTGTCTGCATTCAGCAGAGGCAGCCTTCGCAGCTTCTACAATAGTACTTGAAGTACTTCAAGTGCTATAGAAAGCTGGGTAATCCAGAGCAACTGCTATTTACCTCCAAAATACACTGAGATATTTACTAGGGTGTGAGAAATGTTTTAATTACTCCTTTTCACTTTCTGTGACTAATTGCATTTGTTTCTTTGGAGGTTTCCATCCCATATCTCCTGTCACAAAATCCTCAGGAAAGCTGTCATTTCTCAAATACAAGAAATGAAGATGTTCAGAGCCTTGTGTTCTCCACAAGGTGTTGTTTCAGCTTAAACTGTTGAAAAGTCCTGGAACAAACAAGTTCAGAGCTGGAGAATGAGAAGAGTGCAGAGAGTCAAGTCAAATGGAGAAAAACAGATGGAGGAAAAAAAAAGTACTTCAGAGAAACTATCTTTGTCTGCAAAATTTAAGAAAAGTAGTCTTTGAGTAGAATTACTTCAGCCTTTTTTCACAACTGTATTTCCTTGATGGGGCTACTGTCCCATGTTAAAAAAACAAACTAACAAAAAACCCCTTCAACAACATTTAAACCCAAAGGAAAATCTTTCTGTTCACTGTAGTCCCTTGACTGAATGCCTCAGTAAAACTGGATTTGTGTCTCAGGCTAAATAAAGGTACCCCCTGCTTTCTTCTTGAAGCCAAATTTCATTGTTGATTTGAAAGACAGATAGGAAAGCAGATTCATAGAATACATTGAGAAATTATCCGGATAAAAAGTATTTAAATGCAGCCATTCAAAGGTAAGTGGTAAATCCATTAAATGCAATCAGAATTATTAGACTATAAATCAGTTATCAAGGCTTCAGTCACACAGAGCTCAAGATAATGTGCAGCAGATACCGGGAAAAAGTACATCCTTAGAAAGGTAGGCAGTCATTAGCTGTGAGTGGTGCCTGTTCCCAGTGTGCTGCATGATATAGATGTTTCATCATGGTGACATTTCTGCTTCCTTTATTTTATTTGAAGCAGATAAGTCACCATATTTCACAGGCAGCAGTTTTTTTCATAAGACTGCAATTTAACAGTTGAAAGCCTTTTGGCTTTTTGCTCATCTATGCTCCACTCACACCTTCCAGTTTACATAGAGGTTTCCATGTGAACATCTTCTCTTTGGATTATTTATTATTTTTGTTTGCTGCCTGGTGCACCATAGCATGGTCCTTGTATCTTTTAGTGCTTACCTAAAGGATCATGACAGCTATGTGCAAATACTGGGAAGGGGGTGTGTAGGGTTTTGCCAGAGAGATAAAGATGTTGTGTCACATGGCCAGCCATTAAATGTGAAAAGCAGCAGCAGTACAGGTCCAGGACCCCCAGAGAGCCTCCACACATCATTCAG
This sequence comes from Acropternis orthonyx, assembly GCA_035583155.1. Classification (NCBI taxonomy): domain Eukaryota; kingdom Metazoa; phylum Chordata; class Aves; order Passeriformes; family Rhinocryptidae; genus Acropternis; species Acropternis orthonyx. The sequence continues at coordinate 61,393,358 of JAWWEU010000040.1, read as the reverse complement.
GGGATGATTGTAGACCAAGCAGTTGCCACTGGTTCAGCTGAGACTCCTCAGGACTCGCTGGAGGTTCCTGCAGCTGGGCAGCTGCTTGGTGCTGCTGGGATGTGGCCACCCTACTCCTTCCCACCTTTCTGTCCTGTTGGGTCCTGCTGAGGGTGTGAGTGGTGGACTCCAGCCTGCACTAGCTGTCCACCTGTCCTGTCACTCCTGACATCCCAGATGTACAGCTGAGGATTAAGAGGGCTGCTACTCCAGGTCTGTGGTCCTGAGAGACTGGATGACCACGTCTGACCAAGGCAGGGATTCAGCTCATCCTTGAAACTACCACATGCTGCAGAAACAGAGGCCCAAGTACCTTTTTAACGTTTCTTTTCCTTATTTTTTCTTTCCCTAATAGTGGAGTTATACAAGGAATTAATTTAACTTTGGCATGTATAATTTGCACTGTGTTTATAATGGGTTTCCTTTGTGCTCAGCAGCTTGATTTTTGTTTGGTTGTTTAATATTACTTGATCTTTTGCACTGTGATGAATGATTGCTCTTTACCAGTCATGTTATTAAGCAGTTCCTACACAGTAGGAATTCAAAAGTCTGCATTTCCCATTCTCCCTCGATAGCCTGGGCGCATATTGCATTTCATTTCTAATTACATATGTTAGGGTGAATTATGGGCTATTACTCAAAATAAATTGTTCTTTGATGTATGAATGGCCAGTTGTAATTATACCAAGTTGAAACAGAACTTAGTACTATTGTGCCTAGTCCAAAATAATTCTGTGTCTTTTTTAAATATAATCAAATCAGCAATTTCCCATTGTTTCTCAGCTCAATGTGACCATTATGAAAGAATTTTTTCCTTTGTAGTTTCGAGCTAAAAATGCAAGTGGCATGTGAATGGTACTGACAGAGGTGGAGGGAAGGTCATCCTTTCTGATTCGCTGTCTCCAATTTCCATATGCCTTCAAAGGGAGCAGCCACTGGGTGACTCATGGCACTTCTGCTTCAGTTGATTTCATTTTTATGAATATGCTGAGTTCTCAATATATTTGCCTATTTATCATAGGAAGGCACCATTCCAGTGTCTCAGCTGCCCTGGGGAGTAATGTAACACAGAGCTGTATACAAGTTGGGGTAAGGGGAGAAAGGGAGGACACACACTCTCTTGTCAGTCATTTAAAGACCCCATGGACATTCCTGGGGTTGATTTGATGATAAATACTGATCCTTTGCCACACTGAAATGCACAAACGTTCTGCTGGAGCAAATCAAACATCTGCGTTTAACACAAACATGGGACTTTTTAAATGAGAGGACTAAACATATTCCTGGTCTCTGGAAGGGGTTGGGTTATCTAATCTGTAGATAGCAGGCATATTGTGTTGGCTGGAATTTGTTATCAGCTGTGTTTATAGGCTGCTCCAAGGCTTTATGGAGCTGTAAGGCTCATCAGCATTTGTGGTTCTGCTGTTGGGCTGCCTATTTTACAAGAGTATGTGTGTGTTTGCTCCATTTTGGTTTTAATTATTGGCAGTAAATACATTTCAGGAGTGAAATATGTTTTGTCAGGAGAAATCTGGAAGTGCTTTCTCAGGAGAAAAATAATTAGAAAGGTTAATGCAATCCACTCTGTAAAAGACTTCAAACTCATTTGCTTGGAGATGTCAAGCAGATGCTTTGTTCACAAAGCTATATTAAGCTAGCCCTGGGGGGTCCCATTACCATTTCTCATGTATAGGAAAAATGGCAAATTAAATATATATCAATTTTAAATATTGACGATAAAGTTTGCTTTTGAGTGTGTACAGTGCCCCATACAAACCACTGTTGTTCTGCTGTGTGATTTGTTTCACACTGACCTTTAGAGAGTGAAAACTGGAGTTGTAGTTTTTTTGTACTAAAATGATAGCTCTGCATGGATGGGCTTTGTAGGAACGTGATTTTAACAGGGTGGCAGAATCACTACTGAAAACCCTGACCTGGAAGCCACTTCCTTGCAATAAATGGAGACCAGCTTTGGGAACAATTTCTTACTGAGGTAAACTGACAGAGCCAATGGGCTGCCCCTGGCTGAAAAGGGCTTGCTCATTTTTTGTGGAAAGGTTTTCAGGGCGGGTTGTATGGGCATACAGAATTGTAAAAGGCCTCATCCTGCTCTATTTGGGCTTCCATACTACTTGTGCTGAGCCATGAGAAGCTAAAGTGTGCTGGCAGTCTGAGCAGTTTCTTGGTTGGTTGATACTGCCAGGGTAGCACACCAGCTTCTATCAAGTTAGCTCTGGCGCAGTAACACTCACCTGACACAAATCACACCCATGACTCTCACTCAAGGTCTGATTGTGCCTATCTGATTAAAATTTTGGCTGTGGTTCCAACATGCAGACTTTCTTGCAGGATATTTTAACCCAGACATTTCAACCAGCGGAGAACCTTGGTGGAAAATATCTTTTTGAGTAAGTGTTTCAAAGCTAGATAAATCTGCTGTTGGGCTGCGTATAAAAAGTCTTCATCTCTCATCAGTTTTAGAAGCATTGGTTATACAGATCATGTTTCCTCCTGTTATCCAGACAGGAAATAGATTTTACAGCATAAAAAAACCTTGTTCAGGTAATGGTGTGAATGTACCTTGAACCAGTTGTGACCCCACTGTCACTGCTAATGTGGGCTGAATTGCTGAAGAGATGCATAAAAATGATTAAAATGGGAAATTTGAGTTCTGTGGATTTCCTCCCTTTAAGGTTAGCAGTTCCATCAGTTATTTCAGTTACAATAGGTTTGTTATCTCTGCAAATAATTTTTCATTACTGAAAGCATGGCCATCCTTCTGCTGGGATTAAGGCAGAAATTTGCAAGGAATGGAGGTAACTTTGGGGCTAAGATAAGAGGAGCTGTTTCTCCAGAATGCACTGGGGAGGAACTAATGTTGCTTAATGTACTCCTTGATCATTGCTTGAGCCAAGATCTCATATATTTTCTCAGGCTGATGGGACAGCAATATAAAACTTCTGCATTTTTTTTTCTTGTTCTATATCCTTGAATTTATTACTTCCCCTTTGTCTGGCTAAACCCAAAGATATATGATATAGGTAAAACTACTTGGCATAAATGCAGAAATGCTGTTCAGTCTGAGGCACAGAGGAAACAACTGCAGAGGCAGATTTCTTAATGGAATGTGAGGTTTTCATTTTAGCACTTCACTGCTTCCAGGTCTTCTGTCTGGGTGACCCCCATGAATATTATCCTTTAAGCACCACAAATGCATTCCCCTCAGGTATGCTGTTGAAGGGCCCAGCCTCAAGCGTCACAATTGTGGAGTGCTAATAAGACAGCTCCCCACTTAGCCTTCCATTGTTTCCTGCCTGCTTTTTTTTTTTTCCCCTTTCTTTTTTTTTCCCCCTTTACATCATCCCTGACATCTGAAATGTGATTTATTTACCTTCTGTGTCTGAAGACATTACTGCATGTGTGCTGGTAGTGATGCCTTTCCCAGTAACTCTTGTTTGGCTACCCCAAGCAAGCTTGTCTCAGCTTGGGAAAGAGTAAAGCCCACCTTTCCAGCCTCCATCTTCTTCTATCCCTTCTTCCCCAAGCTCTCCCTTATAGAAAATGGGGATCCTCCTCTATAAATTCAGTGTGGGATTCCTGGGCATGGTCTGCCTTGCTGAGAGGCTTTCTGCACAAGTCATGCTCAGTGTAATTTCCTTTGACTGGCATCTTACTTTTCTCAGAATCAAAGTTTACATATTAATCAAAATATCCCCCAATTTCTGTCTAAATTAAAGGAAAGGTGGCCTGTGTTATATATTTTTTATCTCCTAACTCAACAGTAAGTCCTGAGGAAGGGAGTCTTGCACTGGAGAGTTGCTATCTTTCTAGAGTTCATGAAAAAAGTTTCAGAAGCCAGTTTCTTGCCTTTGAGAATGTCTGGCAGCTGGCTTGGTACCAGCAGCCTGAGTTTACACTGGAAAATATGATGAAGTCCAGGTCAGCCTATTCACAAAAATACATAAAAATGGACATGACAATAGGCTTGAACTTGTTTGCTGAATGTGAAATTACAATTTGAAGGCATTTCCAGGCACCTTGCATAACAGAAAATTCAAAAGCACCCTCCCCACTCTCCATCCCCCCCACCTTCCCCCCAAAAAACCAAATCAAAATGAAAATCAAAAGAAAAAGAAGATGTTGACAGGGTTCTCACCACTGAAGATCTCTGGCTGGGGCAGTGCCATAGGCTGCATGTGGCCAGAAGTTACCGTTCATTTGAGGAGACACAAAGAAGTTTAGGACTGCCAAATCAGTGTCTTCTGGGTCTTCAGGCTCCCACAGTGCAGTCAGGTTATCTTCACTTTTGCTAGAAGGTACCCTCCAGCAATGAGGCCCATTGGCTTCAGCTAACTCATCTATGGTATATGAAGTTGGAATTGTCATCTTCCTGATCCCGTATTGCTCCTCATCATTCTACTTTTATTTTCTGAACTCTGATATCCCACTCTTTTTTACCCTACATTCATTTCCCAATATAACATGACTGCAAAATGACTCCTACGGAACTATACAAGGCACTAAAATCATGCCTTTAAAATCCAAGTTGCTGGTGTGCATGAGGGAGTTTGTAGTTAAAGTGCTTTTATTTCCTCAGTAGTAATATTGCAAGTTGAATAGAGTGACAGGGTCAAAAGTGTCTTTTTCTGGCTTAATTCCTTCCTCTAGTTATTTGCACATACTTGTTTTGTAGGAAACAAGAGCATGTTCCAACAGCAGCATCTCTGGCCCCAACAACTTCTAATTTCCCAGAGTCTCAAGTGCTCAACGCTATCTGATAGGACTGTCACAGAGGAGTTTCACTTATCAAAGGTATTGTAGAATGGAAAGGAATTAAGGGTATTCAGTCAAAAGTGCATTTATCCCATTAGGCATTTTCTAACTTTTTTCTTAATGATTGTTTTCATAACTGTAATGGGGTACATGTACATAAAACTGCAGAAAATAGTTCTAAACTTTTGGTGAGTAAACACTGATTTTATTCTCATAATACCTCTTGTTTTACTTGGATGTCTTCTTATTGGAATCAGAGGCCCTGTGAGTTTCCAAAACAATTCTCTTACTTTGTTATGTGGTAGGCTGTCAGATTTGATTTCCTAAACATGTTTCAAGTTACATCTACACCCTAAATGCTTTTAATAGTTTAATTCTGTTATATCAAGGCTACTAACCTTGATGTCAAAATGCTCTTGGGTCCTGCTTGTATTAACTAAATCTGCTTTATGTTGTTACATGTGCCCTTGCAAAATTCCTGGAAAAGTGATTAATATGATGGTGATTAGGAAAGCACATGAGTCCACCCTTCAGAAGAAACTAGGATTTACAAGAAAGGGTGGGGTTAATAGAACTTTGTTAAACAAAGGATTTAATGAGAATCACAGGATGATTTCGGTTGGAAGGGACCTTTTAAAAGTCATTTAGTCCAGACCCCCTGCAATAAGCAGGGACTTCTTCAACTAGATCAGATTGCTCAGAACCCCATCCAACCTGGCCTTGAATGTTTCCTGGGATGAGGCATGAGAAGGAAGTTGTTACTTCTGGAAATCTGCTGTTCAGCAGCACAGGAACTCTGATTAATTTCTCCTGGCAAATTACTCCTGGCAAACTGCTGCTGGAAGTGCTGTGTTACACCTTCATGAAAACTGGGGCAGGACCTGGACATCCTGATCCCTCCTATGAGTTCTCTGGAAGCACGTAGTCCTGTTGTATTTTGTTACCTTGGACCTAAATATTTGTAGCACCATTTGTGAAAGAGATTGGCTGGTCCTATCATGCTTCATCATGGATGGACACGCTGGTATGTGCTCTGTGAGCTCCTAGGGCAGGGGAAGGACACAGGTTTAACTGGGGATCTCCCACTCCTGGGGTGTGTTATCTCTGAGATCACTGGGGGCTTCTGTGCATCTCGGGTGCATTTTATTTATTTGTGCCCTCAACTTTCATTTGCTTTTTGTAATACAAAAAGAAAAAGCTAGAAGTAGGAAATACTGTATTCAGTTCAAAACACAATTTTATATTTTTTTGCCTCAAAATAAGATGCTTTCTCTTTTCTTGTAAATCTTATTTGGGACCTTTTTCAGAGTTTCTGAAATGGTGGTTTCCTACCTGATGCTATTGAGATTTGGTTTGTTAGAGAAATTACCATCCTTCTGCTTCCAAGGGAAAATGGGCTAATATTATTAGGGTTCACAGTGCTCAATCACAGCTGTAGACAAAGGACCCACGGAGTGAAATTGTATCAGTCAGTTCCTGGCTGGGTGCATGTGGCACAGACCAAACGTGTCAATATGACCCCAGCCTGAGCTTTTAACTCCTCTGCACTCAGGCAGCTACAGAGTAAGGAGAGCACCTTCCTGAGCAGTGGCACTTGGAGACCTGCAGCCCTACTCCTGCTGGAATGGCCAAAGCCTGCGCAGCTGGAACAGACCTGGGTCCTTTTGTGGTTTTCTTCCTTTCTAAGGCTTGTGCAGGAATACTGAGAGGGCACCAGGGAAGTGTGATAGCTCTACCTATTGGTATTTTGGGTATCTGAATTGCAAATTTGCTCCTGACTGACAGGTATAGACAAGGGGAAAACAGCCTGATAGAGAACTTTTTCTTTTTTTAAAGACCCAAACATTGGTCCCTGTTTCTCCACAGAAATTATCCTATGAGTCCTATCAGGCGCTAATGAGGTCCCTCCTTGACAAGGTCAGCTTTTAGCTTGGGCACCTCCACTTTGCTCAAACCTCATTATAGTCAGTTAGCATCCTCCCTAAATCCTCTTGGCTCTTGTGGGCTGACTGCTCTGACTTGGGACTCCCAGTGCATAGTCTACCTGTGTCTGAGATGTTGTATTCTCTTGGAGGTCTGAGGCTGCAACTTCGCATCATGCTAGTCTTCAGCTAATCCAGAGGAGGGACTTGCTTTGGCCAGCATTTCAGAAAGAGGGTTTTAAGTTACCAGGTAGTCTCCAAACGTCTTGAGTTTGTGAGTCACAGGTAAGACATGCTACTACAACTCTTCCAAGATTAACAAAATGATGGGCTATGATATACATCTTTATGACTTGTTTAGTGGTTGTGTTCCGACTCAGTGGGCAGTCTAAGAGAATGTTTCCTGAAATTAATTGTCTTTGAGGCAATTAACATCACCCATGATCATGAAACAATGCAAGCAACAAAGCTTCTGGTTTTTCTCATCTCCCTAGGAAGGAGGTACAGGTCTGGGACCTGAGTCAAATAGCTTCAAGCAAGAGAAGACTTGAAAAGGATGCCTCCTCTTGTCCTCTGAAGGAAAGAGGAAGGCAGAAGCTCTTTCCAGACTCTAACATATGACCCACTTTCCTGGCTCACTGCATGGAGCATGATGGCCTGGTATGACAGGCATGCATGCAAACACTGGTACTTTTTCCTGGCGTGCTTCTCTTCTGATTAGCTAACACTGGGTTTTGTGAGATCTGGCTCACTATTATTCCTTGAAAGCCCTGATCTGCAGGTGTGGCACCACAATCTGGCCAGTTATGAGATTGGCTGGAGACCTGTGATGGGATTCAGGGACCTCACTGAAAGGCACATACAAATAGATTGCATGAAATAATAGCAAGAAAGAGAATAGCTAAGAGGTCCAGTTACTGTCATTGTGGCCTTGATTTCTCCTGAGAATGGTGGCACGAATCTCTGCCCTCTGATGAGTAAGGTGCCTGTCAGGTCATGCACATCAGGGTCATAGCCAAGGCTGGTGACATGCCAGATCAAAATGTGCAGGGTTTTGACTGCAGACAGAGCCTCAGCCTGTCCCAGTTGTGTGTGCCTGCCCTGGCCTTTTGCCACATGCCTGACACCCAGACAAGCTGTCTGGAGAGCTACCCAGGCTCAAAGGAGCCACAGAAAAAAGGTGAAAAACAGAGAAAGAGGAGTCAAATAAATGCCAGAATTGATGCAAGGGAAGGCAGAGGAAAGGTATAGTCATGAGGAAGGAAAAGCAGCAATTTCGGTTAAACTATTACAAAACCATGCTGATCCAGCAATGACATCCAGACTAAAACACAAGATTTCCCTGTCCTGTATGATGCTGTGATGGCTGTCTGCCCTGACTTTGCACAGTAAATGCCCTTCAAGGCAAGATTTGGGTTTCTAAGTGCTCCACAAACCTGCTGAATGATCATGTGTTGACTAACCTCACTAAGGAAGCATTCCAAGTACTTACCATTAGCAACTAGTTGAAAACTAGTCATCAGGGGGATCAGACTTGAAAGGGGATCTTTACAAAGACATTTGAAGTACAATTAACTGATGGTTCATAATCCTTTGAGGCTCTCACTCTCAGATTTCATTAATATTTTTTTTTTCTCTTTTGGTTCAATTCAAAGTCAATTAAATCTCACCTTAAATCACAGGACACCTTTTTACTTGATGCCAGTCTTCTTTTGCTGAGTTTGTGTGAAGATGCAGTGCTCATAGCAACCCAGGGAATCTACTCATCTACTGTTGCTCCTGCTGAATTTCAATGGGAGAAGCATTTTACAAATCTGGGTGACCCAAGCCCTTGTGAGTTCACCTAGTAACTCCTCAGTAGGGAATGTATTAGGCACTTTCAGGCTCTGTCCTTATTTATTATCAGAATGTAGCTTAGTATATCATATCAAGTTGGTTTGACTCATTTCTAAATTACTGACCTGCCTTCCCTAACAATCCCTAATAATGCTTACCATCCTGTGGCCCTTTTGACCCTTTCCACTCCGGCTGAAGACAATTGGTTGTCTCCAGAGGTTATGGCAGTTTACACATCCTAATGTATGTTTTACTAAACTCTGACAATTGCAATAAATATGTTATTAGATTAGTGGTTAACTTATTTTCCACATAATATGTCTTATTTCATCTATCTCTTTTGTTTTAAAAAGATTTTTCATGTAATTTAGAGATCCTTTAAAGCTCTGTCTGACCTATGGGAAATGGGTCAAATGGGCATTTGGCTTGGCTATTTCTGATGCTGTATTGAGATTAACAAGTAAGCAGCTAGGCCACTGAAATTAACACAGTTCAAACTTCTTAGATGGCTTCTTGGATGTGCTACAGACCTTGCTGGAATAATGGTTTTGGTTGGTCTTTTTAGTTTAGAGATGAGAGAGAATATACAGCACAGGTGAAATGAAAGTAATGAGGAATATTTTTATTAGCAGAAACACAGAGGTGAGCATTCCTTGTGAAAGGGAGCATGTTATCTTAAGAAGAAATCTGAGCAGATCTCATCTTCTGCAAAATAATTTCTGCAGAGCTATAAAACTACAGAGCTAAAATACCAAATAGTATGCTCTGTCTAAAATGTGGTTGTTTAAATTATGCTGTCTTCTTCCACTCTGGCCAAGCTAGAAACGTAGTTTCCTTGAGCTCTTAGAAGATGCTTTTAGTATTGTTATTAAAGCAACTTCTTTTGTGCCAAGCCTTAATAAATCTGGAGCATGAAGTGGGGGCAGTTTGCAGTCAGGATCTCCAGACACTTCTTAAAGAAAGCTGTTGGGTCCTGTCCTCCCTGGCAGGCAGACCTGCCAGGCCTTGTGTTCCCAGGGGACAGCAGCATGGTGGCACCACTGGTGGGTTCTCAGTCTCAGCCATGCCAATAGTGAAGTGCCACACCGATGTGCCAGTGGCAGCCCTGGGCACAGATTTATATACTGAGGCTGCCAGTAAAGATGGTGTTGCTTTTGGGCGACCTCCCCATCAAAAAACACACACACACACACGTGCGCTCACACACGTACACATACACCCCTTGTGGGAAAGCTGCTCTTGGCTGTCTGGAGAGGCAGAGGGTTCCTCCGACAGCCTGATACACCTCTGGGGCAGCCAAAGGAAATTTTTTTCCCCCGGAAAGTGTTCAAAATTGTGAGCAGTAGCTTCTTTAACATTTCATAACATATTACAAGAATCAATTTTCTTGTATGATTTTTTTTCTGATTCTGGCAGAAATATGTTTTGGAAGACTGTGCTTTCCTGTATGATGATTATTATCATGAGAAAAGCATTCTGAAATACAAAGGGATTGTTTCTAACAAGGGGTTCCTTGTCTAAACTGGGCTAGAAAAACCAGCTGTTCTAGTTTACCTGAGCTGTTTGCCCTTCTAATTCTCCTTTGCAATGTGAGGGTGAAACAGGGTCTTGTTTTTCTGTACTTGTATTCTTTTAGGTGCAGGGTGAAAATGCAGACCTAGTTGGTAGATAACTCACTGCTGTTCTTGTCCAAGGAGAGTGCATTTAAAACTCATATTGTAAATATGCCACGTTCTCACTTTTCTACAATTAACTTTTGGCATGGAGCTTCACTTTGTGGTCCTAAATGCACTACAAACACTTTAATGGCAACATTCAAAATGTAGTAGAAACTTCAATCTAAACTTGGCATCCAAACTCCTCCTTCCAGGACTGTGGGGCTGAGTTGCCAAAGAAAGTTCTCTTCAGTGTTATCGGTGCATCTGGCCCTCTCTTGGCATGCGATGGGGCTGTGCAGTGTGAAATGAAGTTACAACTTCAGCATAATGTTGAAATGTAATAAATTAAAGCTGCCAGCCAAGTGAAACTTGTAATTGGAGTGTCACTTTCAAGTGAGAGAATGGCTCAGGCAGGTTCAGCATTCTGCCTGGGTTGCAGAACTGTTGTAATTACCCTGTGTGGTTTTTAATACTTATGAGTTAAAAAAAAAGGTGCACTAGTTTTCAGAACCACAGTCTGTTGCCAAAATGCAACTGGCATCTAAGGGCATCTAAGTGTGTCAACCAGGTGAAGGGTTTGTGAACAGTAAGGCAGGGTCAAAAATTGTTGCCAGCACAGGCTGAGTAACTTGTAAAGTACTGTGAATTCTTGTGGACATAACCATTAGGCTGTCATTGAGATTGTAATTTATTTTCAAGATTAATCTCTTTCTCTCTGTTCCAAAGCAGACCATATGCTGGAAACTTGAGAGGATAGACTGAAAAATGTAAATTTACTGCTGGTCCTTCCTAATGGCTTTTTTCCCCCCTCTCGTTCCTGAGAATATACTTCTTATAACCCTTGTACATAAACTTGTATTGATACATTCAAACACACACGTGTATTGAGAGAGACATTGGAATTTGCTGTACTTGAATAGATTTCACACCTTTCTAGAAAGAACCTAGATGATATGAAAGCCCTCTTGGCAAAAGGATGCCCTTGAGCTAGCATATTTGCATGAGGAAGCTCCTAAAATAACTATGTGTGGGAGTTGCTGAACAGATTTAATCTACATTTGCCTGTCAGAAATAACAAATGAAAAAAGAAAAAGAAGTTGATAGGTATTTAACCTTGAGGGTGGAGTAACAACGAACCAACTCCCGAACCTGCTGTGCATATAGCAGTTCAAGTGATCATGGCTGCTGGTAGTTCTCTTCAGAGCATTGATGCTCCTTAATATAATTTGTTTAGCAGCTATCAAAATTAATGTATTAGGAAATAACAAAATAAAGCATTTTATCTGAAGTAAGTACTTTTAATTCATGATCATATATATAATATCAATGTTTCCAAAACCCAAACTGGACTAGTGCATTTGTGTCTAGTGGCTTCCACGTTTGAAAGGCAGCACAGCACTTCTAAGCTTCACCCTCTTACAAGTGTCTCAAAGCACTGAGTGTCAAAAGTCAGATCAGGGAGATAGAAATCACTGAAATTGCAGTCCATTCAAACTGTAAAACGTGATGTTAAAAGACAAATTTAGCCATATTCTTGTGGGCTCTCTGATCTCTCGTAATATTTCTTCAGGTCTTTGGCCCCAGGGTGGAGATGGACTGTGTAATTTTCCTAATCTTAGTCTGAGTCTGGGCTGCAGAACTGTCTGCATCAAACTTATTTATACTGCTGAGTTCAGGCATGTTGAACTGTAGCATGGATGGATTGCTTATAGAGTTGGAAAATCTGCATACTTTTAATAGTAAGAACAAACTATATATTATGGAAACAACCCTTAACCAATGCATTTCTGTCCTAACATTTGCTGTAAGTTATTTAACCTTCACTTTCTTATTTCTTTCAGCAAGGATGGGAAGGTGACGTATGGCCTCACATCCACATGTGCCTTATGCTCAGGGGGGCTTTGTGGTGTCCAAGGCTGCTACAGGACATTGGTAAAGAGCAACTCCCTTCCAAACTGATCGATCTACTGGAACCAGAGAGGAGTATTAAAAAACCCAAACCAAAAAACCCCTTCCAGAATACAAGACAGGAGGTTTTCAAGTTAGTATATGGGATATATAGGGGTATATATATTGGTGAGTGAGTATTGCTAGGAATGGTGATTTTTTTTCTAAACTATTACACTGCTCTGAAACACTGAGTTGCTCTGGAAATGTCCATTGCCCTAAAGAGCAGCTTTGCAAGTATCTTTGACCCTTTTGTTTGCTTGTTTGTTTGTTTTTAACTTGTGGCATACAGGCCTGTGTATTGATCTCACATACATATGGGCTTCTAGCAGACACTGAGACAATTCTACTTGGTCCAACGATAGTACTTTCAATGAGCTTTTTTCAAAGCATTAAAAAGCAACATCAACATCAACAAGCTACCACATCAATACTTTGATAAGGAAGTGGCATGGATTGTCCCTGGAAAACAATCAGAGGTGGATATTTTAAGGAGACATGTCTCTGCGTGATTGAAATGGCAAAGGTGAGGTTAATTCACCCACTGCTCTTCTAGATGATGCCGGAGAAGACTGGTTATTTTGAAGGGCGCCAAGTTCATGACAGATTTACCTGATGGCTGGAGGCTTTCATTGATCTGACAGGTGAGTAACAATAAACAGACTACCTATGGGTGCAGGAATCCAGCAAACTCTTCAAGAACAGGTAAAACTTATTGGACTTTTTTTGCAGTACATTCTGAACCCTAACACTTACACAGAAGCATGAAGTTTGAGCACAGTGTTCAGATTATTTCCTCTTCCTAATTTTGTAAGGGTCTGTACTTTGTAAGCAGAGGCTTGGATATGCAGTATTAAAGGAGAGTTCTGTACATAAGGGGCATTATATGATTTTTCCCTTACATGCTTTAGGAATAAAAATTCCAATTTTTATATGCAACTCTTGATGGCAACTAGGACTCAAACATACTGAGAGGAAGAATCTGGGCTAGAGTTTTCTCATAAGATGAGGTCTTTGATAGTTCCTAAAACAATTTCCTTGTATCTGAACTCAGTGTTTGGGCTATACACAGCAGCATGGATCTCAGTTTTGTAAGGACAGGACTAACTCCTCTGTTAGTAATCACTGCTGACTAGTTTATATATTTTTGTAGAACTACAAGGAGGCTGGCCAAAACAACGTCGTTGCTGGGGCATGGAGTTTTTAGAAGGTAGTCCTTAAATTTTACATCAACCAAGAAGGAAACACAGGATTTTTCTTGTGAACAAACTACCTCTAACTTTATTACTGCTGTTAGAATAGCAGATTACTGCAGCATTCTGCCTTGGAGGTATGGCAAGTAAATTATTTCAGCATAAAGTTCTTTCGTGCGATTTTGGGCTCTCCCCTCCTGAGATATGTTGTGTGTTCCTTCCTTTCACTTTGTTCAGCGTTTACTAAGTGACAGATGCCGTACAAACTTTATCCATCTATTAACTGCTATCCACAGGCCCAGGTCTTTTTCCACTCCCCTTACCTGAATAGGAACTAAGCTTCTAAATATGTTTAAAAATGTGGTCTCAGTCTCCATGGACACTTCTTTAACACATTTGTTGTTTATAGGTGAACTAGCATCTCTAACTCAAGCTGTTGGGGAAAAAAAAAGCAGCAAAATAAAACTGATCTCTAAGTTACCATATTAATTACAAAAGAAGCTCCAAAATTTCAAACTAGCAAGACACCTACAGTACATTATTACTGTTATCCTCTTTCCCCCTGATTTTAGTCTATCTTTAGGAAAAGAAAAAAAAAAAAAAAGAAAAGAATGAAGACTCATAAACCAAAATGAATCTATACTTGAAGACCTAGCACTTTAGCTAATGATAACTTCTAATATTTTTGCCTACTGAACATGCTCATTAACACTAACATGGTAACTACAATGGGAAAAAAAAGTGCCACATTATGCAAATATTTGCACTGAAAGGCCAAGATTTGAATTCACCTGCATTATAGCTGCTGCAAAGAGCTAATGAACAAGGTCAAGTTTCCTCCTTATCTGAGATGTTTTTCACAGTTGACTGGGTTGCTCATTCATCAGCTAGGAAAGACTCAAAGTCCTTTAAGAGATCGGACTGCTTCTTGATGTGGGGCTCTCATATAAGCTCCTGATCACTGAACTGATTAAAGGAATTTCCAGAGCTGGCCCGGTCTGACTGATAGTGAGTATTACAGCTGTAATGTGAGAGCTCTACTGAAAGGACAGGACAAAAGGATAAAAGTACGGAAAAGGAAGCTGTCAGCATGATGAAAAATCAAAGCTCAAGCAAAAGTACAGTAGATTCTGAAAATAAATATGGGGAAGCTCTTTTCTACTGGTGATTTTAAGACTTACTTCAGTTAATTCTGGTTTGTTTTTTTTCTCAACGTGTTTTTTTCCCTTCAGGTAAGGTTTATATGAAAGTTTTTAGAGGCAGAACTGTTGGTTTGATTAGAAAAACAACAACACAGAAGTACAGAGGCATTCAAAACTTGTGAAAAATCTATCTGCTTTGCTGTGAAACTAAGCTTTGTGCTGGGGAATTAGAAAGGGATTAAATAAACGTCTTGTTCTAGTGTCATTGGCCAAGCCTAGTTAATGCTAACATTGGAACAAATGTTACTCTGTCTGCTCCTTGTACCCAGGAGGGCCACATGGAGTTTGCATTCCCAACTAGTGGATGAGTTTGCCTTCAAGTATAAAATATTTCCTAGTCTCCAGCGCAACTTACCTTGAAGATTTTCTTTCTATTCACATGAGCCTAAACTGGTTTGTTAAGCTTTCACTTTATGACAAGAAGCTTTTAAAATCCTGTAGAATTTGTGTTGTGCTAAAGGGGAGCAAACATAGCAGCATCACTGAAATGTCATCTGTTGTCAGCAACTGTCTTGGTTGCCCTGGAGATGTTACCATTTGCACTGTGAGCAGAATAGGAAACACCGAGCTACCAGGCTGTTTTTTTCTAGCCAAGTCTTCAAAAGTGTTAAGGATGGAACATCTCTGACCACTCTGGGCAGTCATTTCTGGCAGGACACCCCTGACCTGGTAAGAATTTTTTTCCTAATGCCTGACCTGAATCTACCACACCTCAGCACGATGCTGTTGCTCCTTGCCTTATCATCTGTCACTACCGCAACAAGTTTGGTTCTGTGATCTCTGGGGCTTATTTTCAAGCATTTGTTGGTTGTTTTACATCTCTGACAAGCATTTAAATACTACAAGTCAATGAACATGAAGGATTTTTAAACAGTCAATTATGTTCTGCTTTATTGCTGGTGGGAAAAAACACAAGTTATAGCTTCAGTTACAGAAAGACTTTAACAGAACTTGAAAATCCAAGGTGTAGTGATTTAATATTTTTTTACAACCTGAGGTTTTAAAACATCATTGTTTACACCAAACTAAAAGCTCAGCTTTCACAGAACTCTCTCTCCTGCACTATCAAAAGCCCTTAGAGTAGAAAGCTGTTTATGGGGACAGGTGTCTCATATAAGGAGACTAGAAAAATTCTCCAAACAGGTTCTGTCTCTATAGTGGATGCAGTTACCAGACAAATGCAAAGAACTAGGTGTTGCACAGCACAGGTGTGAGAAAGCTGATATATCTCCTCACCTGCAAGTTACAAGAGTCAGAGGAACGGTTCACACGTTTAGAAATGTCATAGCAGGAAGGAGGAGATGGCAAGTGATGCATTAGGGGGGATGGTCTGCTAAATTCAGCCATGGGTGAAAGTCAGTGACTGGTAAGTGACCTGTTGTGAAGAGGAAATACGAGTATGCAAGGCTTTTAAATATCACTTTACTATGAAATGTTGGAGCTGGGATGTTACCGCAAACCATTCTGGTACAGTTTCTGAGAGGTACCTGTGGATGATTAGAGGACTCCAACAACCAGAAAAATATTACTGAAAATGCTTGCCATCAAAGCTCTTTAGGGAATAATAAGCATAAGACATTTGCCATAAATCTCTGGTACCTTCAGAAATTATCTTGCATGTGAATGAAGTTTCAGTGAGCAAGACTGCATCTTCTGATGTATCCCTTCTCAGTGAAATGGTAAGGGGAAGAGCAATCCTGAGAGCCTGAAACCTCTTACAGCTGAGAACAAACTCTCTTATTTTAGAGGTGTCCAGCCCTTACAGTGTCTGTGTTCTTAAATTCCCTCTCAAACCACCTTGAGAATTCAGTTCTTTGTATTCAGAGGTCCTGCAAAACACCAGTGTGCATCTTTGTGTGTGCACATGGAGCTTCCCTGCACTGCTATAGCCTTAACCCTCCCCACATGTGCAGGGCTTGTAGACCTGTGAGCAAGCATTGTACAAACACAGCTACTGTTGTAACGAAAAAGGACCCAAACAGATGTACCTCACTTCATTTTGGCTAGAAAATCCTCAGGCCTTGACACATCCTTTGTTTTGAGATCTTTCCTTCCCCTCAACCCCGTGTTGACTCTTCTGTTTCTGGGGATGGGGTTTGAGTTTTATGGAGTTAAGCAGTATGTTACCCTGACTTCACTGCTAAATTTACAGGAGATGGAACTGACTTTGATGAGGGAGCAGAGATGGGACTACTGGATTATTTCTGGTTCCAACTTTGTCAGAGAGATGTCACCTTCAGAATTTGTCTCCTAAGCCAGAGCAAAACCGGTTTGTACTTCATAGTGTGTGTGCAGTTTTCAGTCTGCGTGTTGTACACAGGCCTTCCCAAAAAAACATTAAGTGATTTATCTTGGAAGTGGGTGGGGGAAGAATTGTGTTTTGCTTCATTTAGGAGGATAGCTATTGTTATGGCCCAGAAGGAGAAAAAATGTTGGCAAGTTCTTCACAGAAACCCTGTTTCTTTCCTTCCTTGCCTTCCTCTTCTTACCCTGAAAAAGCTATTGTTCAATGACATGCATGTAAAAATCAAACTGTCCCTGTCTGATAAAGATGTCTTTGCTTAAAGGACAATAACACAAGTCAGTGTAAACTACGGGCTATTTGCTGTCCTTTCTGTGAAGACAGCTGGTCATGCTGGGGCTTTGCTTGCAGCCAGAGCTAAACATCCTGGGGATTGCCTGGGGTGAAAGATAGAAGCCTTGCAGTGACGCTGCTTGAAGCCTGGAGGGGGTCTTCTTGCCCAAACCATGGGTCATAAGCCCTTAACAAGAATTTCACATTTAACAAGAATTCTGATAAAATGTCACAGGGATGTCACACTGAGTTTTAATTTAACTTCTTGCTTTGTGTCTAGAGAGAAAAATTCTAGCCAAGGTCCTACTACCAGAATGCAGGTGTGGAAACACTGACAAAACAAAATAAGCATATGTTGCAGGTGGTTGGTACATCAGGGACCATGGTCCAGGGCTACGCCTTACTTATCTCTGTTTTCTTTCCTGGTTGGAATCAGCTAACTACTGTTTGCTGACTTTAATGGAGAACTTGAGAGCAGACATGCGCTTTCCAAGGCTTTTGCCAATTACAGTGGACATGATGTTTGATTGATGCTGCTAAGTGTTATTTTTTTCCACTGTTAGTGCTCACAGGACGGGTATAAAGCAGCTGTTTGCCTCTGTGCTGTTCAAAGCACAAACATAGGCTGCTGTATTGTCCCCCCCAGATTTATTCAAATGATCCTTCCCAAGGTATCCATCCCACTGCTCCACACGCAGATGGGTAGAGACTCACATGACTCAGGGATGGGGCAGCGGTGGTTGTCATGAGTAGGGAAGCTCCCTGGCGCTGTGGGAAAAGCAGTTGTATGCAATGACAGAGCATCCACCATGCGCCTGCCATCTGATCACTGAAATCCCAGTGAAACTTGCCTATGAAGGAGTAAGTCTCCTTCCAAAGCTGCTCCAGTGCTGTGCTGTATTGGATCAGGCTGTGGGTCCTAGACTGTTATTTTGTCATTCTGAGTCAGGACAGTAGGATTTGAAGGCACTTTTCCATTGAAAAATACACAAGTGGGGTCAAACTTTTAAATCTACATATAAATACCTTATTAGATCAGGCTACCTCAGATTCTTATGCTCTCTATTTTTTTAAAGATGTCTGTTTAACAAACATACATCTGTAGCTGCTGCAGCAGATGTGAAGAACATGAGGTTGCCTGTAAAATATAGATCCATGGCTTTCAGTTGCACTAAATATCTCTTTTTTTATAGGTGAGCATATTATAGACTATAGAATTCGCTGTGGCAAGTTTATTATCCATAATTACCCCCACAATAATTTAATTACAACCCTAATACAATGGTGAATTTGTCCACTTCTCTTCGTAACAGTAGAAAATAACTGATGTAATCAGAAAACACGGGCAGTTAAATGCCTCCCTGCCATCCGATCCTGTCAGATCTCGGAGGCTCAGCAGGGTCAGCCCTAGTTAGTACCGGGTGCTGTAGCCAGTCCCGAGGATTTCACTGTCACTGTCCAAGCTCGCTCGGCCGTGGCAAATGGACCTGAGGACTTAAACGGTGGGGCCGGTTCTGTGCACGCTGTGCCTCACCTAAAAAATCCACTGCGCAGGCTGGAAGGGCACACCCACGCGGGGAGAGCACTTCCCAAAATCTTCATTTGTGAAGTCTGGCCATACAATCAGAAAACTTGTCCTTGGTGGGTGGGTAATCCATGGTGTGTATTTAGAAGGCACAGTGCTGATCGGGCTGCTGGCTCACAGATGTGGCTGTGCAAGAGACAGGACCCCAGAAACCTGCAAAAGAAATGCCCTCAGCAATGCCTAGTCCTTACACCGTGGCAATGTCCACTCCAGCTTCTCATTGGCTCCATGTACAGGTTGGAAAGAGAGTTGTGTGCAACCCTGTCAGGGTTTGAAGTGAAGGTCTCCTGAGATGAATCCTCCTTGCTGGAGGTATTGGAAGTGCCTCTCACTTGGCATTCAGATGGTCTTGCTTTCTGTTAAGTGAATTTCAGAACTTCTCATACTTCTCCTTTCTTTTCCACACTACTTGCTTGGTCTTTCTCACTTTCACAGTTTACCCACTTCATATTTTTTTTTTGCCAAGGCAGTATTTGTTGCCTGATCCTGTCCACTAACACCTTTCACCAGTGAGAAGCCAGCTCCCTACCCTCCTCCTTATGCTCCAGCTGTCCTCACCACTCCTCAATGAATCACTTTGGCACTCAAACGTCTTTCAAATGCCTCTGCTTCAACTTTTCACACCAGAAAATTTTTCCTCCATCTCCTTATGTCATTTAAACTGTGCCCAAACTGTTGCAATAACACTTGCAAGAACATTATTGCTATCCAAAGCACCAGTTTTTGACTTCCAAGTTTTAAGTAATTTCAGGACGAGTAGTAGTACCATTAAAAAACAAAAAAAAAAAACCCAAACAACCAAACAAAAAGAACCCTACAACAATGCTGCTTGAAAATATTGCTTTCTACATTATCTTTTTCACCAGCATGTATATAATTAGACCTGAGTTTCTCATCCCAGCCTCCCTTTATTTTAAAAACTCTAATCTTTGTCCATATGCTTTTAAAATAACAAATACTATCCTATTGATAAAAAAGTATTTCAAGGCTGTATGTCTCATATGTTTAGTGCACCTTTTCCCCTAGCATCAGGAAAGAAGAAACTTCTTAAGAATCGCTCTTTTAATTTTCAAAAAGACAAAATAAAATTCTTGTAATCCCAGCTTTCATTTTAAGCATGAAGCCAGAGCTGGATGACACACCTAATCCAACATGCAGACAGAGAGCAGACAGCCCAGGGCTGCCCTGTCCCTCCTCAAGGATAAGGCTTGCCTTTGAAAGCCTCCATTGTTCTCACTGCAGCATCCTACGTGTTGCCAGTGTTGTAACTGCAAAGCAACGCAGAGGTAACCACAGCACAAACGCACCACACAGCCTGCCCCGACTATGCTGCCAAGCAACACTTCTATTACAAAGGGGAAGTTTGATCATGAAAAAGGCTGATTCCTCTTTATACTATTTCCTCACTTTTAGTTAACAGCTCTCTTTCCCTGCAGTCTCTTTTAATTCAGTTACAGGTCGTACATCTTGCCTTCCAAATCTGAGGTTCTCCAGCCTTAAATAGTTGTGTGGGGTTTCAACTCGTACACACACCCAATGTCCAAAGTTTTGAATTAAAACTCAAAGTGTGCTCATGTATCCTGAGGCATAGTCTGCTTTCCAGGCAGAGTTCAACATCACTGATTAATTTTGCTGTTATTCCAAGCCAAACACAGCTATTCTGGCTGGAGCCTATTGTCTTACAACCTTCATGGACTTCAGAAAGTTTCTGAACTTTCTGAAAGATTTTACCCTCCTTGCCCACATGTAAAAAAGCCCCTTCCACTCTTCATTATTTTTCCGTGTTTGCCCAGTGCATAACCTTAAATCTCTTAAGTTACAGGAGATCTCAGATGTCTAAGCATAATCAAGGCAGTAGTGGTGACCCTCTGAACCCCAGACACCAAGAGCAGGCTGTGGACTTTTGAGGCCAGCATCTTTCAAGCAGCATCAGTTTGACTCGTAGTCCTACAGCTGATAACAGCTTAGAGACTGCAAAAAGCAGGGATAGGTAAAAGAGGGCCTTGAGCAATTTCAGAGGGAGTATGTGGTGAGCATGATAAAAAGGGCCTGGTGATGAGCACTGTATTTGCAGCTGGTGTTGTCCCTGCGTCTCTTTCATGGTGCTGCCCACACTGTGACCAAGGGCATGAGCATGTTCAGAAGCCCCTGATGCCTTGGGGGTGTTTGCAGTGTTGGCTCTACATTGTAGCTGCTAAGGACATGCCTGCTTCCTCTTCTTTATATCTGTGGATATTTAGGCTGGTGTGATGACTAAGAATAATAAGACACAAATAAGGGAATGGGAGCTTAGGCTGAATAACTGAAAAAATTTTAAACAACGGTTAAGTTCCTAAACTTGAATTATTTAGTCACACTGGACACAGCAATGGAAGATATAGCGGAAGAAAGGATGCAAGCAAACTCTAATTTCTGATGCTGAGCTTGCAATATCTCTAATGTGTGTATTAAAATGTTTTTAGCACTGAACATGTGAAATGAGATAAAATTACTTTATTCCCCCTTCATATGCAAACCTATTAAAATATACAAAGTATGACTGCAGAGAATGGCAAAACCCTGATCTGTGTACACTGTCTGTACTAAATCCCTATTTGTCTTTGGCATATCTGAGCAAATCTCCCTGCTGGGTTCTCATTGGAGAAATGCTGTGCAATATCTAAAACAATATGCCAGTTGTAACTCACCTGGTTGGACTAACACTTTATTCTTCAGGGCTTGTCCTTCATGCACTGTGGTGTTGAGCTCAAACATGCATTTCCTCCAGTCTGATTTCTGCTCTGTTTCCAGATCTTTGTATGGTATCAGATGATGCCTTACAAGTTATGTTATCTTCTCTATGGGGTGGGTCTAGAGTATGAGTCAGGAGTGTAAACTGAGGGTTTAATCAGTAGCAATTAAAGTAAAAGAATGGAAGAGCAGCTGCTGGAGTTGCAATAACTTAGGGAACATCAGTCTCAACACTTCATATAACTTGCGCATGATTCACTGTGACTGTGCTCATCAGGCGATCTCATGAACCGTCCCTCAAGAGAGCTGTGAATCGATACTGTTGGGCTTTTTGGTCTTGAAACCTAAAGATGGGAAAAGGTTACTGCTTCTGGCAAGCTGGAACCTAAGGGTTATAGCAAACAAACAGGCAGACTGACTACCATTAGCTTTAGGGGACTGCCTTCTGAGGATGGACTGCCAGGTTAAAGCAGCAGCCAGTGAAAGGGTTGGAGTTCTTGTATTATGGCTTATGATGGTGCCAGTTCACCTCACCTGCAGTCTTCTTTGGGCCCAGAAGAGAAGACTGAGCCTTTCTTACTAGATAGCATGTTCCTACTCAAAAGGAGAACCTCACAGAAAAGCCACGTAACCTAAACCTCATGTTCATGCACCATATAATGCAATATTTTATGTAGTTTAAGTCTATTTAGGAAGTGAAGGAGAAAAATCACTAATACTTAGGAGCAGTGACAGTACATCTGTGGCAATGAATGCATGTCTATAATCTCCAGTATCTACTGCAAAATTATCTATACTGTTTGAGTTTCCACTAAAATAATTCAGTGAAAAGATGGTTGTACTGGGCTGTGGTTAGGACACAAGCCAAGAGGACCTGGGGTCAGTTCCTAGTTCAGCCAAACTCTTTGGGTGCTTCTCAGTATGGTTAAATTCAAGGTTTCAAATCTTCTCTCAGGAAAAGAGCAAGTGGGAATCTTCTATTTCTCAAGTCCAAGACTATGGTGAGGATGATTCTAACTAATTTTGAGATCTTCAGTGGCCCATGGTGAAGTTTACTGGCAAATACCAATTAAAGGGAGGTGAAGACAAGATGCTGGGTGGTTTGACAGGTCAGCAACACTGGACAAAGAAAGCTGCAACGTATCTTGTAAGTAAAAACAAATTATTTGCAGGAGCACTCTGATGCCAACACAGCACAGTCAGTAACATTGTCCTATTATACGAATGTCTAAGTCTCTGTACCTAGACTTAATTTAAAAATTCATTTGCTCTTTTAAAGGAAGGGCTAAGGTTTGAAAATACATTTGGTGCATCCCAGCAAGTAAGTTCACTACTAAAAAAAACCCAACAAAACAACAGATTTTTTGCATTAGAGAGAGCACTTTATTATTTCTCTGACTAACATGCTTTGTTTTCTTTGGAGTCCAGCTGAAATGTTTTCGATTGCATACAAGTAGGAGATCAGTTGTAATAAGGCGTTGTCTCTGTTTCTTATGTTATTGCCAGGTCTGAGATACTCTATGACTTTGGAACACTGCTTTGATTTTAAAGGGACACTATCATAGAATCAGAGAATCATTTTGGTTGAAAAAGACCTTTAAAATCACTGAATCAATAGAAACAACTCAAAAAGTATGCATCCCCTTAATAAGACCATCTTACTGGGAGGTAATCATACTAGATATGATATTTAAAAGTATCCAGCATTGTTTGTTTTTTTAAATACCATGTGAGTTGCACAGAACTAAACCAGTGCTTATTTCTAAAAGCACCCATCCTGATTTTAAGACTGTAATTCTTCATTCCCATGCTATTCTGTATTCAGGATTATTCTTTGCATATTAATTTTGCCAACCCTTCTTTTTGGGCAGTAAAAGCAGACTTGTCCAGGTTTCCTGGTGTTTATTCAGTTGTGGCACATGCAGTCTTACTTGGGTTAACAAGTTAGAAGAACAAGTTAGCTTTTAATTGCCTGTTTTCTATCATATTTTAAAAAGTTATAAAAACAATTTCCTCAACATGAGGTGCTGTAAGTTCCCTTCACTCGTGTTGTTTTTGGACCTGTAGTATTTTGAATATGACCTCTTAAAAAATAAAAATAAAAAAAAAATAGTATTTTTAAAACCTCCTACTGGAATGCATTTGATTTGAGTTATTCAAAGCAAATGTGGAGGACTAACAGACCTATGAAAATGATCAGTGATGGCAAAGCAGGGTTGTTTGCTTACCTCCCCAGGGCACATTCTGTTCTGTGTGCACGTGTGGGACTTTCTGGGAATCCTCTGACAACTATGTTCATCTACCAGCAGAATTTAGCTCCCTGATACCCAGAAATATGCTTGGACACAGTGCAATGTCACAATCCTCTGGTTCTAAGTTTCTGGTAGGAGTTAGACCTTTAGCCAGGAATGTTGAAATGAAGCGGTCTGATGACCTCCTCTGCATCAAAGGATTATACCTCTCCTCCTGGGTAAGAACAGCTGCAATAGTTCCTGTGCCAGCAGTTCAGAACGAGGGTACAGGATGGGCCCAGTTCAAGCAGCAAAGCTTGTAAATACATATGACAAAAACCTTCATTCCCACAAAGGTAGCTCACCTCCCTTGATTTCAGAAAAAAAATGCCAGATCACCTCAGCTGATAACCCAATCCACACACTATTACATATTTATATATGAATTTTCTATTAGTTTAACGGGCAACTTAGCTACTCGTTTTTTTTTTTTTTTCCTGAAAATGCAGATGAGGTTTTTTAGTGCTTCTTTACCCTCTCTGAGCATCATATCATGATAACAGCCTTAAGGTGCTTAAGAACTTTTTTTCCTCCTGTTACCTATTCCCACATGTGCAGACATAGTCCTAAAGTTATCACATTGCACGTAATTGCTGTAGGGAGGATGATTATTTCATATAAGAGAACACAAAGCAGGATCAGCATTCTTTAAGCAGCACAGAGCTAATCTCGTGTGTGTGTGTGTCTGTGACTTCAAAAACAAAGACAAGATTCCACTCCCTTTATTGTACATAGATAATCAACAGAATTATTTTGAAATTGCAATTTTCTTAAAACAATCACTGAATCATCTGCAAATAACTCCTCCACCAACTAGCCGAGAATGACGGGTCTAAGTTCAGCATAAAGTGTCTGAAATACAGTGTCTTAAACCTAGTGGTTGTAGTTAAAACACTTTCTGGACACAGTTACAAATTGCAACAGCCACGTGAGGGAGGATGAGAGGAGCAAGGGATGATAAAACCTATGTAAAATCAGTTTCGTTGCTGTTGCTGATGAAATCTTAAAGGACAGGCCTAAGAACCAGTGAGCCCATAAGTACAAGCAATACAAAAACAGTAATTTCAACTTCATTGGTGCTTCTATAATGCAGGTAGAGAAACAGCTTCTTGTGCATACTCATGGAGTCTGGAGACTATTATTTTGCTTGTGGGGGTTAAAAAAAGGGTGAAAGACTACTAAGTTCTGAGCAGTGCACTTGATGCTTATCCACTGTAGAAAACTATTCATATAAAACAGTCTGAAAAGAATTTGCTGCCAATCAGCATTTCAAACTTCTCTATATAGATGAAAGGCAGCCGTCTGGAGCTCAGACTAGTGGTAAACCTGGATGAAACTTCACCTCAGACATCCTGAAAAATCAATCTTTGGTTATTCTTATATTGGTATATACAGTGACAAAAAGGTGATTAGGATTAAAAACTCAAAAAAGCTACTCTCTGGTCACCCAAGTCTTTATATAAAATCATAGTATCTTTTTTTCTGAGATAGTTCCTTGTTCACAATGGCAACACCAATCGTGTGAAAACAGTTACACTAAACAATCTATGACCTCGTTTGTCTTCAGTGGTGTTATGTTCTCATTCAATCTTTTAGTGAGTTATAGGCTTTTGTGGTCCGGCTGTTGATGAAATCCGACTTCTTAAAGTCAGCCTTTGGAATGAAAGAAACAATTCATTATTTTCAATGCTGATTCTGCAGGGGAAGGGTGGATTCAGCTGTCTCAAAGCTAGATAGGGAGCCAAGGTAGGGAGCTAGGCAGAGTCCTCTACAGTCACAGAGACAGAAACAAGCATGTCCCAAGGAGTGTTCCATCTAGGTGACATGAATAATTGGAGTTGCTTAACTCTCTCCACTGACAATCGGGAGTCTGTTCTTCTAGCTCAGCTCTACAGGCTCCTAGATCTTAAGTGACTAATGTCAGCTGAGACTAACACTATCAGAATAAACAGTCCGGGGCAATGCCAAAATGACTCAGAAGTTTATCAATCTCATTTGATCAAGTAATTTCTGTTGCTTTTCAGACTGACTTTCCAAAAATGTCTAGGCATTAGGTGGTCTGCAGTTTACAGTGCCATACCCAGTGTCTCTAGGGGACCTGTTTTGCACAGGAACAGCAAGTAATCAGATTATTTTGAAACTCAGATCTGACAAATGTGTCTTACAGGCATACCTAAACTACCAGTGACTTCAGAAAATTCATGCCATATTGCTGTACAGGAAAGTCAGGAATGCAGTTGCAAAAACACAGATGACAAAATCTAGTTAAGAATTTATATGGGTACAGTACCCTTATTCTTGAACACAGATTTGTGGTTTGTGGGGAAGTATACTACTGAGTGTGATGCAACACTCTTAAAGCATATTATGCTAATTAACTTGGAGCAAATTTCAAGGGAAAAAATCTCCAAAAAGAGACAGTCAACTAATAAATGCTAAAGGTTAGCTTGAGAACATGGAATAGTTTTAGGTTACAGGGAATTTTAGGTGACAAATTCCGAACAGCAAACAAGGACTGAAAACAGTTTGAAATGCAGGGTGAGGGTAGACAGGTTGAAGTTAGTTAACTCAGCAGTGTGTTGAAAAAACAGTCAGAGAGCTTAAAAAGAAAAAAAAAAAAGAAACCAACCGATTTATTGTCTGACTCATGCTGGCCATTTGACTGTGGCAATAAATATTTGCCAACACCTTTCCCAGGCCCTAGCTTTTTTTTACACTTGGGCTACTAGACCATGCAAATAAAGAGAATAAAAGTGCTCTGGTTTTAAAGCAGGAAGCTGCCTCGCCCTGCCTTTGCTTTTGCTGGCACCTTAGATCTTCTGTGCCAGGCTGGTTCAGTCAGTGGTGGACGGTCACCTACTATGCATCACTTCCCACCATCTGACACTTCTGGCAGGCAGCAGCTACACTTTTCATAAACTTGGCCAGAAGTTATAAAACCACAGAGGGAGGGAACATGAACACAGATGAGCAAAAATTAAGGCCATGCATTACTTAGGCAGTGTAAGTCATAGGAAAACCGAATTCAGAGACCACTTGAAATCCTACCATGGATTGATTCTTAAATGTGCAGAAGTGTTAAGGACTCCAGAGGACAAATGAGGGAGTTCTAGGTCTGAAAGAACAGATTACATGCCTTTGTTCTAACCTAGATCTTACCTTTTTGTAAGCATTGTGGAGATCTGTATGTGACCACAAGGAGTAGAGGAGGACTGAAGCAGCCCTGCTAGCTTTGCTGAACATGTTACTGCAATTTTGCAAAAAGAATCATAAAACATATTTAAATTCCCATGTCATAATCACAATGCATGTACAGACTTCAGCAAATGTAACCTCTTAGCATTTGTTGTCTCTTTACTCCTAAATGCTGCTTTACTATTCTTTAGGTATTTCAACATGTTTCATGCTGTCCTGATTACTGAAAGAAATGAAATATGCCTCCCTGTTTCACTCATTCCTCAAAATCAGGGAGAAATCAAGTACTTTGTAGCCTACATCTTAGAGCAGCTGCCATACTATTAATTTTCAGTTGAGGAAAATACACTCATCACAGCATAACAAGCATTCAAAATAATTTTTCCAATAGGTAAAATCTCTGGTTAGTTAGACAGATTTTAAACTGCTCAGGGCCTCATGAGGCCTCCTTTACTGTGAGGAATTTCCTATTTCATTTTGTAAAAGGGGAGGAAGCCAACCAGGATAATTATTCATATCCATAAAGCATTAATTATATTTAGAGTATATATTGATTTTATGTGATTACATACTAAAGAATGATTAAATTTTGAATCTATTCTCTAAAATGCTACTTTACAAATTACTTTCAAGTACAGTTATGTAAGTTTTATAAAATATATCCCTGCACTTCACTGCTAAAGTCTATCAGGACTGTATTACAATGGTAGCACAGATAAGTTCTGAGGGTCAGTCACTCTATGTATCAGAATATATATATATTGTTGTGGAGCTATCTTCTGATGAGTTATTTAAAATGCTGGAACTTGGTCAATTTAGCTGTGGATGGAATAGTTGTTGTAAGAGATTTTTCTGTATTTCTCAGTATGTGCAATTCTATTCACATCCCTTGTTTAAACTGTCCTGGACATTAAGATGAAGTGTTTTTTTCACCCCAAGTGGTGGGGGTTGCAGTTTCTTTCTTGTCTGGGAAAAGAAGGGAGAGGATAAGACTTTTTGACCATCCTACCTGTCATTCATGCTGATGGCAATAATCTTTGGCAGGCCGTCAGCACTCAGGAGAAGCCGTGCATTGTGTGAGCTGCTCTGTGTCAGATTGTACAGGGTGTAGCAGATGGATGCTGTGGTTTCACAGGCGATATCAGACCCCGGGACAGACTCGGGAAGTACTGAGACCAAATCAGGCAAAACTTCTCTAGCTACGAGTTGGCAGAGAGACAAGCAATTCCATTACTAACAGGGGCAGATTTAGGTAGGGGTCCTACCTTGTTCCTCCCATTCTCACATGTCAGGGTGCTGTGTGCTCTCAAAACAGTCATGGTTTCATACCTGCACTACATCCCTGTGATTTAGGTTAAGCTGCATCCCCATGAAATCAGGCAGTATGTAATTTGCCTCATACACAATACATGAATTCCTGGTGTGCTGTAGTGAGGTGACTAGGTATGTGCCAGAGGCAGGCTGCCACTTCCCAGGGAACCTTCTGTGTCCTATAGGTAATCATGGGTATAGTGATATACAGCAAACTGAGGAAGGGTGACTGCAGCACAACTTTCTGAACCAGTGTGTAAGCTATTTATTTAACATACTCTGAAGTTCAACCCTACTCACGAAACATCTCTTTACTTTAACCAGACTGTTCATTCCTCCAGATGGGTGTGTGACAAGGTTCATGTATCAGTCAAAGCAATTACGTCAGACACGATAGTCCATTTTTTCTTCATTAATAAATCAAAGAAGGCGATTTTCAGAAAGCACATTTGGAGTACCTTGAAAATGTCAGGTCAGAACAAATGTTGTTTTTTTTTTAACTGAAATGGGAAATTTTCTGCTACTTTTCAATCATTTTAGTTTTCCAGGCATTTTATACTAAGTTTATCTCAACTTGATATCAAAGGTTCACTTTGCTTGATAAATTTAGACACATATCTAGAGAACAGTATGCCTTTCCAAATGTTTTAATTTGGCGAAAGGTTTTTTTTACCTGAATTCATACATGCTTTCAGTCAATCATAAAGAATATGTTTTCATGGAGAAAAGGTTTGCCTGAAATTGCCCCAGTTCTCTCTGCCAGGGGTAAAGTAAGAAAATGACTGTGAATGTGCAAGATGAAGCTCCAAATCTGTGTAGATTTCACTTCCATTATATATTTTTGAAAATAAGACCAAGGGAAGTATCTGCTAAGGAACACACAATCTAGAGAAAACTTGAGGTTAAAGTCCTCCTTAGGCGAAACTCGGAAAATTCAAGGTAAAGAGAGCAGACAGCCCCCAAGAGATAATGTCGGTCTTTGCTCACCTATATCATTTTGCAGAGAGGTGTTGCGAGACAAGTTCCTGAGCAGTGACACTGCTGTCTTCTTTACTGCAGGGTGACTTACGTGCAGCATAGTTCGAATACTTGGGATGCCATTTGCCTTCTGAACAACAGTCCGGGCCACCGAAAATGGCATCTGTTAAAGGGCATGTGGCA
The DNA here is from genome assembly GCA_035583155.1 of Acropternis orthonyx. Taxonomy (NCBI): domain Eukaryota; kingdom Metazoa; phylum Chordata; class Aves; order Passeriformes; family Rhinocryptidae; genus Acropternis; species Acropternis orthonyx. The sequence continues at coordinate 61,363,940 of JAWWEU010000040.1, read as the reverse complement.
ATGCTGTGTCATTACCATGAGTGTATGGCCTCATAAAAACCACATACAGCAGGTTCTCTACATCAATTTAACCACTTTAAATTCAGAGCTACATACGAGCTGCAACAGAAAAGCAAGGTGATATAAAAGAAGTTTAGAGTCCTCTTTCTCCCACGTGCCCTTTGGCCAGTTACTCAGGCAAGGTCATTAGCTTCTTCACCACCAAAGTGATCTGCTGTTGTCAGAGCCTTCCTCTGCCCACAGGACTATGTTCCACAAACTGACTGTTTTGGTGCTTTTAACATCTGCTCATCCCTCATTGTATAATGAATTAACAAATTCCACACATGGAGATGTGCACAGAGTGAGAAGAAGCAGGCCCTGTGTTTGCCAAGCAAGAAAACACTGCACTGTTTACGGGCTGTGACTTTCCCTTCAATATTCTTCAATTTCCTTGATGCTGTCAGTGACCCAATGACTTGTCAGTGGTTATTTGAGCTCAGTGCAGTGGGCATGTTGCACTGCAGCCCTGAACTCTATGCATTCAAATTAAGAACTAGATGACAGGAAAAAGAAAAATGCTGACTTACTGGTCCAGTGCCAGCTGTGAGGTTCTGAAGAGCTCCCAGGGATGCTTCCTGGGTGTAGTTTCTGGTGCTCTTTGCTATTAAGGAGAGATATATCCTAATCAGTGTAGAATGCCAGAGCGATTCAACACCTTTGGGACTGCTCTTTTCCTCAGGTAGTGGAGTGTCCTGGTGCTTCTAAACACGTAAACAGATCAAGCCTTTAGAAACAGTGACCTTATATGACTTAATGCATCACAGGCTAAACTAGCCATTTTGTAACTCTCTATGATCAGATTATATGCAGATTGTCAAGCTGTGAGCTCATATAATAATGTGTAAAATTTCAATATTTAATGATACTGACCGCTCCATCCAAAAAACCAATGAGATAGCTCTGGGGAAAGCTGCTTCTCATCTCTCAGCAACTGATGTTATGGGCTGAGATCAAGGAGAAACAGAAGTGGACAGCTAGCTGTACTGTGGATGGAGCAGGAGAAGGTAGAACACAGTCCAGCAAAACCAACAGATGTGGAAGGGTTATTAATCTTTTTATTTTGCTTTTGCCATCCCCTAGTACTGTTTCCCTCCAACAATTCCCCATTGTCAGAATATTAGTGATCTCTACTACATGACATTGGAAAGAAGAGGTCCTGAGACTGCCCAAACCCCAGCAAGTCATAGAAGTTGAAGTAATTTTGTGCTGGTTTCACCAGTGAAAAAACCATCACAACACCACTCACTGGTAGGGCAATTGCACAATTGCTGTACATGGTACAGATACCACTTAGATCCATCAGAGGGGATGAAACTGAGTGGCAGTATTCCTCAGCTAATGAAACAGTGAATTACCTTGTCAGTGTCAGCATCAGCAGCTGAAAGGGATAATTGGTGTCAAGAAGGACTATCAATAAATTTGCATTTTTGGGGGAAGTGAATGCCACGCTACCAGACACATCAATAACAGACTGTTAAGCAGATTACAGTCTTATTCTCCAGAGGTTGCTACAACTGATTAACCAAACGAGATGTAACTAAACATGCACTTTACCTCTTTTACTTTTCTGCTCCGTGTTCCAAAACAGCCTGGTGTTTTATCATTGCTAGAAATATTCCTTCTTTGCATGTATATGCTCTGGGCATAGCTCTCAGGGAGCTCTGTCTCTAGCTGGTAGGAAAGATTGTGAAGAATGCACACACAGTTTTCTGTGGCCTAAAATAACAAAAGAATAGAAATTGGAAGATTTGGCATGCATTGAAGGGACATGTACAGACATGGGAAGAGCTTTCATTTTTGGATCTTCAACAACTAACTGCAAAGCTTCTAATGCCTCACGGAAGAGCTAGGCTTCAGGCCAGTGATCCACAAGACTGCATTTACACTGATAAATTAAACATGCCCTGGGATGTTCCTGAGCACTGAGGCCAGCTGGCATAAAGGGCTTGTGTTCTGAGTGGGGTGCCTGCCTGTTGGAAATGGTCCTGGAACATTATAATTCCTGAATTGTGCCTGGGAATTGTTTGGGCGAATGCTATTTGACACAGACCAGAAGTGTGCCAAGAAATGTTTAAGAGCTTAAGAGCAAGGATGATCATGTACAAACCTTGCTGTAGCATCAGCAAAAGGAAAGCTTTGTATCTTTCCCGAAGAAGTCTTTTTTTCTGTGGTAGAATGCTTTTCTTAGCAAGACATTCCTTTCTGAACATGGCTAAGGTCAGGTCTACAATTTCTGAGTGATGAGTCTATGGCAAATAGGTTTATTACGAGCTCCTCCTTTTTTTGAAAGTAAAAAAGGAATGAGTAGTTTTAAGACAGAATGCAGCTATTGGCACAATAAAGTGCTGGATTCTCCCTGAAGCTAATGGCACTGAATACAAGTAACTAATCCTAGAATAGAGCTGTAAATGTGCAGTAATTACCACTACATGGCACAAGTTATAGCAGGCACTGCTAGAAGTGCCTCACAGGCTGCAGATAACTTTGTCGTAAGTGGCAACTGATCTTCTCACCCAACTTCACCCAGCTAAAAGACAAGCATCTAGTCTAAGCTAGGATCAGGGTTCATCGACGGGCAGTGGTGGAAGGAAGAGAGTAAGATAAACTGGAGTCTGGAGGTGTCAATGTCCTTGTAGTTACTGGCTTAGGCAGCTAGAATAACTTCTTAAAAAACCTTAGGAAAATTAATTCTATTCTAAATGATGCAAGCTCCTTAATTACACTGCCACCCAAAGGGATTTAGGTTCTTCATTTCCTAACGAGTATATAGCATTAAATATACAGGTGAGTAACCAGATTAATTTTTTATGCTTCTAGCTAGCTAGCTCCCTGAGGCAACTAAAAAGGTAACATCTGACTCTTTCATGTTTTAGTATCTCTGAAAGCTGTGACTTTATCTCACTTTTTAAAAAAAGACACACATTTCTACCTTTATCTCTGGTAACTCTGAAAAGGTTTTCCCAGTGCTAAGGTACTATTCTTTTAGATTGCAGGATAAAAATATTTCAAAAAGCTTCTTACTGGACTTTCACCTTTGGTGGCAGTTTTAAAAGCCCTGGAGAGAATTTCAGCAGTTACATCACAAGTATTTCTGAACACTGGTTTCTAAATAACAACAAAAACTGTTCACTTAGCAATTTCCCCTAGGAAAACACTTTTCATCTCAAAGAGTACCTTGTCATTGGGCTCATGGTCTGCAATAGCTCCTTGAATATAATACACAAGAGAATCAATCAAGCCATCGCATTCTCTCATCTTTTTCCTTCCTTCTGGGCCAGCAGAGCTCATGTTTCTGTGCAGGAAGGAATATGTTGGTGAGCAGAGATTTAGTTCAAAGATATTTTCTTGTGCTCCTCTGACAAACTTTTCCAGCTAAATCTCAGAGATACTGAAGTTAAGGTTGACTGCTTCCTTTCTTCAGAGCTGTAAGACAATCTGAGCCTCTTCTAAGTAAAACTTTCACTGCAGCACATTCCCAGACAAAAATAAATACTCCAGGAAAACAAACCATTGTGTTTGGATGGATAAGGTAAGACATGATTCAAATTTTCATCTCAAAGTTGAATTAATCCCTTATAAATGAACCTGGACAAAAAAAACCCTGGATTTTTTTTCATTATTCCATTTTCAGTTATATTTCAATATTTAAGATGGTGCCTATGCAAAATAACAGAGGAAAGAGACCTGTAAAACTTCCATGCACTCAAATGTCCATTAGCATTTACCTACACCAAACCAGTTCTTGATCCAAGATGACCCACCAACAGGCACACCTTCGAGTTTTTTATCAACATCTCTACAGTAACATGCAAAGATAACCCATATCACTTACAGGGCCATATTCACATGGCAATTCAGGTGCTTGTGGAATTGCTCCAAGGGGAAATGCTATTGGGCAGGAGGGGATGTGAATGCAGCCAAATTGGTAGGCTGGAGCAGCAGCCTGGCCCCACTGCTGGGCAAGAGGATGGGGGATGAATGGTGAGGCAGCTGCCGCTGCCATCGCTGCCAGAGCAGCAGTGTGAGACAGGGAAGAGGAAAAAAATACACTGCGCTCAGCTGGTTCCCAGCTTCCCAGAGAAGCTGCTGGCATCCAAGCAGATGAAAGCTGAAGCCAATAGAAGCTGTTCAGTCTGAGAGGGAAATGCCAGATGCCTTCTGCAGATGCCTTGTGCTGTTCTACCCCAGCAGCTCAGACACTGCTCTGCAGGTTTTCTGCTTCCTCCAGACCCAAAGGAAGGCACTGTTTGCCTGGCTTTCAAGTAACATTTTCTGTGCTTTGTAGTAACCCAAGTACAACTTGAACTTGAATTACAAAAGTGATTTTTAAAAACTCTTGAAAAACCAAACACACACTTGCTGCTTGAAGCTTGGCTCTAAATAAGATACTGATTTCCAGGGAAGTAACAACACTTTCAATTTTGGGGTATAATTATTTTTACAACTCAACAAGGTCTGAATTATGGAATGCTGAAATTATAAACCTAGGCCTCATTATTTTGGACTCCTGCAGCTCTGCTGGCCAGAAGACTGCATATTCCAGCTTCTTTGTTTGAAGTAACATTAAATATAACCCCACCTTAGAATCCATCAAAACCAGAGAGGGACATGTTCCTTTAGATAGTTTCAGGTTCCTTATTTTGCATGCTTACTTTACCCACTGGAAATTACAGTGTTTGTTTCTTTATTAATGACAAAGCCAGCAAGGTGCAGCTTTAAACTTTCCTGTGGCTTGTGACTGTAAAATGAATGTAGTGTTTAATACACTGCCATTTCACTTCTACTGGGTTTTTTTCCCCCATGGAAATACAAGTTCAGATTAAATACTAATGCACTGTAATTACAATTTTACTTTAGGTCATGATGTTAACAATGTCTCTATGAGTTGATTTATTCTCTCATGAAATTATGTATCACAGAATCAATATTCAGATTCCTCAATATGGCCTACTATAGACATCACTTTGGGATTTAATTTTACCGCTATATGTCACATTCGATGCATGTCAGCCTTTTATATGTTTATGGTTATGCTGACAGAAATGTACATGTTACAGCCCTTCTAGCACATATCAAAAATAGTTTCTGAGGCACACAGACTAAAAATACTATTAAAGATAAGTGTGGAATTTCCCTCGCCAAAGACACTTCAGCTGAATCAGTATTTCATTTTGTCCCAGTACATCATTTAAAACACCCCTGAACTTTTTACAAGCGATCATGTTGAATTCTTGTGCAAAGAGAGGCCAAACCATGGCCTTGCTGTCTTAGCATGAATATAGTGGGGCAAACAACTTTTATAGCTCAGGAGGCGGAGAAAAGCCTGAACTGGTGGCACTTTCTTGTTCTGGACAGGAAATTCATTGCCAGACTGTTTCATTCAGAAGCTGATGCTCAACTGTTCATCCAGTGATAGGTACTAGTGTGTGTCTGTGTGTGTGCATGTCTGTACACATGTGGCCACTCCATTCTCCACCTTTCCCTGTTTTCTTATCACTACCAAAATGGACTGGGAAGGGAAGAGTCCCTGCTCTCTCACTCACCCAAATACAGCTGTAACCACCTTACTCTAAAGAGGGTCAGAGGAGAGCATTTCAGGCAAAACCTCATTTGACAGCTTCAGTTTGTTTGTCAGCTGAAGCTTGAGAAATTCCAGGAAATAAAGATATTATTAGATTTGGGAAAAAAAAAATGTTTCTGAGAAGTGTCACAGAAACATAGATTTTTTTTTTTTCCCTTAAACAATGGTGACATTTTGCTTAGAAAATTTCAAAACTGACTTCACCTTGGCTTCCAAAGATTTTAGGTTCCTGACAACTGGAACCCCTCACTCTGAGCTCAGGAGCTGGACTTTATTGTAGTGGAGTTCCTGGAGGCCCTGAAATACTCAGTGCTTGGGCGACTGCCATGGTTGGGCTGGCCCAGTATTGTGACTCATGGCAACTGCTGTGGGGAGACTTCAGGGCTACCTGGAAATCTTCAAGTCTGCTGTGTATCAGAAGTACTCTGATATGAATAATCTATGAAAATAGGATCAGCTGGAGTAAAAATCAAAAGTCTTCTTATAGAAAAGTTCTTCTGCTAGGCAATTTCTGATATTTCAACTCTGTGTTAGTATTGAAGGGTAAGGAGAGCACAGCATGAGGAGAATGCAGCCTTAGGGAGATTGCTGCTTGCAGGGATGCTCTCCTTTCAACGACTCAGAACTTACATTTTGGCATCACTTAACTACTAAAAGTCTCTGACTTCTGGCATGTTTACATGTGGTAATCCTGGTGACATGTTCAAACTATACCACATGCTAATGCGGATGCACTTTATCTATCTACGTGCCTCATTTATCTTATCTTGCATTTGCTGCCTCTATTCTGTCTTGCACACATGCATGGTGCAACTATATCTGTAATCAAAATAGCTGTTTGCCCATGTTCCTGTGGCATTTGGGGAGGATCAGCTAATTCCCTATTGGGAAATATTATTTTGATCCAGTGATGTGAGGTAAATACAAAGAAATGTGACATAGTAAAATCGAGTGTGACTGAAAGAAACAGAACGATGATTATATATGTTCAATGAGTTAGCAAATGGCACCAAATGAAAGGGATACTCCCTTTAAGACAACAGTGAGTCATACACTGACTGTTGGAAAAGGTTTTTGAACTGCTGTGAATGATCCACATAACTGATAAGAAGAGGGATTTTGCTCCTGGGACTCATTCAATTACCAGACAACAATTTCCTGAAGTAGCTTAGGAAATTCTATTCATTGCATGCCTTGCACAGTTCAAAAATTCATCAAGGAGGGAAAGGTATCCGGGATCTACTTAGTAACTAGAGGCGCCAAGCGGCAAGCTGCTTGTTGGAAATAACAAAATTCCTTTCAGGAATCGGGGGAGCAGATAAACTGAAGGAGAGGCAAGAGAAGATAAGAATGGATAGAAATAAACCTCAAGGAATGGCAATGCTATGCAAGAGGCCTTGGTTCAAAGACTTGTTATCATCAGTCATTTGTTTTACACTCTCTCTTAGAAGCTACCATTACAAGTTTGAGCTGCCATTATGCTTTTCAACATGCAGTGAGAGCTTTGGCTTCACTTCTCTCTGGAGCAAATGCAAGAAGATGTTTATGCAGACACCTGGTCTGTAGTGCAGTGATACTACTTTCTCCAAATACAGCTTTACATTGTCCTTGTGGATCACTGTGTAATTCACAAAAAGCTGAAATGAGAGCTGGGACAGACAAAATTTGAAAAATAATAATGAAAAAGGAAGCATTACTTTTATTTTACTGGTTGGGGAACCAGTAACAGAGAGGTTAGCTGGCTTTTCTGGAGATGATTGTCTGAAGGTTTTGAAAAACCAGAATACAGAGGGGCACTGGATGCTTCAGTTCCAGACCAATTAAAAAGGAGGGCTCTGCAATGAAGTACAGCAGTTGCAATCCTGAACTCCAACACTTAAATGAAATGTTTTGCAGGAGGAAATGTGATGACTAAACATAAATTTGGGGAAATTCAGCACTGGAGAACTTTTGGGAATGGGTATTTCAAGACAAAAATGGAATAAGATCATTTATCAAAGTGTAATACACACAGCCTTCTACTAAGCCTTCCTTTTAATCCGAGGAAGTGATGTCAGAGATTCACTTATGTATATAAATAATGTTCAAAACCATACATTCTGCATACTGTTGGCATATTTTCTTTTCAGACTCAGAGAAGGAATATGGGGAACTACTTTGAAAATTTTTACCCATTTGAATCAGAACTGGAGACAGAACATTTTATGTAGGACTTTCAGGCCAAGAAAAAGTGACTTTACCTTTAAAATCCAAGTGGACTTGTCTGCAAGTGTCTGCAAGGGTCCTGTAGATAGTGTGTTACACCAATTTTAGTTGTTCAGCTTATTATCAAGCAACCAGTGAAGTCTGTTCATTTGGCTTACTCTGCCTGTCCAGGGCACAGTGTTTTTTAATCATATTTCAGAACTGAATAACACTATTATTTATTCTAACCACTAATGCCGAATTCTGTGGTGCACACAGCTTCTTTTAATTACACTGTTTTGTGTCCTGCAATTTCTGTAAAGCTTTGCTCCTGCATGGTTTTAAGACAAAATACAGACCTAGAGAATGGGATTAACAAATCCTTCTAATGACAGAATTACTTATCAGTGACTGCAAACACTGACGCAGGCACCCGAGATTTAGGACTCCAAAATACTTCTGGCAATAACTGGTTGGCAGAACATGGATTGGTCTCCTCATTCACTCATTCCAGTGTTTGAAAGTATCTGCAATATTATCTGCTAGAGCGGATTCACTTCTCCTCCTGAATTTGTGTCAAGGAGGATGAAAAGAGCTTTGATTTATTAGTTGGTAGCTGTGTGGCACAGTGCATATGCTCACGCCAGATGCCAGTGTTAAATTTGGACTGTGAGTGTCCCTTTCAGCCAATAGGTGGGTGCAAATTTTTGAAAATAAGTTCTGGCATTCTCCTAGAGCTAAGAACTGTACTATGTATAATGTATTGCACTTCAAAGTACTATTTTTACCCTGTAATAGAAGCTGCAGGCTATAGACTTTATCAACACGCACAACAGACATGTTAGTATTACAAAAGGGAAGACTAATTACAGATTTATATTCTGACAAATATATATACTCTTCAAACATCTTCATTAGTAACATCATTCCCTCAGTGCAGTTTTATTACTTTGTGGTATGCTCTTTTTTAAGTTTTCAGCATTGATTTATGCAGATTAATTTTTAATTCATACATAAGGAAGGAATACTTCCAGTGACCTAATCTGAAAGGTGTGCCCATTTCCATGAAGATGATGCAAACTGATTAATCTTATAAATCTCAGCTATGTGGCCTGTACAAATACAATAGACCTCATTAAAACCTATTCTCTGCTAGAAAGCATGTGGCAATCCTGCAGATCACCTTTACCTAGGAATCTTCAAGCCCTTCTTGTACTAAATATAATTTTCAGTGTTGAAGTTTTTAAAAACGAGGAGTAGAACATGGACATCATATTTATAAAATGGGTAATGTATCCTTGAGCACCTAGATAAGGGCAGTTTAAGAGACTTCATTAAGGCTGCAGAGCTCACTCTGGAATAGCCCCAAGCAGTGACTTTCTATACAGAGTAAGGTAAGTCCAGAACCTACTTTAATTTGAAAGAACTAGGCTACTGTTATGCCTTATTTGTCACATAACAACTTGTATCAAGCTGCTGAAACAATCTCAGATAAAGTAGTATCAAGTTAAGAATGATCCTTTGCCCACATCCGTTGGCTCATGGGGAAGAGACAGTTCCATAGTCCAAATGCAAGGGAGGAGCAGCCAGACTGGTTTCTGTATAAATGCATCCTGGGCTAAGCGATATGAAAAAAGACAACCTCTTCTTTCCTAAACTCCACCAGCATTAGCTAGAGAGATTTTATTATGGGTGGTTAATGTTTCTTTGTATTTGCTTTTGAGCCATCAGAATAAATAAAAGTTATTTATTACTTTGAGATTAATTTAATTAGTAGTTAGTGGGCTTGACAGGAGTTCCTGCAGAAAAAGGTGCCTTATTGTTGAGTATTTTGTATAGCTAACAGTTCATTTGTCTTCTGAAACCACATGAGTCAGATACAGAGCTGTTTACACAGTAAAAATTAATGCCATATGCGTACAACTACTATGTTATAGGACATGTTAGGATAGCAGGTATGTGTGAGGCAAAGCTGGGCAGCTTTCCAGCCTCTAAATCTCAAACTTAATTCATTGTACTCTGCTAGAAGGCATGTAAAACTCAAGCCATGCCTTTGCACCTGTATTTCGCTCCTTAATCAGTTTAAACTGTCCTTTCAAGTATTTTTGAATGTGTAAACAAAAGACATGCATCTCATACTCGTGAGTGTACTTACTTAACATGTAATGGCTTTGAACTCATAAACACAAAGGGCCCCAGTTCTATAGATTGTTATTTTTAAAGGTATTTTTATTGAAGATCTGATTTTTATCCTTCAGCCATTTACAGGTATGTTCACTGAGGCCTTTGGTATTTCTCTGTAGTAACTGCTACTGTGTTCATAAGCCTATTAGCTGATTCCAGAAGTAAATACACAGCTTAGAATCTATTCATCCACTCCATGGCCGTAACGTGCTGGAACTCGTGCAAAAGGTTGGACAGTGCTTACACTGGTTTAACAAACGGCTTTTCCTTAATTTCAGTTAAATAATTTTCTTGTCAATTTAGGTATAGATTATAATATGTCAAAGGAAGCATCTTTGGCAGCAGCTGAAAACTGAAGATTTTTATGTGCTCGTAGCTACCACGACCCCTTTCCAAGTCATCTGTTTAGATGAGAAGCAATTATGGCTTGAGATTAATGCTGTGCATTTATCCAAAGGGTCCCTGGAGATGCTACTGAATGTAACTATTAGTTATGGTTTATATGCTCACTGCTCAAAGGACTGCTTCCATGCCTGGTAAAGCTGGTAGCATTTAGCAGGTATTGCAGCAGGTGAGCTGAACATACTCAGCAGAAATGTCAAAAAAACACTGTTGTCCCATCAATACCCAATATTGCTGTAGATGAGGATGACGTGCTCAGTCTCTTGAAAGAAAATTTCAGATACACAGTCACTTCAGTTGTCCCACCGATGATCTATGACACCAGAACTAATCATTCAAGTATGTTAATCTTTTGGTAGTCCAAAGGGGCTATACAACAGTAAAGGGCCTCAAAATTCAAAACAAGAAAGAAAGTAAGCGTGCAGGCCTGCTTTATCAGCACTATTGTTTTGGCTAGTAGTAGACTGAGTGCTCACCTCAAGCATCCTGTGGCATTGTAGAAGATATCAGGGTCAGGTAAAACACTTGACTTTGGGTAATCTCGATCTGGCCAGCCAGAGTAAGGGATGAGAACAGCTTCAGTCAGTGTCTGCAGTGCTTCTCTAATCAACAGGTGCTTCAGCTGGTCGTTGGAGGACAAATTCCACAACAGACCTGTAATATCCAAAATAAAATCAGGGTGGCAAAAAGACTCCCCTACAATTTGAAAGACTTAATCTCAAAGTCCTTGAAGTTAAAGAGTGAAGGAGCCTGCCTGACACTTGATATCCTGAAGAAGAGCAGAAGGGATTGATAGGTGTTCCCCAGCTCCGGTCTGAGGACAGGCAAACGGGGCAAAAAAGGGGGCACAACTATCCATGTGATTAAAGTAAAATCTCTACATAGTCAGTCTAACACCTGACCAAGAAGTGCAGTTTTCCGTGGCTCTGAATTGCTCATCTGCAGCAATCATCTCCATTACCAACATAGCACAAGCTAAACAGAGCTAACAACACCAGTGTCAGTATCATCATCCACAGTTCCAGGGAGGAATTTGTCCATTCTGGATGCCTGGCAGGATTAGTTGCACTTCCAAGTACCAAGTAAAGGCCAATGAGTGGGAGAATAAACTCACATGCAAAAGGGATTGATGGGAAGTACAGAGAATGAGTTTACAGGAAATCTGCTGGAAGACAGGAGATGTCTATTATCAAGTTTCTCTAATACCTGATAGCAAAATTTCTCATAGAAGGGAAAACTTAAACAGCGGTTGGCTGTTACTGTCCAGGACATTAGTCACTAAGCAAATCATTAAGTATTAAATACGGTCTTGTATAACTTACTAGATTTGCTTATGTTCTATTCCAACAGGTGTACTAAAGTACTCTTATCCGGGAAAGTGACATGTATTTCTTCTTTTCACTACAAAGACATTCATTGTTTCCCCAGCTTGCTGTTCTAAGTTTCACAGACCTCCTCCTCCACACACTGGCAGAGTATTAGTGAATGTTCCTTTCATTAATTCACAACAGCTTCTGAATTAGGGCATAAAAGGAAGAATGTACCTTTCTGAAGGAAAATAAGGCTTATAGGAAATCAGAAGAGCAGTTCAAAGACCATTGATAAGGGAAGCAGGTTAAGACAGAATGGCAGAAATGCAAGGAAGGGCACAAAGACACAATATAATTTTTAAAAGAACAAATCCATTTTTAATTACAGACAAGTACCTAGAATAGAATTGTTTGACCAGAATTTGAGATGCTGCTTACTCTGTAAATTTTGCAACAAAAATCCTACCTTTACCCATAGGCACTGTCTCACTGGGCTGAGAAGGATTCTCTCAGTAGCATTGTGGGTGTGGATGAATTTGTTCACAGTAGAAAATGTCTTTAGTAGTGGACTCTTTCCTTGTACCTATGCTATACTGTACTCATAGAAGCATAGTTTTCCCATAGCTGGTTATTTAGAAAAATGCGTGGGGTCTGCTTTTAAATTTGTATTTCTTTTAATGACAGTTCTCCTTGTGCTGTAATCTTCCCAGCAGGAAAATTTTTCTTTCCTTTCTTGTATTTATGCTGCATGATAACAAGATCAAGAGGTTAACTACTCCCTGGAGGCTCATCTGGCTTATCTTCAAAAGCAAGTGGTTTTAGTTTTTTTTTCATCCCACAGCCACTTTAATTTCTGTTCCTCATTATGCTCTCCAAATACTATAAAATCCTATTCCTGTCTTGGCTCTTGTATTGTCTCCAAGTGATATCCTCTCCTACTACTTTGGAGTAACCCCATTCCTTTCCTAAGAGATTTCTAAGTAGATTGTATGTCAAAGAAAGGACAAAGTCTACATTTCCTTTACTTCACTTACTTCAATGAGTTCATGAAGCTAGACAATTAAGCCAGTGTGATCTTGGGGAGGCCCCATTGCAGAGAAACTGGACAGCTATTTTCTGCACAGGGGCATTACGCAAACTGGTCCACAGCAGCTTTCAAACCACTGCCATTAACCACAATGCCACTTTGGTGTGGGTAATGGTTTGGTGCTCTCTCTGTGTTCTCCTGGGATGCACACATGGTGAGGCAGGACATAGCACTTGCTGTGATCAGCGTTTACCTCCACACACCTTGATTGCTTTCAGCCTCTTCAAAGTACCATACATGGCATACTGTATGACTGTGCTCAGTCTGTATTCTTCAGCGTAGGTCTTGAAGAAAATAGAGGCCATCAAAGTATTCTTTGAGAACATATGATATAATATGGCTTAATCTTAGGCAAGAGCTTGTCTGTATTAACACTGCCAGTACTAGTAAGCCAGTGACCTTAAAGATAAGCTTCCAAGGCTGAGATTTACTTATGTCATGTGCCCAGGTACTATATTTTTGACAGGGAATGAAATGGTATGAGAAACTTTTGTGTCTCAGAGTTTCAACTTTCTTCTCTCCAACAACTTCCTGATCTTCATATACTTTTATCAGGTAGAGTGCTTTCGTACCATGCTTCCTACACAGCAGTAGAAACAGAAGGCTTCCTTCTGCTAAGCTTAGACATCTTTTTTAATGAGTATTGCATGCTTTCGATCCTCGGCCAGGAGTCTTTCACCACAGTTCAGTGCGGTATTGTAAGGCACCAAGCTGATTTTACTAGTGTCTCATGGGGGTAAGATATTCAGCTAAAGATCATATCCCTAATTTACAAAGTAGGCAAGTGACATGTATGATATGGAAAGACAAATGGACTTCTCATGCTGACTGGGTGGAAGGCCAAACCTTTGACCTTCAAATCATTAACCTTCTCCTGGAAGTGTTAAAACACTGCATAATTACGATGTTCCACTAGTCCTGTAGGGAGCCAAAGACAATGCAAGAGGAGAAACAAAACTTGTTGATGAGCCATCAGTCAGAAAAGAAAACTGTTGTTCAGCAGAATTTAACCATTTTGGTAGAAAGGCAGTCAAAGGTTTACGTTATCCTTGGAAAAGGCTTGTCTTGCAACCCTTCTCAGGCTATGGAGTCTATCTGAGAGGACAGTAATTCCAGTGATTCCTAGATATCATTGTACATGCCAAGATCATCTAGAAGCACTGACCTAAGCTACCATACATATAACAGTGACTATCTCCTGTCTGCAGCCCACTCCTTGCCTGCCTGGGAAAGAAAGTGGTCAGAAGCAAAGTTAATATTCTCATCGAAATTCATTCATCTGCACAGTCCTTTGCCCTGTAGGCTCTTTGCAGCTTATTAGGGAGCTGGAAGAATTGTTCAAGTGATGGCAAAAAGCATGTCCTAGAGCCAGTTTCACTAAGAGACCCAGTGTACTTCCTCCTGACTGCACATTTGGTCTGGAACAAAGCAAGAAATACTTCTCACTTGGTGTATTTTTAAAGCCATCCTTGGCAACAGATAGTCATTAAAGCATATAATAATATTTTTCTTTACCCAAGCTATGTCATCCTGCTTGATATTGCTTAAATATTTTGTTGATGTCTTCTTTATTTTGTAAGTAAATATTCATATTCAATGACAGGAGTAATTGCAGAATGAAGATGCCCCTTCATCCATTTCCACACTGGGGAAGGGGAAGACAGTAACATTCACAACACTGATGGGAGCTATCCTGCAGAGTTTTGTGGGAAAAGATGAAATTGCTAGCATGGAAGGAGCACTATCTTTCTGGCCACTGTAGCACCATTTAAACTGCTGGTCTGTAATATCACAGAGAGGTAACACATTATACAATAAATTACTAAGTGAACCAATTCTGCAACTGATGAGTGTGAAAAGCTTTAAAACATTTTAATGTTGCAGAGCTGTAGAACTGAGCCAAAAGCACCAACAATACAAAGCTTTGTCCTCCAGCTTAGGGAGCAGAGTACTTCAAATACTTAAAAGAATGCAGAATTACAGAAGGTCTCGACATGTCCTTGCTTCAAGGCAGGGCTGCTTGACACCTTCTGTATTTTTTCAAGCACTGTTTTCTTAATAGCTTTTGTTCCTGGTATCTTTAAAAATCACTTGAAATAAATCCCCATTCATTTACTCATAATGTTTTCCATTTATAAAATATAAGCCTGCTCTTCCTTTGCATGCTAACTAGAATGAATGTGGGTCACAAGCAGTGGAATTCCAAGAGACACACTATGGTCACACAGGACTGCAGGGATGAGGTGGTGGGCACTTAACTGGCTGCTGCAAAGCCAACAGGGCAGCAACCATAGGTTTCTTTGACAGTAATACTGGACTTTTCCTCCCAACATTGCTTCTGCTACATTGAAGTACAGTAAGAGGTGTAATATGAGGTTTCTGATCCAAAGGGCTCCTTCTTCAAATTTCAATGGGCCCTACTAATTAACAGTTCTTCCTTGAGGTCATTGGAAATTAAAGGATGAGAACATGAGCCCTGCAAAGACAGAATCCATACTGTCAGTCACCCTACTGATGGTGCTGTGTGATCTTTGCAATCAAATGGCTGCCCAGGAGGAATTCTCTCCCCTCTCCCCTGTACACAAAGAAGAAATGTGGCAGAGCTTTCTGCTTGTCACAGATCTGAGAAGACAGACTGGAGTGTAAACAGCTAGGAGCAAGAGAGCTCAGAGCAGAAATCTGGGGCAGCAGCGTTTGTGGGGAACACAACCACCACTTTCTACCCAGGGCACCTGACACTTCTGGGTGATTGTCTTCAACAAGGAACTCCTAGTAGGTGCTGTCAGCAGAGAGTCAAAAAACAAAGGCTGAGCTTCTGCATAAGTAGCAGGCATTAGTTACACTCGCAGGCACTTCCAGGGAGCCTCACTTTATTTTATGGAATATCTAGGACTTTAAGCTTCCTGCAAACAGACTCATATAATTTCTGAAGAAGCTTTAAGAGGGAAAGTTGCAGTTTCTAATTTCTTCTTATTGACCGAGGTAAGGACCTTGGAATTTTACCCTAAGGGAATTGCTTAGGATAGGTGACAACGTTCTCATATTTAGTCACTAAACATGGGCCTAAGTAAACAATCATGTACCTCTCCTGGAAAGCTTGTGCGTTACTTAAAGCACTTCATGCTTGACTGCACAGAAAACACTACCTGTGATTTGCTTCTTAGTCTCTACATCCTTAGTGTGTCGGAGTAGGCGGAGCAAGAGTGGGATCCCTTTCTGCTCTGACACTTCCAGTTTGTTGTCATTGTCCTCAAACACCAAGTTTCTCAGAGCACCACATGCTGCCCGCTGAATGTCCTCACTCTGAACCTCAAGAAGCTGTAAAAGTTTGGGGATACCACCAAGTGAGAAAACCTGTGAGGAAAACAAAACACAGCAGAGAACAGTTAGATGCTGTAAATAAGAAACTCCACTCTCCCCCTGGCTCCTGTCCCAGAAAATGTTTAAATAGTCATAGGGACTTCTTTCATTTGCTTCTCTTTGAAAGACTTGAAGCACAAATCATTAATCTTTTGCACATGACTGCTAACTTCTGGGCTTTCATAGGACTAATAGTTAAAATTAACTAAGGGAGGCATCATATTTTCATAATTGATGTAAGAGAATGAAACTAAATCTCTTCCAGCTTTGCTGTAGATTTGTACTCTCTGATAAGACATTTAAACGCTCTGTATTTTAGCTTCCATGTTGGTGAAATGGGTATTTGAGATTTAACTCTGAACAAACTAAAATGTTTCTGAGGTGCCAAATTCAGTTGTTGTTTTTTTTTTTTCTCAGCAGCCAGCCTGATGGAAAGACAGTATTTTTTCTCTATGAATTTCTGTGCACATATCAAATACATGACAGTGTATCAAATAAGAGCACATTATATTTAGTACTTCTTATCTGTGACATACTGAGAAAAAATAGCAAACTAGTAAACTTTAAAATGTAGACCATTAAACATTGTAAGCCAGATATCTACTGAACCCCTCACATTTAACAAAGAGTACTTTTCAGTGTCTAATTCTTTAGAAAATGAGGCTTTGATCCCAAATCAACACTTTAGAAGATGTTATTTTACAGCAGCTGTATGGAAACACTAGTTTTCAATTTCTGTATGTTGGGGCAAATGAGGAATTCCATATGAGCTGTGATGTGACATAAGCAAGTCTTGGATCATTTAGGAATGAGTTTACTATAGAAACTACCCTACGTTCATGTATAATTGAGAATGGCTTCCTCCAGCATCTCAAAATACCATATAGTTTTGTGGACAAACTCATCCTTGTGTAGAATCAACAGCACGTGAAAGATTTAGAAATCTGATACAACTGTTTTGAGCAGTCCAGAGTTTAATGATAAAAAGAATTCAATACAACGGCAGGTGTTGGCAATACGAAGAAATGGAATGTAACAAAGGCTTTAGCCCTTCATGTAGCAAACTACACAGCCTGTCAGCCTTTCCCCTGATTCAGCTGTACAAAAGGCAGTTTCTTGCTACTGCACTGCTGACCTGATTCCCTTTGCAATCATTCAGCAATAATCTCAATGCTAGCAGAATGATCTACAAAAATATATATCTTGACAGAAATGGAGCATACAGCATGCTAAGGCACATCAACCTGTTTTATTACAGTAGATCAGCCCTTTTGACACTGATGTTTTATAGTTGGTTGGTTTTTTAAAGATATTTATGCAGACTCTCCTTTGTTAATGTTAATTCATTATAGCTCTTGTAAAAGAAGTGGTGGTATTTTGAGCTAATTTGCAAAAGAGAGTTTACAAAAGCTATTGATTGGTCCTCCAAAGTTTACATTGGTAGATAGAATTCACCAAAATATTTTAAGATCACAAGTTCACAATAAAAGGAAAAGCCACTAGACCCACATACTCTCCAGTATCAGGGAACAAATCATCATAAGACAAAGGCTGAAAGGCTAAAAAGGGGACACAAAACAATGCCAGTGTGAACAACTCTGACAGGCACCAAACAGAAAAGGTCTGCTGGATATGTGGGATAGACAGGAAAATAGAAGAAGGCTTCAGGCTGACTGCTCCAACTGGAACACTTTTCCTCATTCACTTGTTTTTCTGGGAAGCTGCCTGAGAGATGTCTGTATAACAAAACCCCTTCCAACATTCAGTTCTGAAGTTCTGTCCTCAATCTGAAGTTAAGGACACTCCTCATACTGGTGTTTTCTCCCGAAACAGACTTAGATACTATAAAGCAAGTTAAAAGGACTGAGTGATGTTTGGCTGCCACTGAACTGGACTGCATGTACATGAATACGGAGTTAAGGCTGAGATTACATATGATTAATACTGAGCATTTTGCAAACCAAAGCAGGTGTGATACTGCTTTTCAATGACTGAAATAAACAATCGCCTTACACATTAATGTACTGACCTGTTCAGCAGGAGAGACAAATTTGACTTCAATAGTGAAATTTAAAGAAAAGGAAGAAGAGAATATTTTTAATGTGTGCTTTCAAACTTGTAAGAGACTTCATAAGTATCTTGTAAGGGACTTAAAAAATTAGGTTAATCTAAACAATGTATTAATGCATTTGTGCAGTCCCAGTGAGCCCTTAAGATTTTGGCTGATCCATACACTGTATTAACACATCTGTGCACTCCTAGCAAACCCTGAAGATTGGATAAGTTCATACTCTACTCGCAGACTTTTCTTATCTGGGATATTTTTGTACCAACAGTGTAAGCATGCCAGTCAAAAATGAGAGGCAGGAGCTTCTCATTGACAAAAAGTTCAGACTCGACCATTTGTAAAGGCTGAAAGAACTATGGATTTTTAGCTTGAAAAAAAGCTAAGTGGGTATATATTTTACAGCCTTAACACTTAAGAAAAACCACTCAGATAGGACAGAAATTAATCAAATCAGTTTGGAAAAGGAAGATTTAAGTTATGCTATTAAAGTTAGACCAGGAGTAACTGGTAAAGATAGTAAAGCTCCTTGACTGCCTACAGCAGCTTGTAGAACCCTAATCCATAGGATGATTTAGAGGTTGGTCATAAACATCTGTAATTACAGATAGTTTGGGTGAATTTTTACTCTACATTTCTACGTCTCACATCACAAAATGCTAAAGCCCAAATATTTGCTAGCATAGATCAGTCCCATTCCATGGATTTAAAAGAATCTGCAGCAAAAAAGCAACAATGTATTTTAGGGAAAATATCTGACATTAGTATCCTGTAAGGTTTCTTGGAGTGCCTTTTTTCTCTTCATGTTGACACAGTGCCACATGGTAGGGAAGGTTATTTTCTCTACCTGACTGTAACTGGCATAAAAATAATTACTTACTTTTCTTCTGGCATCTGCTTTCTGGAAGCACTCATGCTGTATGAAAGTCACTGCAGCAAGAATCCTGGGGGTGGACTGTGTATTTTCACTCTTCAGTATGTTCACTGCACGCTCCAGTGTCATCTCCACTTCTGGGCTCCTTACAAGTATAGACAGAGGAAATAAAGTGAAGCAAGACTACAGAAAAACTATCATTGTTATAATACTAAGATTTTGGTATTTTTCAAGTAACTATATCTTCTTAGAATTTTTTTTCCTTTCATGTAGCAGAAAATATTATAAAAGCTTTAAGAGATACTGATATTCTGGGGAAGAAAAAATAATAAATGGAAGTGTGGCAACAATGAGAAGTCCTGGAGAAAGAAAGTCATGCTTCAAATTATAAAAACAAAATAGAAATATCAGTGGATGTCTTTAACAGTTTCCATTCTTTCATCACCGAATGAAGGACAGGATGTGGAAGGAATGATGAAGGAAGTACATGAAGGCTCAAAGAAGGCTATAACCAAAGGAGAGTGCCAATTAATGATCATGAAGACACCTTGATGTTTTCCTCAGTAATGTGATAATTGCTTTTTTACATTTGTTTTCATGCCTTTCATCAGTTTCTTAGTTCCCAGACTACCTGTATGCAGGACTGCATATTTCAAACTATAGAAGTTGTTCTCATTTGAAATAAACGGACAACGCCTTTTTTCCAAGTGGAACAGAATAAAAATAACACTCATTAAACTGAGTATTTACACTGACTGCGGTAGGATTAAAAATAAGCATGGCTGTTTTTCACCCAACTTTCAGCATGTTTGCTTAAATGATGATTGTGTTAGACAACTATATAAAAAAATGGAAAAACAGGTCACCAGACACATTTTTCCCCCAGTAACTGGAATATAAAACAATTCATGGCACATTCAGGTGCATAAGCTCTGGAACAGGTGTTTATGCTCCCCAGACCTTTTATTTACTTTTTGTTTCAAATATGTTCCACGTAGACATAAAAAAAGATGTGTGTGTGGGGGGGAATTGAACAAGAACATGAGCATTCTATTTTTTTTTAAACCAGATAGTTTTGTAGTAACAGATCCTTTGTTGCCCAGACAGGGAGGAGAGGGCAGTCTGTGAACCACAGTGACACAACTAGTCACTGGCAATAACTCCCTACTTCAGAGCTACAAGAATCAGAATTATTTACTTGATAAAATAATTTCAGTAAATGAACCTAAAGTTAGAAATATTAACACAATTACCTTTTATGTTAAAATAAAAATACCTGGGAAATAAATTGGCCTAAATTGAAATTTTAATTTTTTTTTCAGTTCACTAAGCAGAAATATTAAATAATAAAAAATGTTCAGGAAAGTGAAATATGAAAAGTTTTGATACAGAGAAGAGAAACGTTTCTAAAGTGTGTGTTTGTGGACTGCATCAGGCGTCACTCAGTTCTTCAGCTCTGAGACTGACTCCATAGTGGATCTGCAGGCGTGAAAGACTGGAATTCCAGGCTTGCAGAGAATGGGCTGCAGGGGAGCAAGGCAGAAAGCAGGCAGATTTCTCACAGGGAAGCTTGCTATAAATGCACTGAGATCCAACTCTTTCCTCCAAAATATTTACAATGTACTCATGAGCTCTGAGACAAAACCAGATTTTACTGGATTTTTTCCTGCAGGTACACTGTAAACCAACATCTGCTGCTCAGGTTTGCCAAGGCAGAAGACAATTAGTATGGCTGTACGGGCAGTAAAGAAATGCAGAATTTTGATGCACCTGTTGCAAATGAAATTATACTCCCATGCCCTGAAGTTTCCACCTGCCTTTATATTTCTTTTTGGTATAAATAATTATTGTTTGGTATAAATCATGCTATTTCTTGTCTTTTCCTCTCCTCTGAGCAAATATGCACAAGAATGCTTGTACAAGAGAAAGATGAAATGAAGGGGACAGTCAGTGGAGAGGTTAAATCAAAGTGAAACTAAACAGATCTTTGGTTAGTGTCTCTAGTGCCCTGTGCTCTGGTCTGGCAAGGCTTACAGCTTCCAGATTTTCAGTTTACTTCAGGCAGATTTTAAACAAAGTCGCTACTAAACTACTCCGGGTTGTAAATCAGATGAACTGATCAGGAACCTACTTAACGATCGCAAACAATGAGTGATGAAAAAACCCAGATCATATTTCTTCTTACTCTCTGTAGTGGAAAAGAAAAGCAGGCCTTTCAACCTTGGGTTTTAGTCACATTTAAATCAACAAAGATTTTTTTGACCCTATTACGTGGTCACACGTACATGTGCACATGTGAGTGTGTCTGCCTGACTGCTAGTCACTGCAATAATTTTGGAACCTTTTAACCACATTCAGTCACCTTCTGTGAGCAGCAGATAACTCCAATATATTAAACTCCAATATATTAAAGTGAGTCATTTCACTGACTAATAGCTGAGAAGACCTATATCCATGTGCCTTCCAAGGTCAAGACTGCTGCATGAGCTGATCCCTCATGGACCACCAGCAAATCTATGTGTAAACTCAACCTCAGGATGCCAAGGGTGTCCCAGAGTAGTTAAGGTCCATCAGCAGTGACTGCCAGGCTGAGATGAACACATGGAAAGCCAGAAACTACATTTCTAAGTGCTGGGGTTGTAGGTCTGCACTGACACTGACAGCAGCTCACTGTTCACTGGAGTTACCCCTTCATGGCTGAAATTCCTTCCTGCATCAGGTGAAAATATTTCTCTCCTGTTGTGCACTGCTATACCAGGATTGTTCTTCACTGGATAAAAATAACATTCCCTAATATTTAATTGGGCAGCAATAAAGGATGCAAAACAGTCTTTGACCCTCAGTGGTATTCATAAAGCTGCAGCACCCTAATTCTTGTTAAAATAGAATTTGATGCAATGATTCCATCCCACCCCAAAATATTTATTGGCAAACTATGAGGCTGATTGACATGTGTCATGACACCAAACAGTCAGTCAGGCAATGGTTGTTAAACAGAACAATGATTTGAAAAGGTCTGACTTCACCTTAATTGCTAGAATGTAATATTTTTGAGATATACACATACTTAATCATTTTGTGACAGCTCTTGGCACATTTAGAGGTCAGATTCTGTAAGCAGCTGTTTCTCAGACAGCTTCATGTTGAATCTATCTCTTTCCTAAGCTCTTCATCATGAAGATGCTTTTAACTGAATCACTTCACAAGAAGATATAGAGGCAACATCTCTATACTCTGATTTTTTTCTGCTTTGCTGTCATAGCATGAGCTATTACAAAAATTTAGAAAATGCTTTTATATAAATTCTAAATGCTGTACACAGTTAGTCCACTACTTCTCTTTAACCCTGCAGAAGTATTTTACATTTTCTTAATTCACCTTGGAAAGACCTAAATTGTGATCTGCATAAAAAAGTATAAATTTCAGGAAAAATCAAATTACTCTGAAAAGAGTCTTATCTTTTTTCCCCCTTTACATTACTAAGGGAGCAACAGGTAAGGAAGCAATATGTCAGATAATGCAGCCTTAAAATCAAAGAGAAGGGGAAATAACTAGAAATTTGAAAGTGTCTACAAACTTCTTTAACTGAGAAACCTTGTCATAAGAAACTACTGTACTACTGGTGGGATGATGGACTTAAGTGAAATATCTCTGACTTGACAGCGGTGCATATTCCACAGCAAAATGTTGTTTAGTGTGGTTCGAATAGTCAATTCTACATTAAACTGTTTGGTAGCCTGATGTGGATGAACCAGAATGTAGTACAAACTAAACAGGACTTCTGCATCCAGTCCTTCCAGTGGTGAGACTCACAAGAGGATTTATTAGATATGTAATATAGGTGTTGAAAACAGTCATAATGCATGTGGATACCACACACATTACATGTAACAAATTCTTACTTCAGCCAACAAAAATGGCTACAGTTTCTTCCTTATAATTTAAGAATGGTTCAAAAAGGGTGAAAGTGGTGCAAATCTCTTGCAGAATTTTAACTTATATGCTGCTTTCCACCCGTCCCTTTACTAATATTAGCCATTATATTTTACAGAGGCTTTTTAATACTTTGGGTAAAGAGACCCTCACTCCTCCAAAAACCCATCTACAAAAACTAAAGTAGATTCTAGGATATTTGAAAATCTAAGCGAATTAAACAGAAGTACTGAGATAAACAACATCTATAAAGAGCTTCAAAGGGAACTTTAGAAGCTTTCACACCACTTTCAATTGTCTTCCTCTGTAATTTCCAGCAAAAACTGAACCTAAAACTGGCACTTAAGGAATTATGCTGTCAAAAAGATGTCCAATAGGTCACATATCTTCCAGCTAAGTTCACCATGGTCTTAATCAAGCCACTGGCACAATGACTGAACATGTATTTTTACATCTGCAGGTATGAAAAATACTTTGGCTGATGTTTGTACAGGCAGACAAGCACACTCCAGTGTCTGCACCTGCAAAAGAAAATTGCTCCTACATGTAATTAAAGATAAAACGTGCTGGTTGTTGCTCAGAAATGTATTCAAAAACGTACCAGAAGTTAATTATTGTCAGTTGGATACGTGCCTGTTTGTAAATTGTCTTACTGAGAAGTGAAGTCCTCCCAGGTATCTATTTTCAACAATACTACTCTCAAATCTTTAGCTGTTGTGAGTTCTCAACTGTTTTTTTCTCGACTTACTTGCTGTAAAGACTGAATACCTAAAAGTCACATAATTAACATCAGATCTCTTCACTCCTGCATTACTCAGCAGTAAAAATTTCAATCCAGACCAGAAATGGTCATAATACCGTGTATATTTGTAAATCTTATCATAACAACACGTAGTTGACAACAGAAAATACCTCATCGGTGATATCAGATGATGCCTCATCTCACACAGTAACAAATTTCGAAAAAGAAGAAAGGAAGTCTTCAGAAAAATGAGCTTAACCACTACACAGCTGTGGGAAAAGAGCTGTTTCTTAATAACACTGTTGTAAATTACACTATGATTAACTTAAGTAAGAAATTTTAGGTTCCTATTTGGATTTTGGAACAATAGAAACCAGAATAAACAGTGCAAGTAACCATCTCTTGTATATCAAGTGGCTTTTTCTGTCTACTGAACCTTAACAGCTCTGGAAACACTCAGAATAATTCTAAAACGGAAAAAAATATTAACTCCTGAGGAGAATATCAGAACTGATAAAATTTCTTTTTTGAAAACAGGACTGATTTTATACATTCTGAAATCTTCTCTGGAAGGGAATTTTGGTGGGGGCAGGGAGAGAAATTTTTGGGAAAAAAGTAATTCAAATATTTTGAACAATTTTCCTGAAGTCTGGGGGCAGATTTGAGACTTTCTGGCATGGAGCTAACAGGGTTTTAAATCAAGACAGTACCCTCAGGGAGTGTAGGATCTCATGGTAATGAGAAGCTCTGGGGTATTGTTCTAGGGAGGGATGGTGTCACAGAGCCAAGAAAAATTTCTGTCTGTGTTTTAACTGATGTTTATAAAAACTAAAAGGTATCCTCAACACCATGAAGGATTTTTAACTGGAAATTATAAATTTGCCAAAAGCTGGTTCACTGGTAGATTTCTGACTCAGTTGTGTAAGAACCAGTGCTGATATCATCCAGTCTTTTACGAGCACAAAATTTACCAATTCAATATTGTGTATTGTGACTTAGGTTGTAAATTACTCAGTGACTGGAGTCTTACAAAATTGATTATCTTTTGGCAAAAGGGAGTCCCAAACCTGAGAGGGAGGTGTGGATCCTGCAGTATGTACATACGTACACATTTTTTCTCCCTTTCCTCAGTTGCACTGGAAGTGGATTTTTAACAGCAAATCTTTCTGCATCCTCTGCATTTATATTTCAGACACTCTGCTGGCTGCTGAACCATAAGCTGTCAGTTTACTTTCTCTTTTCAAACAAACATGTTCCTTTCAGCTGTGACACCCCAGAACCAAAGCAAGTCCTGCATGGTGCTTACCCTAGCTGAGATCCATTGATGGTGACTTGTTCACTCTGCAGGAAACCATTTCTCCCTGCTGCTGCCACAGCAGCTGTCAGTGCCACCCTCTTCCCATCTGTTTCTGCAGCGACACTGGTTATTGAAGCTGGCTGGGAAACTTCCCTCCTGGTCTGTGTGTTTCTGAAAGATGTTTGGTAGAAGCTGGACCTTACAGATTGCCTGTTCTGAGACCCCACATGAGAAGCAGTTGGTGACCTCACTTGTCCCATCGCGCTGCCCGAGATCAGGTAGTTTTCTTTCTCCAAAAGGTTGGTCATACTGCGACTGTTGCCTGCTTGATGGTACAGAGGTACAGTGGGGCTGGGGTAGACACCATCCAGGGCAGCACCATTAACAGCCCCCAGGCGGGAGTGTCTCTTAAAAGAGCGTCCCCTGTTAACCGAATCAGGAGGAGTGTAACCAACAATCTCAGACCGAGCGTATCTTGGTGGGACAGTCCCACTTGATCTCCCGATATCTCCATGCCTCGTAGAGAATCCAGTTGAAATCCCTCCATCATAGTAAAAATCACTGGATACATATGCCTGTCTTTCTGGATTTCGTTGGGGTGAAACCTCTAGTCTCTTCAGAGGTTGCCTTTGAGCTCTCTCTTCCATTGTCCTGTAAGTAATCCTTGTCCCCCAGCCATTTGTGTAAGAGGATGGTGAGGCAACCTGCTCAAGGGTGCACAAAAGAACAGGAGTCACAGTAAAATCACAGCACTTAGGATTAATATTAAAGAAGCCAAACAAAAAAACTAAATTGTCTACCTTTTCCTTGTGCTCTATATTGGACATCATACTCTATTCAAAACCTTCCAGAACTAAATCAACTTGGAACACTATCTGGCCTTGAAATGATCATTGGCTACATCTGTTTATTCTACAGAAGTTTTGCAAGGATACCTTTATCTTTTGTTTGGTGATAGGGAGATTAATGCTTTTATGAAATACTAGACCTTGTGGCTTTTTCCAGCTTTCACACAGGACAAATAGTCTCTCTCTTCCCCCCCACCCTCCCACCCTGGGAAAACTGTATGACTTGCTTGTGATTCCTATGTCACCTCCAGTTTTCCTCTTGTTGCTCTCTTCTAGAAGGAACGAATTCACATCAAATATTATGGACTGAGGATAGGTGAGAATGGCGGATAGGAGGACAGAGAAAGAAATGCATTTAAGTAAATGGTTGTAACTCTCCCCATACAGAGCCAGAGCTGCTTCATTGACTGTTCAGGAGCTGGGATGTTTCTTTTAATGACAACAAACTACTCTTGAGTAGTCTAAAATTAAGAAAATATTGCCCTCTCTATAAACAGTTATTTATTATATAAATATTTCTGTTCTCAAGCTGAATTGCTTTCAGTTGACTAATGCTGATCATGCAGCAGTGTTGCTATTGAGCTGTGTTGATTACCCAGTCATATGATTGCTCCCTTAATAGGTTCATACCAGTTATGAGCTGTGTGACAAACCCTGAAGAAAATCAATTATTTATCTTAGCATACAGGCCAAGAACTCAAGAAAAGGTGATCAAAATAACAAGAGAATTTATGATTAAATGGTTTAGAAACACCACTGTATTGCAAGGACTGTACTGAGGAAATTCTTGTAATGCTATTTTAAATTATAGGGAACACTCTACCTGTCTCTGTGAAACTAAAGCAATCTGTTTTCCTTTAGTTTTGGATGCTCAATTCTGTTCAACTGGGCAGCAAGGCCTCTGGCTGCTCTGAGTTACCGATTTGCTGATTGACCTGCTGCCTGGTGGGATGGATAAAGACCTGACTTGTCCCAGCCTTTACCTTAGTGGAGTGTTAATATGATTTTTCATTTTCTACCCTGTTGCCAATTCTCACAAAACCAACAGAATTGCAAAACTGTCTGTCTGTACAATTGAGTTTAATCTGGCCGGCCACTGGGCTCTGAAGTAGGGTAAACCATTAAGAGATTTCAGCTGTAAAAACCTCATTTTCTAGAATTCAGACTTCAGAAAAAAAACCCCAAATAAGCAAACAAACTTCTAACACCATTTCAGTACTATTATTTGTGGTAAAAAAATGAATAAACTATGCATGTGATATTATATTTATTTCTATTCATCATCTTCCTCACCTGGTTTGACTGGTAATATGAGAAGCCATAGGGAGTTCTTGGTACAAAATCATTTTCAGTAATCCCCATGTTATAGACACGCTCTGGTACACTGGAAGCACGGTGCAAGCTGCCTGTAACCGAAGGCTAATATTAGTAAGATTTTAACAAAACATAATATTGTTATAGAGGATGATAGACAGTAATAGGGAAATGTAGCAGTCTGCATGGCCATTAATACATATATCAGCTGAACATTGAACAGGGAGATAATGGAAATATGTTTGTATTTGGGATATGACATTCAAAACATGGCTAAGCAAAGCTTCCTGAGGATACAAGCCTTTTTTATCAGTTCCCTATATATTTTATTTAAGAGTTATTTTTAACTTTTAGAAGTCTAGTCACTCTCGCAGCTATGAAAAATGTTTTAACAAAGCAAGCTGTTATTTTAAATATCCCAAATCATGACAGCTGATTAAGTGCTGAGAAATGGTATTAGTGAACAGCTACTTAAGAACACTTATTTTCCACCGTAACCCCTTTGAAAATATATTCAAATATACATATATGCATATATAAATGCATGGTTTACATTAGAGGCTGACTATAACATGCAAAGTACACAAGAAATTAAAATACTGCAGTTGTAGATTGGAGCTGAGAAATATGGGTTGACATGCACATCTGTTACTGTGCACCCTACAGATGCAATTCCCACAATGTACCATTGTAAACAAACAGCATACACTGAGTATAGACTGTTTATTTCACAGTTGTCTACCTCAACTGCTGATGTTTCCTTCTCCCTTAGGTGCCAGTTTATTGACAATACACTGGAGTGAATAATGATAATAGGACTAATCTTCTCAGTGCTTCATCCAAAGAGCATGAAGAGTCCATGAACAGACTCTATGGCTTACAGAGGCACATGACATATGATGCTGTAAAGTTGGGTTGTTCAAAGACGCTTCAAATCTGAAAGGTTCACTATGCTACAAACAATGTAGAAGATCCACAGTGTATCTGCCCTGATCCTTTTATCCATGACCCAGCTTTGAAAAGAGAGCACCCCATTGTGATTATTTCTTTCATTAAAACTGCAAACAAACCAACCAAAACCTTCAGGCTGTTTCTTTTTTCACTAATACAATGCGTTTTCAAGGAATAAGTGCTCCTATTAATGAAAACTTTTAGAGCAACAGGTACTGCTGAAATAAATATTTATGAGATTTCTGTGCTACTATGAGAATCTGCATATAGGAATATAATTAACACAGGTCTAAAGGGACAAACCAGAAGCTGAAAGCAAGATATACCTCAAGTCAATCATAAATGGGGCCAGTGTGGGCTCTGAAAGTTTAGACTGAACAGATAACAGTAGTCAATAAAGAAGTTAACTGGCCATCAATTTCCAAAATAGCAGATATTACCTGACGTACTACAGAAATCTAAAGAATGAATCATTAATTTGACCAAATAGCTGAAGTTTCTTCTTCTAAAAATAGTAGGAGACCTATGCCCATGGGAATTCAGGTGCCAAAACCACACCAGCAAGTGGCCTTTGGGATGTTTGAAAGCTCCTGGTGTATGTGTGCCAGAGCTCAGGCCTTCCATGCATGCAGATAGATTTTGGGCTTCATGAAGTGCACAACCCTAGGAAGCTCAGCACACCTGTATATTTTATCCTCAGTGTCTGCAGTTAGTAAAGGAATCAACAGGAATGAAAATAAACTCAGTTAACCAGAGTAATTTTTGAATTATTCTCCCCAGCATATAAGCTACCTGGGCAAGTTCAAATTTGTGTATGCTATAATATAGTATAATACAATACAAAATAATGGCAGACTGCAATAATTTGAGGCCTAATTCAATCATTCTTTGCAGTTATTTTGCTTATTTAATAACACTTTCCCATTTTTTCATGTTGGCCACACGAGGCAGATTTAAACACGTATTAGGTGATTTGTTAAGACACATTCACAGCAACTTTGCGTCATGAGAGTGAAATGATGAAGCTTGGTCAAACTCATGATTTGGATTGTAATAATTCCTTTGTGACATTACAAGGTTACCATAGCCCAAGGGTTACCCGAGTACATGAGAAACCACTAAAGGAAACTGTTCTCTCATACTGCAAGAAATTACTGCCAATGTACACCAACATCCCAAATCTATACATTTATATATATCTCTCATTTGTGTCATATAATTCCCATACCAATGTACTATTCCAGGTGCCCAATAAGAGTCCACTCTAGCCTATCACCTGTATCTGCTTTTTCAAAGAGTCACCTTCTTCATTGCTGCATATTAAAGTACTTCTGTATAATAAATTTTTAATATAAATACATATACATTTCTGTTTCTTTACAGTTAGTATTTTTGTCCTTAGTGAGAAAGTACTGTCAGCTACTTATCTAGTTAGGACATAAAGATCTTTGAGCAACCAGTTTTTGTATATTTTAGGTAACTCTAAACATGTCTTTCCTAAAAACACAAAAACAGAGCATAAATTAAAAATAACAAAGCCATCCATGAACTAGTTGAGGATAAACTACATATCCAACTGTTTCCTCTTTGCAAAAACAAATTACAGTCAATCAGAAACTGCAACATGCAGTTATCTTCAAGGAGTCCTCTTTTTCCAGCCTTCAGTTTCCCTCTGAAACTATCCATCAGTAAAAATTTCTCTTTCAGAGACAAACACAGTTTGTCAAGTTAGAGAATTTCACTTTGCATTTGCAGTTATCTCTTGCTTGCTCTTATATCAGTAAATCATTTTGCCAGACTTTTACCTGTGGATTTATTAGGCAGGTATAAAATGCGTGTCTTTTTATTGCGCGTTCTTTACTTGTGCCAAAAGTCAGTGTGCTAAAAGAAAAAGCGGTAACTGAAATGCTGTGTTTTTCCATTAGTTATGAGATGCAGAATAGGTGACCCGATCAAAACTTGCCTCTGCTAGCAAGGCTCCCTTCAAATTATTTTCACCATATTACAAAAACCTATGTCTCTTTCTCATGTTGCAGATTTGCTCAGTATTATATATATTCAGAAATCATTAGGCTGTCCCTACATATTCAGTGCACTGGCTTTGTTTTGGTTTTTTAAAAAGCCATGAATTATTTTTTTTTTAAATTTGTATTAGAGTCTCATATACTGTTAGGATTGATATTGTCTAGCTGTGATACTCAGTGTTTTAAGTCTCAGAAAAACTCTCATTCAGTTACTCATCCATAGGGGACAAACACTATTTGAGAGGCCACAGGATACCACACTTGTTTTCCAGCAGCTGGTAAAAAAAAAAAAGAGTTTCCTACAGGCCCTGCATCGTGTCTGTCAACCCATAAGGATATTTTGGAAAACTCAGGCATCTCAGACAGCACCAGACACCCATGTGTGGGCAATTGAGTGGAACCGTTTATCACAGTCCCCCCTCTCCCCTGTCAATATGAACTAAACCAGCTTAGGAACAGTTCGGATGCAGTCAGTGGAGGAGGAAAACTAAACCACTTTGCTCTTCTCTATGCCTAAAATAAAAGCTGTACAAAAATCACCTGATACTGCAACAGTTATGACAAAATCTTAAGACTGGAAAAAATAATTACACTATCAGGAGGGAGACTCTACAGATGACTGAGCAAAAATACCATGTGTCTTCAAAGAGGCTTTTCTTGAGGCCCCTTTGTCTTCCTGGATGTGACAAGCCCAACATCTCCAAAGGCCTTGGAAAATTCCCCCCAGCAATCACTGTCTGTGGTTGCTGATAGATCAATCTGCTATTTGCTCTGCTTTCAAAAGCAACACTGACAAGAGGCATCTCTAACATACATGATATATGAACAAGGCAATTAGTCTCCATTAAGAAGTTGGGTGTATCAAATTCCCCTTAAATCGTGTTCAGTTATGAACCTTTTTGAGCATTTTCTGTGTTTGAGTGGTTACCATGAAAGTCAAATTTGGGATTTAAACCTCCCGCTGCAGTTATCAATGTAGCTGTACCCTGCACACATAAGTCTATGAAGGGCTGTGATACTTCCATGCACCCTGAGGGCCCACCTGCTGACTGTTCACTGCCTACTCTTGCTCAGGGCAGGTGGGTGACCATATCCCCAACAGAGACTCCTCAGTGTTCCTGAAATGTCATCTTTTAATCCTTTTTTACTTCAGCATTCACAATGGACTAAGATGGTGACATTTAAGAGTGGCATATCAAAAAAAGTCACTGAATCACTTCATCTAGAGATCAAAGAGCCTTCTTTTTGATCATTTTCCCTTCATCACTCTGCCAGCACATGATTGGTGCCAGAGAAGTTTTCCTAACATTTTTGTGCTGGTCAGTACATTTACACAAGTGCTCAAACGTAAGAAAAAGATTTTCTCTGGCTTAGGAAGCAGAGGTGAGGAATTTGATAAAACCAACAAAAACTGAAAGTCATCAACAAGGAATTTTTTTCAAGTTCCTTATCCAACAAAGATATAAACAGAAAATTAATACGAAGCAGTTATCATGGTCAGCATTCTGCAAAATAGAAGGCTAAGGACAAAAAGGTGCCCCAAGTCCCTAAAAGGAGGTCTAACAAGAAAATACAACTCAGAATTCTAGAAATTAAGAAATGTGAGGAATAAATAAGGTTCTGATTTTAACTGTCTTGTATCTGATACTTTTTATTTCGAAATCTCGTAAGTTTCAATTCTAGTTTGTTTGTTTTGGTGGAGTGTTTTTGTTTTTCAATAAACACACTGTATTTATAAAACTGTGTCAGAGGAAGAATTGCACCATGGCCAGCATTTCATCAGGCCATTTGGGTTTGTATGATATACTCCTCAATTATGCTCTCATTTTTTAGAGTGAGGAAGTAATTAGGATGGCTTAAAAAGCCAATCAAAATCCAAATGGAACAGGATCAGAGGCAAGTGGGCTCATAAGCAGAATAAAGTTTAATAGATTCCTAAAATGTACATCAAATAAGTGCTGCACTATATGCAAGCTGAAAAACACCAGTCATGAAAGTATATGATTCTGAATTCCATTTTTCTTTGATAAGGTAGAACTACCTAGCACTCCATTTCCATCCTTAAACAGCATCCAGAAATCTGATATCACTACTTCAGTTGTTCAAAACTTCTAAGGTCAGCATAATCTTTAATTTAATTTAATTTAATTTAATTTAAAGGCTCAGCAATGGATTAATTCGAAAAGTTGCAGCTGTTGTTAAAACTGATTGAAAAGCTGTTAACAATGTTTGACAACATCTTGAAAAGAGTTGAGGTCATACGTAACTTCAATCATTTGGCAGCAGGTGGAATCCTCAAATCCAAGGATGACTGAATTTCTATTATAAAAAATAAATACATCCTCCGAAAGGGGGAAAAGGGCATGAAACACCAAACAATATGAGGGTAGGAGGCAAAAAGATGTTTTCCTACTTAAAGGTAAAGCTGAAGGCTAGTCAGACACCTGTAATTTGAAATGCTAAGGAGAAATTATGCTGCCTGACAAACTACTTCTTGCACCTTCAGTTTCCAGTACAGACAGTAGAAAATGGGTGTGCACAGGTGATACTGGGCAAGACCTCTTCTACCCCTGATTTTTCATACCCAGTGTTTATGTGCTTGCCTAATTTTAGGCATGGATGTGAATACTGTGGTTAGGTATGCACTAAGTACCTTGCTGAATAGAGTCTGAAACAGGACAGTCTGAGATAGGACAGTTATATCACAAGGGCCTGCTCCTGCTCCGTCTAACTTTTTCAGTCTTCCCTGAAACTGGAAACAATATGGGCCCCTTGGTGAATGTATCCAGAAAAAGGTTATAATTCAGAAAAAGTGATGTTTTTGCATGTAAAAGAGGACTTATTTTTTAAAAGCACCCTACATATAAGAATTGAAATGTTTCTCAAAGCATAGCCAATTTTTGAGCAATTCTATATTGAAAGCACATTGGGATACACATGCACATATACATATATTTTTCAGGAAAGTCAACATTTTAAATGCAAGAAAAGCATTTGATTCACACTATATATATATGAGACATAGCTACAACATACATATTACATTATATATATATATATGTATACATTCATGGAATGTATTCCAGCTTCATTTATCTTTTTCTTAGTTTTGCAGTGGGATTAAAAAGTTTACAGTGAGTTGAGTACAAGAATACATTTGAAGGTAGAAAAGTTCATTTTATGAATGCACAAGCCATGTTACAGATATGTTATTTGCCACTCCTAATCCTGAAGTTTAAAAGTTTTGGTGACTAACAAATGCAAGGGGATCAAATACTTGACCTTTGGAAGAAAAAACCAAACTGAGATAACTATCCCAAAATACATCAGGTCGGTTAACGTATTCCAGAGAAGTCAAGATAGACTTGGGAGGATGGGAACTCTGTCTTCATAGTTTTATGCATGGTTTAGAGACATGAGATCAGGCTCACGACACTGTATAATTTATAAATTATTGCTTAAAAAGCTTTTTGCAGGCTCTCTGCTGAGAGAAAAAGGAATTAAGTTACTCTAAAAGTGTTTAGAAACTGTATTTAAATGAGAGCAGCCCAGCTAAGGACTTGCATGTGTATCTGCACATTGCACAGCTGTGTGTACCTGTTTATGTCATTTGTATACCTGATTTCTATGAGAAGAGTATGTCTGTGTCTGCACTTGTGTGCATTTTTTGCCATGAGGTGTTTTTAGATGGAGGCCAGACAAAGAACAAGAAAACATTCCTCTGCCTGACATGATAGATGAGTGAAGTATAAAGACCTTCATCTCACAGCTCTTAGCAAATGAAAGGTGATAGCTTCTTTAAGGACAACTGAGCAACCGGGTATGTAGCCTGTAAGTCAGTCATATCTCCCTATTTAAAAACCAGATGAAAATTTCATGGTACAAAAAGTTTTCGTTAATAGTTAAGGCTAAACCCCGCGAGCAGCTTGCCTTTAACCCTCAGTGCCTGACAGTCACCCTGTAGTGCCTGATGCTGCAGTCGGGCCCTGGCTGGGGCAAAAGATGTGACTGCAGACTTTATTGACGGGTCTGGCCTTCTGGCTACAAAATCTTAGAAGCACGGAGTACTGATGTCAACCTGTATCATGCATGTCAAAGAACTGAGTAAGTAATGTCTGATAGCATTATCATTCTGTGTTTCCCATTCATTTATTCCCATCCATTTCTTTTAGTTTTCAGTTTGTTTATTTTAATTTCACGGTTAAACAAGGCAAAACATTTCCTATATTTCTTCCCATTTAATTTAGCAAACATGACCAGTGGGCAAAAACAAAAGCATTAACACAAGCATATTAAACGGTGGCTGGATTAGGAGAATTTCGCCTCGATTCCTCCCCCTTCTGGGCAGCAGAGAGCCGAGAGCGGCCCCACCACGCACCGAGTTACGGCGAGAGTTTGGGAGGGAGAAACTTCTGACTCACTGGGGTGGGAAAAGAGAAAGGGAAGAGGCGACAGAGTCAGTTTTTTTCTGCCAAACCCGGTCACGGCCGGTGATCGGCACCTCCCAGGGCGGGGAAGCCGCGGGCTCTGCTGTGTCCGCCCGAGGCCAGATCGGGTCCCACCCCGGCGCCCCAGGATCCCTTCCCGTGCTCCCATGGCTCCCACCGGAGAGCTGCGAGGGGCTGGGGCGGGCACTCACCATTGTACAGGGAGCCCCGGCTCTTCCTGGCCAGCGTTTGCTGGACCTGCCGGTGGATCCGCAACGCCTTCTCCTCCCCGGCGCGGTCTCCCGAGAGCTTGAGCCGGTCCTCGGAGGGCAGCGCCAGGCTGGAGCTGTCCAGCTCCCCCAGGATCTGCTGGCCCAGCACGGTGCGGATGTAGCCCTGCTCGGCGGCGGGGCCGCGGCCGGCCATGGGCACAGCCGGGCCGGGCTTCGGCTCGGCTCGGATCCGATAACCTGTTGCGCTGCCGCCGCTGCCGCCGCCGCCCCGCCCGCCGCACAGGTGCCAGGCACGCCCCGCCCCGCCCCGCCCGCAGCACGGCACGGCACGGCACGGCACGGACGGGCCGCCCCTTCCCTGCCTTTCACCGTCCGCTCTCCGCGATTCCCCGCCCCGCCCCGGCCCTTCCCTGCCCTGCTCTGCCCGCCGGGGTGAAGGGGCCCAGCCCAGCCCAACGCGGGGAGACCGCCCCGTCCGAGAACCGCTGCCTGTTCCCGGCCTTGCCCCAGGGGAGTCCCGGAGTGGGTGGGTGTGCGCTCCCGGGGCGGGGAGTGTGTGTGTTAATGTATGTGCGTGTGAGTTTGTGTGTGTTTGTGTAAATGTGCATGCGTGTGAGTTTGTGTGTGAGAGTGTGTGTGCTTGTGCGTAGGAGTTTGTGTGTCTTTGTGTGAGTTTGTGAGTGTGTCTGTGTGAGTTTCTGTGTGTGTGTGTGCGTGCGTGTGTTCGTGTGCGGCTCCCGCGCCACGTCCCGCACCCGCCGGGAGACCGGGGGCCCGTGGCGCACGTACCACCTCTCCCGTCCCCGCGGGAACAAGCACACGCACACGTTTAAAACATACAAATAAATATGCACCGTCCCCGTGTACCGTCCCTCACAGATGCTTTGCGTTATGTTATATATTTAAGGTGTTTCTGTATTTTTGCACATTTTGTGCATGTGCGTACCTAAGTTTCAACCTGGAAATAGATGCTTTAAGTGCAGTGGTCCGTGCTGTGAAGATTAAACTTTCAGGTGGGATTGTGATGCGGGAGTGGGTATAGCGCTGCTGGTGTGGGAGTTGTTCCTGCTCTCTGGGATCTTTTTCAGGATGCCCTGAGGGACTGCAGAGAGATGAGTTGAAGCAGCCTTCTCTCCGTTCCGCTGTAAGGAGGTGATGAGGGAATTGCCCAATTAAAGGTTGGAAAACCCCCGAGTGGCTCTGCCCGTGCCGTCATGAGCATGTTCGTACCCACTGAAGTACATCTGGGCGAGTGCGAGCCAGGGGAAGGCTGAAGTTCTCACACTATCTCAGGAGGCAGTTTGGAGTCACTAAACAAACACTCTGCTCACGGTGGGCTTAAAGAAAGAGGCACAAGGGAACATACAATGTCTTGGGGAAAGTGTAGGCTTTAGGAAAAGAAGTAAGCGATCCAGGATTGCACGATTCAAAAACAAACAAACAAACAAACATGAGAATAGTTTCACTGGTTAAGAGAAATTCAGTAACACACTCCTTCTCCCTTATAAATGGGGAAAGGTTATACATCAGAGCAGAAAGTTTGGAGATGATTTG
This sequence comes from Acropternis orthonyx, assembly GCA_035583155.1. Lineage (NCBI taxonomy): Eukaryota > Metazoa > Chordata > Aves > Passeriformes > Rhinocryptidae > Acropternis > Acropternis orthonyx. Next base: position 61,327,528 of record JAWWEU010000040.1, on the reverse strand, counting down.
CAGGGATTCCAGCTGGGAAAGAGGAGCAGGAAGTTGTGGACAGGAGGAAACTGGAAGTATGTGGCAGAACTGCAGGTAACTGTGGTTTCTCAGGCATATGCCTTTTTTTTGTTTTGTTTTGTTTTGTTTTGTTTGTTTGCTGTGTAGTAGGACAGGACTAGCTTGCATCCTGACCTGGGTAATAGAGCTGTGTTCATTACATCAGTCAGTCATACACTCTAGATGAATACTGGTGGACTGGCAGGAAAAAATTGTAACAGATAAGTGCAAGGATAAAAAAAAAAAGAGGAATGGACAGGATAAGGCAGGAAAAACAATAAGACACATCACAGCTAGGAAGGAATGTAAACTATGTCAGAAAGTCTTTTATACCCTTTTGCTGACATACACACAGTCACAAAAGCATTTTCAGTAAACAATAGATACTACATTCTCAGGCAGTATGAGTGAGGAGATTAGAAAACAGCCTAAAAAATGTGAAACATTTCCTCCCCTCCTCCTTTTCTCTGCCCTCTTCTCCATTCCCGAACTCCAGCACAAACATGAATTCTGGGTAGTTTTTATAGTCAAAACCAATTTGGTTTCACTCAAAATTACACCTGAAATGGATTCAAGATTTAGAAAATACTCTTGTAGAGAGTGTCCTCAAATGCCACTGACACCACATAGAGGTTTACAAGCTCTTGGCATTTCGGCATTGCCTCAGTTGGAAGAACTCTTGAATAGTTATTAACTTAATTTTGCAAGTATGTACATTTATTTGCGCTTGTGATATCTGTGGTAAAAGAAATGGCAGCCTTCTCTGGACTTTAAAATCTTATTAATGAGATTTCTGAGATGGATTTATCTTCTTGTAACTCGGAGTGCTGACAGGAAAGTTGGGGCTGAGGGAAGAGAGGAGAAAGAAAAAATTTTGCCTGCACAGCAATTCAGAAAATGCTTAGCCAAGATCTGTAATAGAAATGAATAAAGGGTTTTTCTTAACTGAAGAAAATAAACAAATGCTACATAACTGACTGTCCCATCAATAGCAATTCCATGAAGTTGATTTATGTTGGATCCCTTCTCAACTGAATTAAAAAAACAAAAAAACAAAAAAACCCAAGTCTTTTGAGAGGGAAATACTTCAGCAGTGCCATTTGTAGGTGTAAAGCAACATAGCTGGGATTATCCCTGAAAAGATTGCAACTGTGATGGATGTTTGCTCACGAGATTTTTGAAAAAGAGAATTAATTATGATGCATATGGTGAATAAGGGATGAGGAACCACATACAAAACCCCCCAAAACATTTGCTTTCAGCCCAGTGTCTGATGGAGTCAAGCAGATCATAAAAAAAGATTTGTTTTTTATAAAACTTATTTCTTATTCTTACCAGATGTGCTTAAACCACGCAACCTTTCTCCATCAGAAGTTTCCCCCAAAAGAATACTGATACTAAAGCTGTGGTAATTGGACTTTTTGGTTGTTTTTCCCTCCCTCCCCTTCGTCCCTCACCGTGTTAGGACTTAGGGAACCAGCTGAGCTTGTACCCTGGAAACAGATTATTTTCAGTTGCAGAAACCTTAGGGGGAACGTGTGTAAATTATGAACATTGAGGTGTTCAGTTTAAACGCGGAACAGCATCTGAAATACACACTGAAATAATGTGTGTGAATCTCTATGACCACAGAAAATGAAGTGCCATTTACTCAGGGTTTGTTTTTTCCCTCCCTTTTTCATTTTAGATCCTATGGTTGAGAGTATTACATGTAAGTGCAGGTTAGGCAAGAACAGCAGGATTCTTTCAACACGTGTCTTTCGTCTCTCTGGTTCGATTGGCGTAATCCCACCGAGGGAAAGGGAACCCACTCCTCTCCGCAGGAAAACCCCTGCGAGGAGCGAGAGGCCACAGTGCCACCGCGTGTTCCCTTCCTAGAACTGCACGGCCAAGCCTGATCCCCTTCCCTGCCCCTGGGAAAACTTGCAAAGCAGACTTGGAGAATACACAGGAAAGAGTTAACTCTTTGCTTAAAAACCTGAGATAGGTATTTTATTACAATTGTGTTTGTCATAGGAGACAGAACTGAATCCATCTGTCTTTTGCACCAGGCATTGGTATCCTGTATTTTCTTCCACTAACATAAATTTCTTTCACCCTAGTGTAGTTTTTGGAAACTGAAGATCTTCTGTTTGGTCCTGTAGGATAATTTAAAGTAAAAACTTTTTTCAGAAACACTTAGAGGAAAAGTGCTATTTTTACATTGGTAATATGAGTGTGACAGCAGTTCTCAGCCTGAAAGAATAAAGCAGTAAGATCTATGATTGAGACTCTCTCCCAGACCTAGACAGAGTTCAAGGGAGAAGCAAATTGCCTGAGGGAAGAAAAGTCACAATCACCTCCCC
>JAWWEU010000040.1:61298382-61317077 GCA_035583155.1 Acropternis orthonyx | reverse complement strand
AACGTTGCCCTTTTGAGCCCACAACCTGCTGGTGCTTGTGTGGTCACTGGGGTCTCGGTCAACGGTCTCCCGCAGAGAAGTACTCAGGAAGACAAACAGTATCTTCTCTTCTATAAAGTATAAATATATGTATTATTATGTATTTCAGTGTAAAATAAATGTTATTAAGAAAAAGAAAGAATCTATGCATCAAACACAGACTATTTTTCTTAAATATAACAATTGTCAAACAGAAGGTCTTGTCTGTGTTCATTTTCAAAAACTGATTTTTAATTGCTACCATTACTTCTTGGTGGTTTATTGTACATGAAGAAAAGTGTGACTGCACTTGTCAGACACTTTTCCTACACAGCATTTTCTTCTTCAGAAATCATATAATCTTGTAGCCTACTGAGAGGTAAATTAAAAAACACTGAGATTTAGTCCTGGAATTGAATCTCCAATTAAAGTTACAATGGCTCAAAGTTTTGTTTATTTTTCTTTTTCAAACTTAGTGAAAGGTTATTTGGAATACGGCTCATGACAATTTTGATGGAGTTCTAGGAAAATGTGCTTATATAATAGTTCACTTCAGTATCACATGAAAACATTGCAATTAAGTTCTCTGTGATTCTCGGTATTCTTTGGTTCATTATGTTTCTTTATACAGATTAAAGACCTTACTCTCTTTTCCCACTTATATATAATTCACTCAGGCATTTGGAGCTGCACTGCTGTAATACTGTACTCAAAACAGAACTAGATTTAGAAGAGCTGAGGGTTAAAATTCATCACCAAAAGATTAATCAATAGGAAATTTATTGCTTTGTTCTTCCACGACATCTGAAGCTTCAGCTGAAGAAAATGGAGGAGGTGATACAAGGCTACCAGAGTAAAAGTAAGAGCCAAGGTACATGCAAGGGGTAATTTTCAAGTTACTGTGTGGAATCCACATAGTAAAAGCTGACTGGAACACAGAAAAGTTCTGCATATTTAAGGATATCCTAGTGGATTCCTGCTGAGAACTAAAGACAAGAGCTATTGAGGTAGTCCTCAGAAAAAGAAAAAAGAGATAGATATCATTTGTACTATCAGGTTTCAAAGGATTTTGGGGTTCCATATGTTCTGGAAGGGGACAGTTTTACTTTGATGTCCTATTTTTAGCTGAGAGTCGTGTCAGCTTCTTAATTTCAAACTGGCAGTGTTTGTTAGGCAGGACCTAAAGATCGGGAAGATCGGGAGGTGAGGAGAAGAGGAGCTATGGCTTACCTTGGGCAAGGTGAAATATGCTTCCAGCATAGAGGTAGGGAGAGAGAGACATTTTCTGTTCTCATCAAGAGGAAAGGATGAAGAAAGAATAGTAAAAAGTGATGGGAAATGTTGTTAGCATTTATTCACACTGAAAGTAGAGCCTTCATGAATTGAGTAATAATAGCAAGAAAATATTTGAACTTGGGGTTGAGTCAGTCTGATCCAAACTTTAATGAACTTTGAATTGTTCCTCTGTATTGTTACTGTCTTTTTAATGGAAAATAATAAAGGATTGGAAACACAGGCAAGTTATATGTTACAATAATAATGAGACTATAAATATACTAAATTGTTGTAATAAACATAAATCTGAAAGTGTAAAGTAAGTTTTTGAAAGTAGCATGTGTTGGGGTATCATAAAATGTCTTATTAAAAAGTTGGATGCTTTATTTTCAAATTTCTACTTCTAAACTTTTTAATGAGACAAACAATAAAGCAAAATGACAATCTCTGTTTGGTCACACAGGCCAGTAAAAGTTTTAAGAAGTTATTTTATGTAAGAAAGAATGAAGGGTGCGTTAACTATCACACTATAAACCAAAATGGAGATACATAAAGTACTAATGAATCTGCATGTTTCATATCCATCATATTATATTCTTCAGAAACTGAAGGTTAGATTGTGGGGTTTTCTCTCCTGCTAAAGCCAAATTGATACAGACTAACTTTTCATAAGGAATTGCAGGTTTACCTGCTTTATGAGTCTGAAGAACATATAGAAAGTGGTGGTCTTTTAATATGATGTGGAAGTAAAAAAAGACAGTTACACTCCAGGACCTTAGAGCTCTAGAAAGAATTTTTGCACAACACTGTAGGAGAAACAAGGATAAAATATGATGGCTATCAAGTAATGACTGGGTAGTGTGACCCAGAGGCCACTGAAGGTGCAAAGCTTGCTGCATGATTTATTTTGAGCAGCAACACCCTCTTTTTTTTTATTATTTTTTCTAATTTATATTGATGTAGCCATGATAAATCATGGCTGAAATAAAGACATTTTTTGCATGTCAAACAAAATGATGGTTTGAAAGGCGTGAGTTTTACCTACAACCATCAGGAGAGCTTTTAGCTTTAGATTTAAACTCCATGAGATGCATCCAAGATGTGATAATCATTAATGGATTCAAAATCTCTCACAAATGTAGATGACTTCTACAGAGAAAAACAAAAGGGTTGCTTTGGGCATTCAACTACTAGAGATACTTCAGTTCACAGAAATAACCTGTATTGTGACAGAGGGAAGCTAAATTTAGCTAAGTTAATGGTACTTTTCAAGAGTGAGAGGTACTGTCTTTCATGAAATATTGATGGGAAATATGGAAAACCCCAATTCAAATAATGGAATAAATCTCTAAAAGTAACAATAAAATAAAAGAATAATTTGTGTTGCAAATGACATCTAAAGACCATCTAGTCCAACGCCCATGCAGTGAGCTGGGACATCTTCAGCTAGGTCAGGTTGCTCAGAGTCCTGTCCAACCTGATCTTGAATGTTTCCAGGAATGGGGCATTCACCACTGTTCTCTCTGGGCAACCTGTACCAGTGTTTTACCACCCTCTCTGTAAAAAACTTCCTTATGTCTAACCTAAATTGTCACTCTTCTAGTTTAAAACCATTACCCCTTGTCCTATTGCCACAGACCCTGCTAAAACATTTGTCCCCATCTTTTCTGTAAGCCCCCTTCAAATACTGAAAGACCACAGTGAAGTCTCCCTGGAGTCCTTTCTGGTCAATCCCAACTCTTTCAGCTTGTCTTCAAAGGAGAGGTGTTCCATCCCTGTGACCATCTTTGTGGCCTTCATGTGGACTTACTTCAACAGGTCCACGTCCTTCTTATGCTGGGGGCCCCAGAGCTGGGTGTGGTACTCAAGGTGGGGTCTTACAGGAGTGGAGTAGAGTGGGAGAATCACCTCCCCTGACCTTCCGCCCATGCTGCTTTTGATGTAGCCCAGGATACAATTGACTTTCTTGACTGCAAGCACACATTGCTGGTTCATGCCTAGCCTTTCATCCAACTGGCACCCCCAAATCCTTCTCAGCAGGGCTGATCCTAGAGTAGGCTTCTATTTGATGCAAACATTAGATCATAAAAATACATAAGAATATATAGAGATTAGCAACACTATCCTCACCAAGTAACTGCTTGTGTTATAGCTCTGGCAGCAAACTAAAATGATACCAAAGTGTGGGGTTGCTCTTTAAATCAGTTTAGTTTGGGAGTCACCAAAGCCCTGGAAAACAGAGGAACTACTGCATTATTGTCCAGCACATCTCAGAAGAACCAAGATAAGACATTGCATAGAGATTTCCCATCTGTGATGTTAGTGTTATATACACAGACCTTCCCCATGGCTTTCTGGTCTGCTGCTCTTTGTTCTTCCTGTGTTGCTGCACAGTGCCCGACCGATTTCCCCCACTGTCTCGGATCTTTATGAAACATTAAATTTCTTTCCTGGGAGTTGTTGACTAGCTAGCTTTTATTAGATTTTACCCCTCCTCAGTCTGTACAAAGTCTGCAACCAGGTGACATTCCCCTGAACTTCCCAGAAAAGCAATGTAGGAAAGCAAGTTCTTGCAGGTTGTTGAGCATTTAATTTTCTTTGTATGTTCATGTGACTCTTCCATCATTGGAGGTCTGCATTAATCCACAAGGCTAGGGTTCAGTGATTTTGGTGGCTTTATTTTGTAAGAGGAGGACCAGGAATTATGAGAATCATCAAAGGGAGCAGCAGAGCAACAGGGACTGTGAGGAATGGCTGGTTAGGCACATGTGTTAGTGTTTATTAGCCATGCATATGCCATCTGCTGAAGGAAAACAAGCAATAGGAGGCTAGTCATGATGAGTGGAAAAGATGTGAGAGCAGTGCTAGGACTGGCCTAGATGTTTCAGCTGAAAGGAAAAGAGACAATTAGGGAGAAAGTGCAAAGGGAGAGGAGGACTAATCAACCTGGCTCCGGGAACACAGAAATACTTGTCAGCGTCTGGTGTGTGTTTTTTCCTGGCTTTGTTGCTGAGGACTAATTGTTGAATAAGACAAATATTAGGACTGGAGACAGTGCTCACTGGATTTTGCTTCTCCTCACTTTGGAGACTTTTCTGTGAGTCTCTCAGGGGAGAGGGAATTATTTAACCTAATCACATGAAACAGTTAATGTCATTGAAAGGTTCCTTCCTTGGGAATTAGTACCTGGCATAAAAGTTCTCAAACCATTGACAGACAGTATAGATTAAAGCTTGCAACTTGAATTAAGAGGACTACAGGAAAAGAACACCAAGGTTATAAATTCAAGGATTTTGAGTTAAGAAAATGTCAGAACTAAGACAAACATAGAATACATACAGTTCTAGCCTGGCCAACACAAATCTGGTAATAAATAACTTACAGGAAAATTTGCAGTGGAAAGGGTCAGAGTAAACAAATAAGGGCAGAGGTACTTTTCAGCTGTAAGAGGCAACAGAACAAACAATGGAGGGAGAAACATCATAAGGCAGTGAAGGACTATTCCAAAATATTGCAAAATGACTCATCTGTTGTTTAAATGCCTATTGATATGATAAGAACTTCAGATTATGATCAGTAAATACACTGAAGGAACCTTATGAGAACCTGACTGCATTAAGCTGAATTTTCAAAATGACTCAAATGAAGGATTGGCCAATCTCAGCAATAAACTTCAGCTTCTTTTGGAAATAAGACTTTAATGCTGTGACATTAATCTTGCAAGTACATTTTTATTCCCCAAATAAAATTGGAAAGAAAGAAAAGAAACTACAATATGAAGAAATTGGAACTTAAGAATTAAATGGCTTTGCCAAAAATGCTGAGTATGAACATTCTGTGTGTATTTTCCGTGACAGCTGAAGATAACGAAGTACCCAAGGGGCTTTTCTCAGTATTTGCCTTGGACATCAACTCGAAAGCATAAATCACAAAAGTATTCCTAGGGATAAAAACTGACCTGTTGTATTACCTTGTAAGCACACAAAATTGTTTTGGGAATGAAATATAAAATGGAGGTGCAATTCTGTATTCTCACATGTGAAACCTTAAAGAAGCCATTTCAAAAGAGTGCATAAAAATCTCAATACTGTATATAACATTTACTATGACCAGTGCTGAAAGGAGGTCATTTTGCTACATTTTTTCTGTCTTACTGTGTACTAGCAGCTGTCTCAGAACAACCGTTTCATTTTCTGTTCTACATAGTTCTGCTTTGGATGGATAGTAATATTAGCTGAAATTACACTTTCTATCTCCAGCCACTCTTCTGTTGTCAGCTATGCTTTCATGTTCTGATTTGTAGAGCTTTAGACTGACTTGTGTCTCGTGCCTGCTTTAGCTGATTTTTCAGTAACAACCCTCAGTAACATCAGGAGTGTCTGAAGAAAAGTTAGTATTTCTTGCAAATAAAGATGGAGAGCAGGGTAGTTTAACTACTTAGCAATAGAAAAACATGGAGCATATTTAATTTCAGAAGTTTCATAGGGCTTAAAATATTGATTACTTAGGACTTTCTTTTGATATCAAATGATTACTTGCTTGTTTTTCCAACAAGATGCCCTATAATTTTGAACGATAATTGAATCCTTTAGTCTTTTAAAGACAGCAAGAGAAATACATTATGTCTCTTTCAGATTAATTTTGCTGGTAAAGGCATTGAAAGACGGCTCTTTGCAGAGCATGAACTAAAAAATTCAGGCATTGCTGCAACTACCTTTTTCTTTTATTCTCTTTCTTTCTCTTTCTCCTTCTCCTCTCACTTTCTCTCCTCCTTCTCCTTTTGCTCTTCTTTAACAGCAGCCTTGAATATGAGCAGAGGTGTGTACTTTTATGTTGGTGAAACAGGGAATGTTTTTTGTCTGAGTGCTGAATCACATACCTAAGTGATGAGCATAAAGAAACTCGAGAAGGTAGAAAACCAGACATAACACTTGGCTTTTTCCTACCATATACCTTTTTTATGTGTGTGTGCATGTAATTAACTCTAAATTTCATTTTCTACATTAAATTAGCTCTTTCTGAAGCCAACTTTGTATTATTTTTTTATTTTTATTTGGTTTAAAAGTTTCAAACCTATACAGGAAATTTTTTGTTGAGGAAGTTAAATTTTGCTGTATTAAAATATACAAACCAAAACATAAGACTGATTTAAACGCCAAATTAATTTCATGCTCAAAGATTATTAAACGATCATCTGACAATGAAAATACACTAACTGCCCTACAGTTGACAAATAAAAAGGCATTTTACATGTATTATGTGGGATGCACAGGCTAAATATCAATTCATATATTGCCTAGTTGTAATTTTAAATTGTGTTCAGAATTATTTAATTAACTTCATAATTATCAAGTAAAAAGGAGCTGAAGCATACAATCCAAAATCAAGCAAACCAAAATCTCAATTAACTGTTACAGAGTTTGGCTCACACGTGTAGTGCTGCAGTTGTCAACAAAACTGTAGTTAAAAACCAAAAGATTAAAACTAGAAGAAGTTCAGAGGAGGATTCCAGATGAGCCTGTGGGGAGAGGGAGGTAAACATGGACCTGTTGGAGTGAGTCCAGAGGAGAGCCACTAAGTTAATCAGAGGACTGGAGCACCTCTCCTATAAAGACAGACCGAGAGAACTGGGATTGTTCAGCCTGGAGAAGAGAAGGCTCCAGGGAGACCTTAGAGCATCTTCCAGTATCGAAAGGTGCTACAAGAGAGCTGGAGAGGGACTTTCCACAAGGGCATAGAATGACAGGAGGAGGGATGATGGCTTTAAGCTGAAAGAGTGTGGATTTAGATTAGATATTAAGAAGAAATTCTTGACTGATGGTGAGGCACTGGAACAGGTTGCCCAGAGAAGCTGTGGATGTCCCATCCCTGAAAGTGTTGAAGGCCAGATTGGACGGGACTTTGAGCAACCTGGTCTAGTGGAAGGTGTCCCTGTCCCTGACAGGAGGCTTGAAACTAGATAAGCTTTAAGATCCATTCCAACCCAAACCATTCTATGGTTCTGTGTTAAGACTGTCAGGTAGATAACTGATGTCACTAGAGCTGCAAATGCTTATGTCAAAAGTATAATTCAGCATGTGTCATATAGAAGAAACCCCAATGTATTCCTAAGCAAAGGAAAACAGCTTTCCAAGTGATCACTGTTCTGTATAGTGAATGTGACACAAAAAGTGCTCTGGAAGAAGTGGTATGTGATCATGGGTCATGATCCCTCTGTACAACCCTTTTTCATCTTCTCTTTTTCCATGAAAGGTTTAAGATCAGTTAAATATTGTCATTTGTTATCCAAGGCTATAGTGAAAAAAGATAAAACACAGTCAATAAAGGTGATCTAGATATTGATGAGGTGCAAAGGTCAGTCACAGCTCTTCCACCATAGATTTTTCAAAAAGGGTACAGCAGAAGTTCCATCTGATATCTGAGGTAAAACCAGGAGATGGCCAAGGCTGAGGAAAGGACTTTCACTTTTATTGTTATAGATGCTGAGCCAAGAGTTGGAGATCTTTGTGTCCTCCAATCTGTGGTGACTTTCATGAGGCAAGAAAAGGGGGAAATCAAAACTGTCTAGGACCAACAATTTGAGGAATTTATAACACCAGTTAAAGTCTCAGTGGACTCTCAGGGACTGGATTTTATGACTTTGCTGTATTAGGTTGTTTGTGTGAGATAAGATGAGGCCAAGAGGCCAATTTTTAATTGACCACGGTAATTTTCACAAATCATTATAAGTGACCTTTATTTTCAGCCTTAGCAGATACTAAAATGTAATGGACCATCACAGTTTTATTTACACGCTTCTCCTTGGAACCAAGATTCTCTAAACCTTGGTTAAGGCAGTTAATAAAATTGTAATGTTGGACTATCTTACACTTCAGTTCCATCTGCCACACCTTTTCTGTGGTAAAGTAGAGGCCCTGATCTTAACAGCACCTAGTTGTGTCACTCTCATGAGCAATTAGAAAAATTAAAAACATAAAATTTCAATGATAAAATAAATCCAACTTCACATTGCCTCAAAGTGTTACCAGGGTTGGTACATTTTCTCAAATGTACTTATCCTCACCTGAGTAAGAAAAGCAGAGCTGGACAAATCTCCCTGAGGTTCAAAAGTGCAACTTCCACATTGGCCTAGCTCTGATTTGTAAGTAAATGAGTGCAGTCTGGACAGACATTTCCCTTTCATTTTGTCAAGCCTTCCTTAGGTTTGTGCCAAGTCAGTCTGAATATGATCTTTCATCATATTCCTGAACTGCTCCTGTCCTTCATTTTGATATGGATTTTATTTTCCAGCAGTGATCTTGGAGCACAAGTAACCCTTTGCTCCATCAACAAGATGCAGGCTAATATAAAGTAAGGGGAAATGGATCCCTGTATCAATCTCACACCGCACTCCTCCAGCTGGGAGTATTGAGAATGGGACATCCTCACACTGTGCACTTGGAAGTGCTGGTTTGGAGTGTCCATGGGGTAGCATAAATACCTGCTCCAGTCCCTGACAGAAGGAAAATCCCCTAGGTGAGCACATTTTAGTATTGAAAGGAGCTCACAGAGGAATGTGGCTTGCATTGATGTGGTTATGTGCAGGAAATGCTTCAATGTATGTTCAGAGCTGGGGAGACTTGGCAGTGATGCCAGAGCTCAGGTGTGGCAGGAAAGTGGCAAATGCACATAGGTGTTGCACACTTTGCCAAAACATCATTCCTCCTAAAGCAACAGGCTGAGATTTCCCCCAAATCATAACCTTTGGTATAGGAAAGAGATAAGCGGGACCAGAATAGCTTTGCACAATGAAGTTTGCCATATACAGCTGGGAGGGACTTCACTTTGGTGTCCTTTCTCAAGGACAGTCTCGAGTTGAAAATGTCTTTGTGGGACCCACCCTGTCCTGAGTACAGCTGAGGGCCTGAAAACCAAAACACAAGGGCAAAGAACCATCCCCCTGCTCCAGACCAAAATGCAGTGAAGTCCTCTCCACCCACTCTGGATGAGTAAGGAGATCACAAAGATGATGTCACAAATCCATTTGGTTTTCACAGGGCCTGTGCCAAAATGACCGATACAAACCCTGATGCTGCCACATGGAATCTCAATGGTATCCAGTGCAAGAACACTGTGAGGGGGAGAATCCACTACAACAAGGTGCCCAGAGATCTTGTGGAGCTTCCATTCTTGGCGATACCTAAACTTGGTTTGACACAGCCCCAAGCAACCTGCTTCTGGCCGACCTCGCTCTGAGAAGGGGATTGGACTAGACAGTCTCCCAGGGACCCTTCCAGTCTCAACTACTCTGTGAGACTGTCCAGGTCAAGCTCCAAAATGTAATTAAAATAATATTGTCTAATTTCAGGATATAATTTGTATGTAATTTAATTTCTGATCCACCTGTTTAAGGCATGGGCAAATTCATAAGGTAATTGTAATTGAAAAAAAGTTATGCCTTTAACACAAATCACATATTACAAAACTCTTATTCTTGCAGAAACTCAATTAAATATGTGTTTTGAGAAAAATAGATGAAGGTAAGTACCTACTAGCAGAAAAGCAAGTTCTATCCAGGAGATTTTGATGCAGTGCCATTTTTGATTATATTTATTAAGATTTGTTTGCTAAACTGATCTACCTATTTTCATCTAATTAAAATTAATTACAAGAGGAGTAATTATGCTTGCAGTCAGACTTTCTACACTGAGCAGATTATTTACTTGAGTGCTAATTTTACAGCTGTGTCTGATTTTGCAGTATTGGATTTTAATATGTGGATGCTCATCTTTCTTCTTTCATAGTTTCTAAAATGAAATTACTTTTGTGTAATTACTGAGACTTTCAAGAGCCATTTTGATCAGGATTGAGATAACTTACCACTTTATCATGGAAAGATGGATTTTAAGCTGAGGAAATAGATGTGTTATAAACATATACTGAATTTATGTTACTGTTCTTTCTCTGAATAGTATTAGAAGATTGATTTTATAAACATATATATATATATATATATATATATATGTACCACTGGCTTATGCTGAACACATAGAAAAGTATCTGTTCAGTTAAGAAATAGGACATATAGGAATTGACAGTGTATTGAAATCAGTGGGCATGGGATCAGTATCCTTCATGTAAGGAAGTTGTTTGCTCATATTAATACAACAATTTGTTTATGTCTGCTTATAAATGTATATTATATATTTAATTAAATTATGAATGGTTTAAAAATATGGTTCAGCACTGTATCTGGAACATGAATATAGGAGTTTTTATATTTTATTGAATATAAATTTCCTTGATACAATCAGAGGTGATACACAGAAATTAAAAGCTCTAAAAAATTGTAAAAAAGTCTGTTAGTTTACACATCAGCCTCAACCTGCAACATGAGACTGACATCAAAGTGGATGGGGTTGTGTTTTGATACAATTGTGGGGAAAAGGAAAAGAACACTGTAAGTGTAGGATCAGCTGCTCAGGGCTGGTGGCACAGCGGTGAGCATGGCAGGCTGCGTTCTCTCCCCATATATTTCTCACTCATTCTAGTTAAGAAACAAATTGTACACCATGATTACTTTATTAAGAAGTAATACACTAGCTTTAAGAATAAATTGGCCAGTGCCTACTGTGCACCAGTGATGAAATTAAAAGAACATAGCTCCTGAGAGCAGAAACTGAACTTACTATCCAGGGGGTATTTGCTCTATAAACCAATAATACCTGAACATGACTAACTTATTCAGAAATAACAACTGGCTTGACAATGAAAGCAATTAATCAACTTTTAAAAGCAAGATCCAGTGTAGTATGTTTATTTCAAATAGCTAAACAAATTCTTTATAAGAGTTGTATATCTGAAATACCTGTTGTCTATAATTATTAATAAGTTATATTCCTGCAAACCTAATAGAATGCTAGAATGAAGTGCTTTGCTTTTGTTCGTTGTGGTGGCTCCTATTTAGCTAAGATAAAATGCACTGAAATTTGCTCATGTAAGCTGATAAAAATTGTTAAGAATTGAAAAAATGTAAGGGATGTATCTTGATTATTTGTCAGTTTGGGTTCCCCCTCCCCCTCCCCCATTATAACATCTAGGTAATGTTGCAGTGCAACATAAAAAAAGTATAATGAGACTAATCAAAAACTCAGACAAATATTTCTCCTTGATTGAATTTTCTGATTATCTGATATAACCAGAACACACTATCCTCTTTAAAAATGTGATGCACAGTAATAAATGGACCAATGGAAATATAGTAATAATATTGCATATATACTATTCATTAAAAAGGACCAAAAAGGACCCAAACTCAAATGTATTTAAAAATGCATTCTTTAATGTTATTCAAACAACACCATTTTCTTTTCTTCAATGGATGTCGTACTGCCATACGAATGCGCCAAGCACTTTTAAAGCATGTTAGGGTAAAAGGAGAAAATTAAGAGAGAGACTATGTTGAATAAAGATTTTAATCTATAATATTTTGATAATAAGGTTTAAAAAGAGTTTAATAACATGCTTGAGATGTATACCTGAGAACTCCTATTTATTTGTTATTTAAACAGGAGTCCTTATCCTTTAGGAAAAAAAAAAAAGGGAAAATATTAACTAAAATCAACATCATTCATCTGCAAATCGGTTTTGCAGATCTCCAAATACACAAAGTTTGTTGCTTTTCTTTAAACAGAAGAGGAGAGCAAAGAGAGGATGCTATCAAGGGAGTTTTCTGATTATTCTTGAGTTATTTTGCCTCATAACTATTCAGTGGTGCTCTTCTTAAATGGAAATTCCTGCATCACTCTGTTTTTTCATGAGTTTTTTCAAATCTGCTTGACCTTCCCTTAGGAAATTTGAAAACAGCAACCTTTAGTAAGATTTCTAGACCAATCTTTTCAAATAAAGGGAGAAATTTCAGCTCCATGGAAATAAATTCAGCAAGATATTCTGCCGAGATTTCACTGAGAGTTTAATGCCCAGATCTTTTAATCTCAAAAAAATTGATAATATCTTTTTGTCTAACTATCCTGGTTTTTTGATTGACTCAAAAATTTAACTAATTTGTAACTAAATAAAGCAAATCTTATTTGGAGGATTTTTAATGTGCAAGTGAAACGTTATGGAGACCTCACATTCCACAGGAGGGAGCCTCTCTCCCGCTGAGCTCGAAGCAGGACTCTGGTATAGGATGATTTTTTCTTTTGAAAACTGTATAAAAAGATAGTGACACGTACAGAGAGTTATACCATGTTGGAGTAACTTTTGCAAAAATAAAAGGGACACCTCCACTCCCTTTTAATTATAAACAAAACTTTGGGATAAACAAAACATATGCCCTTGAAATATTTGCAATATTTATAACAAAACACTGAAGTAATTTTCAAAGATACATCCAAATTTGAATCTTCCTGTAAATTTTGCACTGAAAACTGTTTTTCATAAATTAATAGTTTTATGAGTAGCTGAAATAGGTTTAAAATACTCATTTTCACAAAAAAGAAGCTGTTTTGGAACACTGCAAAATGAAAGGGTCTTTGAAATTCCTCATGAGTGACTTTTATAGAATAATGTTCAAATTCATGAACCAGCCTTGCTGAAAAGGGTAGATTTTTAGTTGTACATATTAAAGTAGTATTGTCTGAGGTAAGTGTTATAAAAGCACACAGGATGTGTTTATTATGTTGGCAGAGATTGTGGCAGCCCTGGAAAGCTCATGTGCATTTGGAAGGATAAACCTAAATGGACTTCTTGTCCTGCAGGCTGTTCAGGAAATTAAACTTACAAAGGATGGAGTTTAACTAGTTCAGGCACTCAGGAAACAGGGAAAAGATTGAAGTAATCTTAATAAAGACAAGTGGCAGCAGCCTCCATGCCAAACTAAAAGCTGTGCTCGGTTCTTCCCACAGGACAAGAGTCCAGATATTGAATGTCTGGTTCTGGCAACCCCAGCTCAGGCACTCCACTTCCAATGCAGGAGTTTTCACTTGAACTTTCTCTAATGCTTTGAATTTGCTTCACGGACAAACTTCCAGGGAAGTCTGGATGCAGCAAACATATTTTGGATTACCCTTTGGGAATGCTTCAGGACAGGATAGACTTGTGGATTTTTAAGAGATGGGTCCTGCTATTGGCTTGCAGGTGATCTCAGCCCTGCAGAAAGGTAAATAAGATTCATGTTCTTACCTGGCAACCACCTGAATGAGGCCTTGGCTGTGTAAGAGGGCACTTGTGAATGAAATAGCAATTTCTGATTGTGCGAGTTTTTGCTAATCACAAATGCAAGTTAGTGAACACCACCACTGACCACAGTGGCCAAATGCATGACACCTGCATCTTCTGCAATGCTAGACAGTGTAAGCACGGACAATAAACAGTATCTTTTCTCCATCCTGCTGTCTCAGGTCACATATTTTACCATAATAATTATGGATCAATGGGTCATCGAGCTGGATGCTGTGTTTCTGGTAGGTAGCAGTGACATAGTGTGACATTGAAATAACTGCAAGAGTCCTTACTTAAAGGAATGACTTCTCATCAGTATTTCAAATGTAATCTGAATAATCACAGCTTGCTGAGTGCTCCTGAGACTCTATGGAGCCATCAGGGAGCTGATCCACCTAGACCAGGTATAACAGTATAGAGGTCAATCATGCCACATTTTTGTAACCTGAAACAGACAGATCATGGGCTCAGCTCAAGTGAAGAAAGACTGGCCTGGAAGTCATCTTTCCCTGTAAAACAGAGGATCTGTGCCTGTCTTGCCAATATGTCCAAACATTAGTGCCGGAATGGACATAAACATCTTCCTCAGCTGCATGAAGTTACTCCTTGTCCTATCACTACAGTTCCTGACAAAGAGATTGTAGTGATAGGACAAGGAGTAATGGCTACAGATTAAAAGAGGGGAAACAGGTTAGGAAGAAATTTTTTACTATGAGGCTGGTGAGACAGGTTTCCCAGGGAGGTTGTGGATGCCCCCAACCCTGGCAGTGTTCAAAGGTTGGAGAAGGCCTTAAGCAACCTGGTGTAGCAGGAGGTGGCCCTGCCCATGGAAGCGGAGGCTGGGACTGGATGATTTTAAGTGCTGTTCTGACCTCTGAACACTGTATGATTTTATGATTCGAAGTACTGCCTTGCATGCCTCAATTCTTAGTAATCTGCTCTACTCTTCTCTCTGCTGGGACTTTAACTGATAGCACCACCAAGACAGTCTGACATTGACATCAAAACCATTTCCAAAGTTGTTTTTTTTTTTTTTTTTTTTTTTTTTTTTTTTTTCCTAGCTGTTTTTCACACAGCTATGGTCAGTGTCTCTGTGGCATGGCCTGTCTTAACCTGAGATGTGGTTCTTTCCAGAACTGTGCTCCTCAAGAAATTCTTCAGAGTCCCTGGTGCAATGCTGTGCAACTCTGTTCTCACCAGGAGCACTGGAAGACTCTATTTCCTCAGGTGTTCCTGCAGGAAGAAAAAGTCATCTTTCTCATGTCTTCTTAAGACATGCAGGCACCACGCAATGCAAGAGAAGCCTACATGACTAATGGCATCTACATCTCAAGGTCACAAGCTTCTTTAAGTTCAATATCTTTTTTTTGGTCTGGTATATCAATAGATATAACAGAGTAGAAGTGTTGGCCAAAATGCAAAGGGTAGCTTTTATCACATAATGCAGCAGAAAAATTTGGGAAAGTCCTTATTATTGTTATTGTTACTACTACTACTAGGATCAATATTAATAATATTTTCTTGCAACAACAATTATTGTTGTAATAACCATAACAAAACCAGTAGTAAGACTTTGGAGAAGAATTTTTCATGTTTCTTTTGAAAAGATATTTCCCAGAAAAAAATTAATTAAAAAGGAAATGTCTCTCAAAATCTATGAGCAGGTTGAAAAAGGCTTCTTGTGATGATAATCCCATCATAACCTTAACTCTAGAATACTCAAAATATGTACTCTTTCATATTATGCACACAAATGCCATGTATAGAAATATGAATCTTTGAAAACTTTATACCCTGACAAATAAATATCTGTGGACTCTACTGAGCTTACAGTTCCTTTCCTGTTGAATTGCACTAACACAAAACAATCCTTATAGGGATTACTTAAAATGTCTCACTGGAGCAGGAAGCCCTAAGCGAGGAAATCTGATACCTGAAAAATGGTAAGTAAAATGTCACATTATTTTGTGGACATTATTACTTTTTTTTAAATATAAATTCCAGTAAACTTTGGGGTACACAAACCATTTAAGACAAACCAGTAAAAAGCATCAGATCTAAAATAATCTAAATTTTTCCAAATATTTTGTCTAGATGATATGGTGAATTGTGGAGATCCTGTTCTGTGTGGCAATACACACATCTAAAAATGGAAGCTATGGGACAGAGAAAGGTGGACCCACCACAACTAGACAAGGTGAAGATGCTTCTGAATTATCATTTAGAAAGGCTCCAGATAATACATAAATACAGACCTAAATCCATGCTGTACTAGGGAATGAAATGAAGTTCTTCCCAGAAGTAAGTTGGTCATCCACAACTGTGCATGAATGAAACAGGAGCACCAGAGCTGAAATGTTGTTTAAGAACCTGTGAGTTGCTGTGGAGCTCACAGCTACCTCCCTGCGTTCCCTACAGAAGGAGGAGTGGTAAAAAGTGGCTTTTATCCCCAGAGCACTCAGATTTCCCCAGGAATGAAGTGGATCTCCTCATTAACAAGGGAAAATCTGGAAAAACTCTGAGACCTTTTCTCCTCTGGATTTTTAGCATATGTATCGGGGATAGGGAGAAAGTAGTTCAAAGGGGTTAAGTGTCCTGGCAGAGGTTGTAAAGCTGATCACTATTGGAATGGGGACAACCACGCACATTCCTGTAAGCTGTATCAGACAAAGTCACTATCTCACAAGTATTTTAAAGAGTTAATAAGGTCTTTCAGAAACCATCTACATATTGAAAGTGAAAGAGATGGTCCTGCATATTTTATGAGATATTTTTCAACTGCAGGGATAAAATTTCAAGTGGTATTTCATATTTTTTTTTTTTCCCCCCCTAGAACCACTGACACAATTATTGTTTTACAGCATTCTTAGACTCAAGATCCATTTAATAATGTGGGGGAAAGAATATAAAATGCAATGGAGACAGCAACTGAATGCTGTTTGTTTCTCATTGAGTATTTCCCAGGAGGACCATGTGTAGAAGAAAGGTTTTAACACTTTATGTTTTTGCATGTTAGCTCCAGTCAGAAGTGTAATGGTATATGTTTAAAAATATGTATGTTAGAGAATATTATCTGAGCACACACTAACACATGTTATTTTTACCATTTCAGTGTCTTGTCTTCATTCTTTAAAGACTGGACAAACTGAAATATTTTATCCTTCCTTGGCTGAAACTAATAGTGAGAAATACATCAAAATAACAGTTCCTTTTTTTTTTTTTTCCTTTTTCGTCAGGGGAAAAGCTAATGGACACGATTTCTCAAAACACAATCACCTCTGATTAATTAGTCACTTTCTCTACCTCCATCAACTATTCCTGCTCTCTTCTCCTTACCTTTTATGTTTCATTCTGAAAATAACCTTCCACACTTCCTTTTCGATATCCGTCTATACCTACCTTAGCTCAAATTTGTTATATTTATGGCAAACTAAGAATTAGAATGAGACTGTTTTATAGTGCTACATTTGCTATTAACAGGCCTGTGTTGTACATTACCCCTTAATTTGCTTTCTAGCATTTTCCATAATATTAGAGGAGACCCTAAAATGAGTTAATAAGTCAGGGGGTCAATCAGCAGTGCTTCTGAAAAGGACAGATTTATTGTAAATAGCAATGGGATCTGCTTGAAATAGAAATACTTAAGGGCCCAATTTATACCTCAAAACCAAATAATCTTCCTTGTATTTTAGCAGATCATTAGGAAAACTGAGATATTGTGCTTTTAAATGTGAAAGAGTGGCTGCTATTGAAACAGAAGTAATTATGTCCTGGTTTTGACTGAAATAAATTATGTTATTAACAGATTTGTGAGCTGTCTGCATTCATCAGTCAGATGAATTGACAATGTGATCTTCTATAGTATATAGGTATTTGTGAAAGTATGAATGGCTGAGGTGAGAAAACACAAGGTGCTTACTCAGAAATCCAAACCAAATTTGATTAGTAACTGTGTAAATAAAAATGCAGTGAAGCCAGGTAATATAGGAAACTCTTGTTGCTGTTTCCATGTTCATTTGATTTTTGTAACGCATAAATATGTTAGTAACTGCATAGATCACCTAAATTAGTTTAATTGAAACATATAATTGATTCCAAAGTGATAACCAAACAAAAAACTGAATTATGTTTTGTATACTATTTAGCCAACAACATTATTAGTCTTGCTTCTGAACTAAATATGCTTACTTGTGGTTTGTGAAGCAGAGGCTTAAGCACACACAGGTTCTGATTATATATCCTATTTTATAATAATAATCATAACTGAAATTTCATCTTTTCTGCATGTACTATACAGCCAACCATAAAGAAAATTCAGTCCCTGTATTGTCACAAAATCTGTCTCTCAAAAGTTAAATGCACATAGAATGTTTAAAATAAACCTAAAATCTAATACAAATATGAAGTACATTAAAACACAGGGGATGTTCCAGAGGTTTTGAAGCTGATGTCAAAATGTAAGAGCATTAAAGGGATAAGTGTCTCATTATAGTCAATTTGATATAGTGTCAGTTAAAGTAATAGAACAGTTTCACAACAAATTTAGGTGAAAATAGTATAATTAAGGTTGATTGATATGAATTTATGAACAACTGATCTCCCATGACTCAATTAACTTTGTACTTTTTATTATGACTTAATTCATAGAAATAATTGTCTGTGCCCTGTACCTGGGCTTCCACAGGGTTGGTTGACCTGCTTAGATCTAGGAACATGAATACCCAAACCAGCACAGCACATATCAAGTGACTACCCAAGTCAGATATACCAAAATCTAATGGAGTATGGAGAACTTTCTCTCCTAGGCAGCTTCAGGTAAGTTTTTGAAAGAAATCTGAAAACATTGTTGCTTTACTCTTTGGCAATTAAAAATTCCAGAGTGTCTTTGAAAAATAAAGAGGCAAGTCCTCAATACAAAGCCATTTCAGCCACTTCATAATTGGAGTCTATTAAAAAAAAATAGACATAAATCCACACGTGATATTAAGAAAATAGGTCACATTTACAGAAGCATTAAAGGCTAAAATGCTGTCTAGCTATGAAATTCCCTTGGGCAGCATCCCTTTGTGAGAAAAATTTCTCTTTTATTAAATTTAGGAAAACAACAGAGTCCGTGGAATGAAGAAAAATAACAAGTAGGAAAAATTTACTTACAACACGTGTTGGGTGCCTTGGCCAGGTAGATCCAAAAGCACACC
>JAWWEU010000040.1:61285308-61298282 GCA_035583155.1 Acropternis orthonyx | reverse complement strand
TGATCTCCTGGTCCTTCCCCGTGTTCGGGGTGGACTCGGAGGAGGAGTTGTGTCGGGACTCTGTGCCCCAGCACCTCCATCCTCCTCAGGGTTATAGGGAGGGGGGCTCTCTGAGAGTACTTCCAGAGGATCCCACTTGTAATCTTTCTTTTTCTTTTGGTCACTTTTCCTCTCATCTGCCATAGAGACTGGAAATAAGTTCACAGTCTCCACCCAACAAGCAGCATATTCGCTCTCCTCTGGGTTAAGTGGTTCCTTTTTATTCACATAATCTTGTAGTGCCTGACACAGCCAACCTTCAGTTGACCCAAACTGGGGCCAAAAAATGCAATCCATCTTTATTGGTTCTTCTCTCCACTCGTACATACAATATTGTATCATTATAGCTTTATTTTTCTTTTGGGTCCATTTTGATCTCTCCCAGCTACTTAACATTTTTCCCAATGGGCTGTCATGGGGAATATTGAGATTGTTTTTTGACTGTCCTTTCCCCTTTTTCCCTTTAGCTTCTCTACTTGTCTCCCCACCCATTACGGCGATACTTCTTATGCTTTTATAAGGGATAGCAACAAAAAGTGTCTGTATCTCAAACCACTTCAAGTCCTCTGTGCTCTTTAGATGTTCGCACTACCCGGACACACTCTTTCTAGAACCTCTTGTTTACACTGGAATTACGTGCGGATGACCTGAATCTCTGCTCCCACACGGCGCTGTAACCTTGGCACGGGGAGACTTCGCTTTGCTTACAACACTACACTTGCGCTGGGAAAAACTTGTCCCCTAGCTACGCCATCCCAGGACCACTCCGCCTCTGGCCCCTCAGCTGCCGCGGGGACCGCGTCAATCCCCGCCGCCCCGGGACCGCTCCGCTTCTGGCTCCTCAGCTGCCGTGGGGATTGCATCACTCCCCACCACCCCGGGACTGCTCTGCCTCTGGCCCCTCAACTGCCGCGGGGATTGCGTCACTCCCCACCACCCCAGGACCGCTCCGCCTCTGGCCCCCCCTGCTGCCGCTGGGACACACTGCCCTCGGCCACGCCCCAAGAAGGTGCCGCCAGGGAGTAACCCCCCCAACTGCCAAAAGGCATCTCGCCGGGGAGTAACCCCTCTCCCGGCCGCCGAAAGATATCCCACCGGGGAGTGACTGAACTTCTTGTGTCACGTGGCCAGAGCCCCCCCTCCCTGCCTCTGCCAGGCTATGCCAGGGCAAAAATAATTCCTAAGCCCCTGAGGAGTATCCAAGCGCACTTCACATCAGCCGCTTCGTTACTTCACTGGCCAGGTCCTTCGCAGGAGACTGGAAACACGGTTAGAAGAACTCCTCTTTCACCTCGTGTCTTGTGACACGTCTCATCCACACGCATGCACACTCCTCGCCCACCCCACCCGGTAAGAGCTTTAAAGTAACCCCTTCTTTTTCTTACCGGGTTCTGTGCCCAGCGCGGTTCGTTGCCGTGGTTCAAATCTTTTGCCAGCTGTTTCCTCTTGGTGTTTTTCTTTATTTCACGGTACTCTTGTCCCAAGTCCTTTGTCGCAACCAACCCTGGGGAAGATCCCAGGCCCTGGGCTGCCAGAACAGAGGTGGGGTGTGCCTTCTAGGGGCAGGGGAGCCCCCGCGCTGTGGCTGGTAGACAGTGATCCCGGACGAGCCCCAAAAATTGTGAGAAAAATTTGTCTTTTATTAAATTAAGGAAAACAACAGAGTCCGTGGAATGAAGAAAAATAACAAGTAGGAAAAATTTACTTACAGCACGTGTTGGGTGCCTTGGCCAGGTAGATTCAAAAGCACACCCTTGAGTTTAAAATCCCCTCTTTTAAGGTCTCCCCAAATCCCACCCCATTTACGCAACAGAAGAGGCATCCCCTTCTCCTTGGTTGGCTGTGCCGTGCTGGGGGTGGAGCCCCAGGCACTATGGCGGCCTCCAGGACCAGCCATGTGGTGCAAGGGGTTTCCTTACCCATATTCATGTCCATTTTCCCTGATCCCGTCCGCATGGGTCCCTGATGCCAGCTCCAGATTGGATCGGGCATTTTACAACTCCGCGATACGCCTTATAGGTTAGTAAAAAAATCAGAATAATAATAAAACCCCCAAAAAAGTAAATGCCTGAGTTAGTGTTCTTTGTTTAATTCATTTGCTTGTAATAAAAGGGCCCATTTATTTCTCATATCTTTAAAGAAGGAACATGGATGATCTACTCAATCCCAAAAATTTTGGTTTTCTTCCCAATTTGGCTATGATGAGTACTGATAGTGAGCAGATACATGTGCTACATGTGGATCTGGACCTTTCTAGTGTGGTAGCATGAGTACTATGCAAACAGAATGGAGATTTGTGCTCTAATAATGATTTCTAAAAACAGACTTCTTGGCTATGTCCCATTACTTATCTGGCAGTAAAAGAAAGCATTTTGGCATCTCAGATTCTTGTTTCAGCTTAAAAAGAAATAAAATGCACAGGGGTGGGTGTAAAGAACCCATGACATGTAAGCTGCTTACTGGGCATACACTGATTTATGAGGAAGGAAATACTTTAGTAGCTGTGATTTATTTCCCATTTTAGATAGTTATATGTGTGGTGTAGAAGTTAACTGGAGGTACTCATTAAATATTTTTATTTGTTAGGGCAGCAGTCTAGGGCTGTGTACCTGGTATTTATGGATCCAGTAAATGCATACACTCCTATCATGTCTCTCTACTGAAGCTAGATTTAATTACTTAACATTTCTCTAACTTGTTTGCTTACTCAGATTCAATCCATGCAAGGGACCCTACACAGAATATACTGAATCCCTCATCAGAAGGAAAAAATAGGGATGTGGACTATGAGACAGCATCCATGATAAAACAGTGGGAGTTCTGGACGTTTCAAGGTGCCTAATACTCTGACAAGGATTAGGTATCTGCCCAACTCTGACATTTGTGGGTGCCTGAATTCCTGGTTATGTCCCTTCTGGTATGACAACTACTTTAGTCAGAGAAGTTGTGCTGTGAATCAGTACTTACCTAATGAACAGATCCCCAAGATGACTTTATGATCACTGGAAAGAAACAGATACTTCCAGTCATTCTCAAGTACACATCTATGATGAGGTTCTTGTGTCATTGCTTAGACATTCCTGTTTCTCTCTGCTGACTGTAAGAGACCTCTATAAAAGTGAAGACATAAGCATTATAGACGGCTGAAGTTAGCAAGATGAAACCTTCACCACCTGGTGATATCCTAGCAAAGCATAGTCACCCTGCAGATACCCTGAAG
Source organism: Acropternis orthonyx (assembly GCA_035583155.1). Taxonomy (NCBI): domain Eukaryota; kingdom Metazoa; phylum Chordata; class Aves; order Passeriformes; family Rhinocryptidae; genus Acropternis; species Acropternis orthonyx. The sequence continues at coordinate 61,295,023 of JAWWEU010000040.1, read as the reverse complement.
AGCCACACTCAAAACCCCTAAAGGTCCGGACTACCTGGTATGTCAAAATATTTTGGCTTCCCACAGAGTAGGATTGTAGCTGCTTAGAAAACAGGAACAGAAAGAAAAGAATAACTGCGGCATCTCTGGCAGGTATGAGGAGGATCTGCTATGCTGCAAGAGCTACTGATGTGCCCAGTTTTAAAGAGATGAGTAACTGCATTCCTCTTCAGCAATATACTGAAGCACACATTTAGCGGTAACATCAGCTTTTGGCAATGCACTTTAAGACAATTTGCATGACATTAGATAAGTGGCTTAAGTACTTTGCTAAATCATGGCCACAGGGCAAGAGACAAGTCCCACTTTACATACCGTGCTGCTAATAGCTTTTCTGGTCTCTGTAATGGAGTTCTAAGGGCACAAAAGACAATTAAATTACAAAAAAAAATAATAACAAAGCACTTAGTGCTGCAGTATTACATCTTTCCATGATGGAATTCCTGTAAAAGGGCAGCTAATCAGTTTATTTACTTCCAGGAAAAAAGATTTTTCCATAACAAAACAAAACTCAGCCCCACAAAAACTGCCGGTGACAATGTTTGGTCACTATATAGAAATACACAAGCAACTTACAAGCTGGACCAAATAAGGCACTGCCGCACTCACTTTTTAAATGGTGGTGTAGTTATAAAAGAGATGTTATTAAAAGGCAAGAAAAGCATGAGGAACCCTTTCAATAGATGAGACTCTTGTCTCTTGCCCCTTTACCTCGGGGTTAACCATTCATCATAAGGGGAAGAAGATCCAGTGGCCTTCTGAAGACCATAGCAACAGTACCACAGCATAAAATTGTGTCTTACAAATACTTCTGAGAAAACAATGACAAGAGGATTATTGACAGACTTTCTCAGAGACTAAGCAGAATTCTACCTTACTCCACTTGAATAGTAGCCTCTGTAATCTAAATGTTGTTAGAAAAGGAGGATAAATTATAACTAGTTGAAAAGGTACATTACTATGTAAAGTTTGCTATCAAGGATAACTTTTAACGAAGTATAAAAGTATATTACTGTGTTGATTTTGTTATAAAAATGCTATTTTTGATCCTCTTAGTATTGTCATCGCTATTAACAACAAAAATATCATAAAATAAGTTTGTAAGGTCATAAAAGGTGTGGCTGTGCTAAACTGAGTGTCCTCTCAGTACGAAAATACAGTGAACACTATTAAAATCAGGCAAAGACAATGCAAATTAAATAAACCCCCTGTTCTTTACAAGATATAGCCCAACAAGGATGTGTAAAATTATTTAAAACAAGCCTGATGGTGTTCACTGAAGTGGGTGTGTTCTTCCTGGTTCTTGCCTTAAATACACAGTTTTAAATTATTTTTAGTACTGGATCAATTTTTTTTTTTCCCCCCCCAAATGAGACTGCAAAGCTGAGCAGCAGATTCAGTACCTTCAGCAGCTCATCCTCCCAGTCAACTGACGGTCAGCAAAGCTTTTCTTATCTTTCCTTTCCCTGCAGTCTCTCTGTGCCTGGGCCTACTGCAGATACTGAGCAAAACATTGGCATGATGCCACTGCTGGGAAAAGGAAAATACACATGGTAAACTAGCAAGAGCTTAAATAACCACCAAAGCAAAATACAGATTCAGGCAGTTATTTTCCAAGGCTTTTCATTAGGGTTTATTTTTGTGTTCGCCACCCAGAAAATAAGTCTTTGGACTAACCAATCAATTGTTTCCCTACTGTGCTCAGCCCAGATCAGAGAGGACATGTGTTTGCTCTTCATTTCTCTTTTATCCAACTTCCTCTTCTCTCTAAAAGCCCACCCTAAACAGTCAAGTAACACAAATGACTGGTTAGACTTATTTATGGCTCCTTCCCCTTATGATCTCATCTGTCACTGCTTCTAATACTGTATGACATTCTTGTTAAAGTTTGACTGGCCTCTGTATGGATAGTTTCATTATCAGTGAGGAATGTAAAATCAGGGTTCTCAGAAGGTGGTAGTGTTATTCCACCTTGTGTTTATTACCTAACATGTTTTTCAGTAATTTTTTTGTTTTTGACAGTAGTATCAATCATCTTCATAGTGAAGACATCTTGGTTGTTGGTCTTCCTGTTATATTTGCACAGGCACCACTGAAATGGGTTTTTGAGGGGTTTGGGAACTTTCCAGAGGAGCTGTTCTTTCTGTAGTCACTTTGTGTCTTATCTGAAAACTGTTCAAACTAGAAGTTCCAGTGCTCTGTGTCTCAATGTTAAACTTGCTCACCCCCTTTACAGCAGCTTAAAGATTTTTCCAGCCTTTCCAGAGTCTTGCTTGAGTACAGAAGACCTAAATGACACTCAGCCCCATGCCTTGAATCATTATTTGTTTCAGAAAATTTATCTGGAGGTAAGATTTTGTTTGGACGTTGTTTTTACAAGCCAGTCAGGGGCTGAAATGTGAGGAATAGTCTGGATGGAGGTGGATTCATGGGCTGACCACAGAAGAGACATTCAAAGTTGAAATGTAACAAAAATAATCATCTGAGCCTTGGTTGTGCATAGTAGAATAATATGTCCACATGGGTAATCTGGCTTTCAAGTCTTGCAGATTTAATCTTCAATCCCAGTTGAAAATGTCAGTTGAATTTTACTCGTATGCTGGAAACACTTTATCATACTTTTTCATCACTGAGAACACATTGCTGATGATTTAGGGCTTCTAAGAATTGCTTTATGTTGCTGAAGATTGTCAGTCATATTTAATCAGCCTAAATTCCACCTTAGCCTCTAAATCTAGTGTTTCTGACAGGCTAGATCTTGAAAGGTCCTAATTCAATGCCTTTCACCCTGTGAATCACTTTGTTCACAGAAGTAGGTGAAATTTAGGCCTTCAAAATGCTCCCCTTTCTTCTTTAAAACCAGAAAGAGAGAGAGAGAGACAGAGAGAGAAGCATGGTATGTATAAACACATTTCTTGTAATCTGTGCATTCACCATAATTGTGTCCATGTACTGCTAAAAGGATTTGCTTGTGGATCTTCAAAAGAAGTTTCTCCATGAGGACTGAGAGGGCTAAGACAGATGAAAGCAGAAGGAAAAAACCCCAACTTTTCTATTCCAGACCTGCAGAGATTACCAAGAAAAGGTGATAGCTCTCAGTTTCTCAGAGTATGGGGCAAAGTGAGCTTCCACTAGTACAGTTCTCCTAAACAAAGGTTTCTGGGAAATTGTGGTCCATCAGATCTGATCAGTAACACAGGGTTGGTTTGAGAGTCACTGCCCAGGGGAGTTTGCATGAAAGGGACAGAGACAACATTAGCTATACTGAGTGGCTTTTACTGTGATACGGCTCTCAGAGCCTTTACCCATTCCTGGAAACAAAAGCAGAATCTCACAGTGGCACCAAGACACCTGAAAATGAGATTTTATTTATATTATAAAGCATGATATAGACAGGGTTTCAATTTCCTTGATCATTTGGATAGTACTATATAAATTCAGTTGCAACAAAATTTCTTAGCAGTATTGAAAATCACATGGGAAGCCCCTTACTCCTAATTTTCTAAGATGTTTCAGATGAGCTTGTGTTAATAATGGAAGGAGAATTTTTGTTTTTTGAAGGTTTTTAAAGAAAATCTACTTTTGCATAGATAAGTATGGAAAAAACACAAGAAGACAGGCTGCTAGATGTCATATGAGGAGAAGCAGAAGGTGTCTGAGTCATCTACCAGTTTGTCCTTACATAACCTCCAAAATGCTTCTAGTTTTCTAATAAAAGGGCTGGGAAGATGTTGTTGTTCAAGAAGTGTGAGGGCTTTTAAATCCCCCAAAAATGTTTTGTCTGTTCAATGCAGAAGTCTGAAAAAAGCAAAAAGGAATGTTTTCATTAAAAATGGCATATGATCTAGTTTTGAAATTAGATATACACTGAAAAAACCTCACTGAAGGGGAAAAAAGTCACCAGCTTCATTACAGGGGCTCTTTCTCCTCCTTAATTTCTTAGTAAGAAATAGAAACCCTAGAAATACATGAATTGGCATATCAAAAGGCAGCATGGGGTAAGGGCAGTAAACTGGGCTACTGTGTAGGAAACACATGTTTGGAAATGGCACAGAAAGCTTCATAATCTTGCTAAAGGATATTCCTTCTCTGTCTAAATCATGGCATAGACAGCAGATTACAGACTTGGACTGCCTCTGAATGTGTGCTTGAGCATCCTTTTGCCTTCTTCCCATGACTTGGTTTAATTGCCAAGGGAAACCAGGTGGCATTGGAGCTACATAACTTCTTTGAGCTTCCTTCTTTCCTGGACAGCTGGGCTACACTGTAGGAAGAATGGCAGCAAATGATTTTCCTCTTACTCCATGGGAAAAAGTCTAGGTGAACTTGTGCTGGAAGGGGCACTTCTGGCTGATCTCTTGTGGACTATGGAGCATGATAGAACAGTCAGGATTTTGTCTCAAGAACATACCAGGCCACAGAAAAAATACATGTTAGCAAGTACTTGAATAGAAATAAGGATTTGATGGTGAATGTTTCCTGCTTCTGCTTCTTTTGAGTGGTCAGATTACATAACTTCATTTTCTGTTAGCTACAATCAGTCTAAGTGCCTAATTGAAAACCTGTTACTGTAGCAAATCTGAGGAATTGAGAAGACTCCACATTTCTTCCACCAAACAAACAAACAAACAAACAAAAACCAACAACAACAACAAAAAACACCAAGGGAGACAAAAATGTAGGAATTGTGGGGGAACATAAGTCAAGTTTTATAAAATTAGATTCTGATTTCCAAATCTGTGAAAGGGGGAGAATTTGATTCAACAGATACTTTGGTGTGTGGAGCTTTATTACACCAGCATGGTTTAAACCAAAATGAAATGATCCAATATGAAGGCTTTCCAGAGTTAAATACCACTTTTATAGGGATTTTAATCTGTGCAGTAAGCAGAAATAATGACTAGTTTAGAACCTGGGAGCCGTGTCCATTGCCAAAGCACTGTGAATAGGACTTGCATGTAAAAGATATAGTTCTTAGTCACTCTTTCCATTGGAATTGAACTCCTTCCACTTTGAATTCTCCTGTTTGACACTGGTCAGACAGATAATTCAGAACTCAACAGTACAAAGGGATCTATTCAATGAGGAGATAGCAAAAGGAATGACCAGGGCTGTACTTGTTTAAGTAACTTTTAGTGTACATTTAATTGTGAGATGTACAGCAATGGATTTTTCATACCTGTTTCTCACCAAGTATGAGTAATTTCAACCCCAGTGTATAAGGGGCCCACGCTCTTCACTGTGAATTACAGAGTGCAATATAACATGCTATTCCCTCCTGCTGCCTGCTTGCAATTACCTTTAATTATTTGGGATCACTAAAGTAATACATTTCATGTGAATCACAATTGTTCATTTGTTATACTGCAGTGGGATAAACCAGCCCAAATGGAGACCTACTTTGTTTTTTTTGGTTTTTTTTTCTGGACAGGCAAGGAAAGCATAGACATAAAATCCACTAAGGCTGGAGGGATGCTGTCCATTGATTACGGCAGTTGGTAAAGTGAAAAAAACTGTGGAAATTATGCATCCAATTTGGGGCTTTTGCAGATCTCACTAGGCATCTGCCTACATCTTTAAATGTCAGATATTGTTATAAATCTAGTTATCAGTGAACTGCTCAAGATAACATGGGAAAAACATAGGGTACCAAATCTCAGTTCCCTTTTATTACAAACTAGTGCTTTAACATCTTCTCCTTTAATGTATGCAGATTTGCCATATGTGTGTACTGACCGAGCCATGAATTTAAGATACTTTTAAAAAAATTCTTGATTTAAGCAGTCCTTTCTATGGTTGGATATGAGGTATGTAAGAGACTTTTGGTGATTAAAGCATCAAAATATCATGTAAAGTTTTGGGCACAGAAGGTTTCAATTGCCTTGGTAAGAGGTAGCTCTCAGTTGCTTTCAGCCAATTAAATGATTGCTTAATTTTCAGTCGGTTTCTATTGTTGGGTTGCTGCTGCTAGTACAATTTGAAATCTGCTTTGTGACTACACAGCTGAATGTGAAAGTAGTTAATAACACCTAAAATAAGTCTGCAAAAGAACACTCTATGGATGTGTCTGATAAAAGAATTTGAGATGATTTCTCTTTTGGTTGTAATCAGAACAATATGAAATCTTTTGCTGGGTGGTGAGAAGAAAAGAGATGCTGCCAAATATTCTGTAGAAATGCTTTATGTGCTATGCCTGAAATGCAACTTTACTTGGGAACAGATTAGGAGGGAACCTACTCCTGTTTCCTTTTTGCATTTTAACAGTTAAACAAAGTGCTACACCTTCTAGATCTGTATAACTGTGAGAAAGAAGAAACAGCCAGGAGCTGACAAGCAACTAAACAGCGAATGTGCGGCTGGCTAGTTTGCCCCCAGTAGGATTTGCACTGTCCAAATGATCCTGATCATCCAGGCAACAAATGTACGCAGGAGACTTGGGTAACACACGGGAACAAACGAGCTGTGTGCTCTGTACTGGAGGCTAATGAACAGAAAGAGAGTCAGCTCTGCTGTGAACAGGAGATATATGCTCCACGTACAGGTGTGGGGCTGTGGAAGTTGAGGTTATAGAGCAACTGGTGTAAATCGATCTTGTATGTAGCTAATTTTGTTCAATTTGTTTCTCTACTGTCATGCTCTTGTCAGGTGTGCTGTAAGTCAATCCCAGCCTGCCCTTTTCACCCAAAACCAAATTTCCATGAGGAAATGTGTGCGGCCTCTCATGGTAAGATGTGGTGGGTAACCAGACAGGATAGGAAAGCAGTGGGTGCACAAACCATGCAAGACTCCACACTGTCTGTTCTGGGATGGCAGTTGCCCGTTAAATATTAAATGGTCTAAGATGCATACAAGTTGCATTCTGGGGAAAGCATCACTAGCACCATTCAGCTAACAGGATTCCACAAAAATCAGGAGAAAAGACCCAAGAATGAAACCATGGCATACAGCAACGATGGAAAATCTTAAACTTCATTTATATTTGTGACAATACATTAGAGTCCTGTCCTAAACTTGTACACAGATCTCTCTGCCTTGCCTGCAAAAGTACCCGAAGGATTAATTAGTGATAAAATAGAACAGAGTCCTAGCTCTAAATGAGTAATTTCAGTTTGACTGAGACTTTACAGTACAATTGTTGTACAATGTGGTTTGCACAGTTTTAGAAGTTACACATCTTCAAAATATTTTCTTGGAATTCAAAGAACTTTTTCTTATTTGTTTTAAAATTAATTCCAATTCCTCTCTGATAAAGTAATTAGGGAAACTTAAATTTTATTAGATGTATCTCAGATTAAATTATCACAGCCTCTTGCTAAGTTAATTACTTATCTACTGTACCTTGTAAATTAATTAAATTAGAAAGCAGTGTATGACAATTTATTACCTTTTCTATTTTTTTTTGAAGTGTGGTTTTGGATATATTATAACTTTAATTGTGTTAAGAAAATGAAATATGCATTGTTTTCTTAAAGAAGAGCTTTGTGATCTCAATTACTTGAAATGTTCATAAAATATGAAAGATTTATTGTAGTAAGGCTTCTGCATCTATTCACATGAGATCATATTTCTGAGCAGAGACTTACCTTATATCACCCAAATGCCTTAAACATTGGCATTAGAGAGCTCTGTGCTCTTTATGATATGAAATTAATTGCCTTATATTCAGGAGTCAGACTTTGAAAGATATTTAGGTATTAGTGTTGCATTCACATACAGTGGGTTTCACAGCAGTGCTTAATTGTTTTACATTCCTAACTTTTCTGTGTATCCTTTAAAAATATTGATAGATACTTGTCTGCAGCTACAAAGATAAGAGATATTAGTAAGTATATTAGAAAGTTGAAATACTTTTTCTTGGGTCTATATTCACGGTTTCACTTTAGCTTTTTAATTTTTTATGCTATAAGCTTTTACAAAACAATAGATAAAAAAGGAATATTTTGGATACAAAGTGTCCTAGAATGGGAAGCAATAATTTTTACCTAAGTTAACTTAAAATAAGCAAATCCATAACATGAGATTCACAGTTTTGTTTTTTTAATTTATACACTTTTACTCAGAAATATGTACATGCTACTGTACCAATTTGGAAAAGCATTTAAGCACATGTTTAACCTTCAGGCATGCTCTTTAATATCCAAGTGCATGTGTTTATTGATTTATAATGCCATCAGAAGTAATCTTATAGCATAATCAGGAGTTAAAGCCAGAGCAACTTTTATTTATTAGATAGCAGCTTTTCACTCCTGTCTCCTATATCTTTCCCAAAGATGGTCCCCTGTAGAGGTGCTCAGGACAAAACAGTCTTCTCAGTTTCTCTATATTGGGCCATTGTAATAATTCCACAGAGCTTTGAGACATCTGCATCAAACTTAGGGTAACACACCCTTGGCCATGTCATTTATCCCTTATGACATACCTGGCAAAGTGTTCCTACCTTGTGCCTTCCCTACAGTTTTCCTGCAGTCCTTGGACAAATAACACAGGTAGGGCACTGCCTGAAATATACTGCATTATTTAGACTGATAAGAAAGGCTTAAGGAGAAGGAAAAATAAGCATAAGGGACCTTGGCATTCCCTAGAGGCTATTGTATCCCCAAATCTGGCAAGCCACAGGCACTATCTACTTCTTTGGAGTCTATAACAGGGGAAGAGTCCCATTACTCCTCATGACGACTGCCAGACCAGAGCTTACAGGCGATGTCTGTCATAATCTCTTTGCTGAGCAACCTCTTTCTTAAGGCATCAGTACCTAAATCAGGCCTGGAGTAAATACCACTCAAAGGCACAAACTAGCAGGTGGCTAGAAATTAATTCTTCTCTCGGCTTTCATGTCTGTGTTTCAAGGTTGTTAAAGGATCTTTCCCCAAGGCAGTGAAGGAGAGGGCAGGGCAGATGCCACACAGATTACCCATAGCATTTGCCCAGCTGTAAAGGAATGAGGTGCCGTGTGGGAAAGCAAGGGCAAAGCTGATGAATCCTGAGGGAGCTCGAGCTAGTGAGTGAGGCATCAGGTGAGATCATGTCAATGACACTCTGCTTGGCATCAACGAGGTGGGGTCTGGCCCTGACTCTGACTGTGGCACTGCATATGGCCTTTCTTAATCAGTGTTGTGGCTGGAAGTCCTCTGTGAGGAGACCACCTCCAATCTGATTGTGCTACAGCATTGCACAAGGGGAGAGAGGACATGTGAAAAGTCTGGTCCTCCGTTGTGTTTGAGAGAGATTTTGGAAGACTGAGGCAGCCAAAAGCAGTGGTCCAGGTCTTCTGGAGCATCTGAGGTTGTCCATAAATGTTATCCTAAGTATCCTGTCTTAACTGGTTTCTCCATTAGTTTCCCATCTCAGATACTTTTCTAGCACATGGGACTTGCTCCTGAGGTAAGGCAGAAAGGGCAGGTGACTTGAGGGCAATGCTGCACATGCTAGAAGAGTCTAGACTATAGCGGGTGGTGGGGTTCCCCCTGGCACGGGTTTTGCGTTCCTTACCAGGGGGCACACTCTCCGTCCGTCCCCCCTCCACGTGGTTCCCAGGGGACTGGGAACGGCAGCACAGGACTCACGGAGAGAGGGAGGCAAAAGAGAGTTTATTTCCGGTCCTACCGGGCTTTTCAAGGGAGAGGGGTCATTTTACTATGAAAGGGGACCCAGGTTAGGACCAATGGGGTAAGGTTTA
>JAWWEU010000040.1:61272401-61285208 GCA_035583155.1 Acropternis orthonyx | reverse complement strand
TCTCTGCATTAGCATCCACATTCCATTTATGACAAGAATCTTTCCATACTTTCAATGGTGCATTGACTACTACAGTAGACCACTTACAGCCACCCTGCAATTTGTTTCAGCCAGTTTGTTCATGTGTGTTTATGGTAACAAGTCTGCAAAGGCTGACTGTATGGACAAGACCTACTGGGAAGGACTGGACTCCTAGGATGTGACTTGCTGGGACTGATGCCCTGTCATCAGCAATGGCATGAGACCTGGAGAGTGCAGCATCTCAGAAGTGGTCCTCTGCTTTTCACAGATGAATAGGAAAAAGTTCCAAACTCTCAGTCCTTACGCACTAATCCATTTAGTGGCCATTTACACTGTCATTGTAGATCTGTTGTAGTCAGAGGCTTGAGGTCTAGATGGATTAGTTCTGTATAGAAAATGAGCATTTTGTGGAGTCAAGTATTGCATGCAGATCTGGACTTACACAAAGAACAGACGTGGAGTCTTGCTTCCTGCTCTGTTCAGACTAAACCAAAACTGCTTATATGCTTAGACTTTCAAGGCCTTGCCAAAAGCTTGGTTCAAAAGCTTTTTCTCTCTTATTTTTCTTGTTGTGAGTGCAACTAATGCTTTCTTGTTGACCCTCTGCTTTCTCCATTAGTTCTCACTTTAACTGATGCATTCAGGGAAATGTCTCTACTCAGATAAACTCTGCACAGGTCTCTTGGGTTTTGGCTGTTCTTGTGTCAGCTAATTAGAGCAGGCTCAGCCTTGTGTGAAAAATTTTATAATAGCAACAAAGTAGATTTTAAAACAAGGAAAGCAAGCAGGAGAGTTAGGAGAAGGAAGAGTGTGGTCTGCCACTCAAACATCCTACACTGATGTTTATTTGTCCTGCTTCAAACTGCTGCTGAAGTTCTAGTAGAGAAAATTAATTTTTTCTTTTTCTTTTTTTTTTTCTTTTTTCTTTTTTTTCTTAACAGTCAAAAGTAAGACTGGCTATTACACTTAACACATCCAGTGCCATTTATCTCAGCCTGTAAAGCTGCCTCATATTTTATAAAGACATTTCTTCATCATTGTTTTTATTTTTGCTCTCATATCTGTTAATCAGCTGCTCCTTATGTAACATAGACTGTAATGAAAATACATGACACAAGCTGCTGCAGGCCACAGATCATGAACTCTTTGGACCACTCGTCTTGCACTTGCCAGTCAAGAAGCATTTTGCTTAAATAATGTGCATTGTGTTCATTTTCTGTTCAATTAGAGCAGCCAGGTAAGGTAATTGGGAACCTAGCAAATGTGGCAGCTGCAGGCAAGTGATCATAGCTCCAGCACCTGTTCCCATGGCAACTGATGTGTTTACACTCACAAAAGTACACATTTTCTTCCTTCTACACAGTAAAGTAAAAAAGGTTTTAGAGCTACAAGGGAAGAATTTGCAAGGATAAATGTTTCAGCAAGTGGTTGGGAGAAACAGTGTTTGTTCTTTGGAGGAAAAATGTAGGGAGTGAAGACAACAATAATGAGCTGTTATCAGACAGCAATTAAACACCTTCACCTCCTGAACTCAGCATGCATTATGGGACTCTCAGAAATAGATCTCATTCCCTTTAAACTAAATTTCTCAAGAGAAAGAGAAGGCAGGACAGATTCCAGCAGTTAGTGTTCCAGCACTGTTTCTGCAGACGTGACATCAGTGCCACTTCAGAGGCATCGTTTATAGAATATTTTGCAATGACTACTTTTTTAGAACTTACAAAATATTCCTTCAAAAATACTGTGGAAAAAATTGTCATCGCTACCAGCTTTGCCTGAGAGGTTGTACATCTGCTGCATCTACTTGTGTGCTGCCAGGTGGCAAAGGGAGAGGTGGGTGGAAGTTTGGGCCCTGAGTTGTGTGCATAGAGGGAAATTAGAAGACCTTTCACCTTTCCTTGCTTACCCAACAAAGCATCCTCTGCTTCTCCTTGAGGTAGCCCATACATAACCACTAGTTTCACTTTCTTGCCCACATGTATTCTACTTTTAAACAGAAGAGAGGCCTGACCATACTGGGAATTTAGAGCAAAGATGTGTCTGATCATGTGTGTAGATAAGAAAAAACACCTACAGAACAAGCACTGATGAAATTGCAGGAAAACTGGTTGAGTAGCAGAGTTGACCTTGCTTAAATTTTCAGATGGAAAATGTGGGCATAAGAAAGCCTTAAGCTCAGTCATATTCTTTCAAAAGACAAGGTTTTGAAGGCAGAATGTATATAAACATTAAGAAATGTCTTGTATTTATTAGATTTCTCATTTCATTCTGTGAGCTGCTTATCCTAATAAACATTTGTTCCTCTGGACAGTGACTCTTGATTGACTCAGAACAGATTCTACTTACTAGAGTAACGTACCTTAAACAAATAATTTATAAACACTTCCCCATCCACAAATATCTGGTTAGGTAAAATAAGCGGTTAAGATACTTCTGACATTGTGTAATGAGCTGTGAATCCTGAAAGAAGAAATTGTAACAGTGCAGCTAAAGTTGAATATACCTGCTCCTCATTACCATGAATTATTCAAGCTTAGAGAATCACATATTTGATGTTGGACTGAATTTGGCAGCTCTGAACCAGGACAGGTGACTCATTATCTGTTTATGGCTATAGGTTACCCCAAAGTTATAAAAGATGCAGACCTGTTAGGATTTCAAAGTTCTGCATCCTCATCTGATAAAGGAGGAAGAAATTATATGTCCTTTCCATTTAGGTACCTGGTAGCAGAATTCTGAGAAAAGATGTTAAAATGTTGCAGTTTAAGACTGTGATTTATGATTTAAGCCCTGGTATTGCAATGAGATCCCCTCTATGCATATGCAAATTTACTTATACCGGTGGATCTGTGATCAGGCATTTGTCTCTCTGCAGAGATTTCATTACCAGACTGTGTTTTAAACATTCTGATTTGTTTCTTCAAATAAAAAGTTCTATTATGACCAAACAGATGGAGTACTTCAACAGGATTAAGCCCATCAGGATTTTGCTTTACAGAAATTAGCCCTAGCTCTGCCACTGGTGGTCTAACTGACCCATTGAATGTTTTTGTTTTGTTTTTTTTTTCTTCTCTGCCTATTTCCCAGTTTCTCCATGTATGAAATGCTACTGGTTTAGTTAGTATTGCCTAGGAATACTACATGCCATGCAAAAGTTTTGGGCTTTTTTCCCCCCAAATGATCCATAATTTTGAGATTATAATGATATTACCCAAGATGACTTTTAGGTTTAATTTCTGCTATCAAAGGTGCTTGGCTGCTGTCCTTTAGAAGAGCTTGACAGATTTGCCTTAGTGATTGCTTATAAAATGTCAGTTACATAGAAATAGCATTAAATAAAAATGTTAGATGTACTACCCTATGTAAAGGTAATAGAAGATAATAATATATTTTTCAAAAGACTAGTGCAGTTTTTTTTAAAAAAACCCATTCAAATCAAGAATATGCAGTTATTTCTGCTCACTCTTTCAGTGTGATCTCAGTCGGAATAGTCACTGCACAGAGGTACTAAAGAGTTTTATGTTTTTTAGCTTGACTGAATCCCTTATCTTTTTTGGGCAAAGACTTATGATGGGCACGTAAAAATCTCTTATTATTCCTTAATACGTGAAGGACATCAGAGTAATATGAAAAAAGACCCTAGAAACTACATAATAACAGAATAATTTTCTCCATCAAAATGTAAACCTTTTGCAAATAGTGTGACTTTACCAGTTTCATTTTGGAACAGAAAAATCAAAAAGCTTTCTTCAAACATTTTCTAGTCAAAATTTCTATGTAATTTCCATATAGTTTCTATTTCAAAGAAAAGTATTCTAAAACAAAGCAAGAACAATGTCAACAATCAAAAATGTTGCCAGGCAATGTATTTCCTTGTTTTAGATTTCGGGTTTCAATTAATAGAATGTCACATTTTAAAGTATTTCCCTTCTGCCCAAATGTTATATGGTTTATTCTTCTTTTTTTTGACCACTGAAGTAGTCAAAATAGTAATACAGGCTACAGAAATAAAGGATATTGTTGTTGTTGTTATTGTTATGATTATGATGATGTATCCATTTGGAGACAGTTTTTGTATAAACTATCAAAATCTGAAGTAAGTTTTTTTAAGCTATCAGTCCCATAAGTGGTATGAGAAGATGATCTTTGTGTGCCGATATTTGAGGAGTATAGTCCCTGCCAGCTACTGCTGAAGCATGCTGTGCAACATATGTTGAAGCTTCCACAAGATCAAATGAAACATGAAGCAGATCAGCAAAAAAAAAAAAAAAAACTTTCTGATTTTATCCCTTTGATCAGAACATACTTAATTTATTGAACTTCACACTGGCTTTTTGTGACTTTTCAGGATCTCCTTTTTGATTGTATGTATCATTTGTGAATCTGTGTCAACATAGAGTGCCACAGTGGGAGAGGAACCCCAGAAAAGATTCAAAAGCACAAACCCACTAATGCTTTTCAACTGTATGAACAAGCCTTCTCTCTTCCAGCCCCAGTTCAGTTATTCTAAGCATATTGAATCAAACAGTTGTGTCATTCCAGAGTCAGATTAGAAATACAGACAGCTCAATAACTGATGCATAACTAATTATGTCATAATTGAATCATACATCATTATCTGATGGTATCAGTGCTCAGTATAATTCCAGTCAACATAATTCTAATCATTTAAATGACAACAGTACAGATGTTATGAAAGCATTACAATTTCACTATGGTGACTCTGCTTAATGTATTCACAAACCAGTTTTCACCGTAAACGGATCAAGGAAGAGATAGAAGCTCTACCCCATCTCGGCACTTGGGTAAGGGTCCAGAAATCCTCTCCTGACCCCAATGTCCTCAGGAAGGCGGAAGGGTGGGTTCATTTAAGGTAAAGAAAAAACAAAAAAATCCACCAATATTCTTTCCCCACCCTCCAGAAGCTGCAGCCTAAGCATTTATTTCTGCTTCTGTGAGATTCAAAGGTCTTGTCAAGAGCTTAGCAATATTACTGTAGGCAGGCTAATGGGATCCAGGTTTAATTAAGGACTGTATTTAATTTGGTCTGTTTATTACAACTTAAAAAAAAAAAAAAAGAAAAAAACCCAACCAAAAAACCTAAAGCAGCCATTCATCAAACATGTTCCTATTAAAAGTGACATTTGCCCTATGTCTGGAAAAGGCAAAGGACTTTGCAATCCTTAACTGTGGCTTTCTGAGTCGCTGTTGGAAATGACCTTTCCAAAGCTTTGTTGCATCCTGAAATTTTATTCCTTTTCTTACCTTTGAAAGGTGAGTCCACCTCAAGATAAATCAGGGTACATCTCCTCTATGGTCATAAATCTGTGGGCCTATTTCATCGCTCCTCTTTTGACCTTTCCTGTGAGGTTGCTCTGGAACTGTGTACTGTATGACCTCCATAAGACCCAGGAGACCAGAAGTAAGTGGAAATATTATTTAGAGAAATGGGAGAGATGGCCAGAGCATAGCAGCTGCATTTGGTTGGCCTCATCCCTGGTGAAGGGCCTCAGAAGACTCTGGGATGCATCTGGGCTGCTTAGTCAGAGCTCTCATGTACACTGTTCAGGGACCTCCAGCAGTAACAACCCCCCAGGGCACTGCTAGTGGAGTCATTTTGTCACTCATCCAGTTATTCAGAATTTGCTACCGGGAATCTAAACTTTGTCATGGCCCTGAACATGAGGTAAGGCAATAGTGTCACAGCCCATAGCTTTCCCAGTAAGTGTCCCAAACTGGTTAGTGGAGGAGAGGAATGGTATCAGGCTGCTGGCTCCTGAGGTCTGGAACACAAAGCTACATATTTTCCTGCCCAGGGGTGTCCTTTTGCTGTGTAGGTGACTCAGGCAGCTTCTTGCTCATCAACCTGTAGCTTTGACTGCTGGTTATGGTTGTGCATGGGACGCAGCAGGAGTGCCCTTTCTGATGGGGTAGTTAGTCAGTGGCAAGGTCATGAGGAGGATGGGCATGTTCTGCTGATGAGTTCCCGAAGGGACTCATCGTGGACTTGGCTGCAGAAGGTTGGAATAAGGACTTGAGGTGCACCTTCCATTATATTGCTTTATGGAGTATCTTCCAGTGGAGCTGAGTCACTGGTGCTCATTCCAACAGGGACATGACCCGCTCTGGAGCCGGCAGGGGCATGCTGAACAAATGTAGTAATGGTTCCCAGAAGGGAACCAATCTGGTGGTGCTGTAGGTGAAGCCAGTAGTATTGAAATATTGTGTGAATGGATATAGATCCTTACTTGGTATCTGCAGGGGATTCAGTGCACATTTCTGTGAGGGGAATTCAAACCGATGTCTGCACAAGCAATCAACAAATGTTTTCTGCAGAGAAGTCGCATTGACAGTCCCATATAGAGTATAGGCACATTATTATCCTGTGCAGTTCAGTTAATATTTGGAAACTGGTTTCTGAGGGAAGGTCTACAGGGTAGAGTCAATGTCACTGTCATTTGCTGGTGCACAGGGACCAGCAAGAGCAATTGAGGTGAATTGAGCACTCAAGCACTGTGGTCTCTACTTCATGCCACATGGTAGAAAGATTAAAAATAGACTGAGATGGTGTCCAGAAAAGGGACAACTCAATTCTCCAGAATAGCTAAAAATCTCCAGAAAGGTGGCAAGCAATTTGTTTGCCACCATTGCTAGGAACGAATTTGATTTCTAACAACAGTCTAGTGAATGACTTTGAGTCAACTTGGATCAGTGAAGGACAGAATTTTTAATACACGTGTTTGAGGAATTCTGAACTATCTACTGAAAAGGAATGTATATAAGGTACAGAAAAGAGAATGGAGTTGCATAAGAATTTGAATTAAAAAGTCCTGTGGAGTTAACTGTACTAATATTAAAACTAGAACCACTCAGGCTTTCAAAAAATACTATATTAACACCCAACAAAGGAAAATCAGAGTCCAGGAAAACCAAGAGGCAGAACAACAAAGAATAAAGCACAAATGTAACAAGAAAACCTGCAGAAATCTCTTGCATGTGGAAAAGCAGAAAGAATTTACTAACTTTTCAAGAGTGTGTAAATGCCATCATGCAGTGTTTGTCTTTCTTGAAATCACAAGCCCCCTTATTTTTACAGGATCTTTCCGGGAAACACTATTTTCTTTAATATTTCTTATATATTTATCTTAAATACATCATTTTAGTATCCTCAAAGTACAATTCCCTTATAAAACATTAATTTACTTTACTATCTATCACTTAAAAAAATCTGCTCATAAAATCTTTATTGTGTAATTGTAATAAATTTTAATTTTAAATTATGTCTAAACAGGATCAGTATTTACCATATTTCTGCAACATACTCAAGCCTATTACATGTCAAACAATATTCTTTCAACTGCTGTTGCTGAGATGGGATCAGATATAACCAGTGTAACACTTTTTAAGAAACTGAGAGAATCAGGTAGTGCAAGACTATTTCCTAATACATAGTTCATCTGGCACTGTATAGTCTTGCTCATGTAAACATTTCATATCCAGCTTTTTATCTAATTTCAACATTTTAATGATGCTTAGATTCCTGAATAATCAACATATCCTTCGAGACACTGAAAGCTGAGTTTAGTGAAATTACAGATTAAAAGGGGTTCAAATCAAATTGTTAAGTCATATAAGAGGTAATGTGTACTAAACAATTTATTTTTTTCTCCTTAGATAGCTAAGGGTTTTCTGTAAAAATTAGATTTATGATCAGAGAGCAGCTCTTCAGTGAATGCATTTTCATGAGCCTGAGAACACACAAAGTGTTTGTTTTAATTTTCTATCTACCTAAATACATCTTCATAGATTCCAATGTTACTCAGTTACACAGTATTTTTGACTTTGTAACTGTCTTTAAAGAACCTAAAAATTACAGCTGGGGAATCCGAACCATAAAAGTAACTAAAAAATTGTAAGAAAAGAGCTAGAGAGCTTTAAACAACTCGAGAACTTTAAGATTTTTACAATGTCTGGGAAAACAGGTGACCCACTTGTAAAGATGTGTCTCCATGTTCCATTTATTAATGCTGGAAGAAAACAGTATTTTTGGTCATTCTGAACTTCTGATAAGTGAGGAAAATTGATTGTGAATTTCTAAATATTCTTCAATGTACAGTTGAAATTCAGCTATGATTCCCTTTGTCTTATGTAGCATGTCAGATTGGCAATTAACAGGAAAAAATATTTTCTTTCCTCTTTCTTTAAATCACATAGATGTTTTTTAAAGTTAATATTTACTTGATCAGCTGTAAATTATGATAGATTGTTGACTTTCAAACTATTTGCACTTCTTTCCAATGCAGATTGACTCCCATGCTACAGCTAATCAAGCAGATAATGGATTTTTCTACTTTCAGCTGTATAGTTAAAAAAAAATTCTTAGGAACACTTGAAATTTTTGTGCTTTGAAGCATCAGAAGACACAAGATAGGCTGTTTCTATCCAAACTTTCATTTTTTTCTTTTTTCTTTTCTTTTTTTTTTTTTTTTCCCCATTCTATTGTGACAGGAGCTAGTGTATTGGAAACACATGAAGGTTTTGTCTTACCGAAATGTATCATCTCAGCTGAGGATAAATTTCAGAGAACGGAGCAATTTCATTTACTGTCAAAGTGTCCTATATGAAGGATTATATACTTTTTTCCCCCTCTGTAGAAACCGATGTATTTTCCATATTTTGACAGTTGTTAGCTTAAAAAAAATATCTTCAGATTTTTGTTCCTAGAGGTAATGCTAACCTTATTTTATGAGATGTTCTGTTTGCAACCCAACATTTGACAATCCATCAGTATTGCAAAACTGTATAGGCATACAGCATAATCTTATGATAAAACTATTGGTAACTTTGGTGCTCTGGCTGAAATCACTTCCTCATTTGCTCAGTAGTGTAATGATGCTTTGATTTTTAGGGAAAGTGTCTTGATTTCTTTGCATAGTCATCATCCGTACAAGCATAAAATTGAACTGGTACAGCAGGAACTGCCTGCAGAAATAATAAGAACCGCCCAAAATTCTTCTTGGAGGTCTCTGGGTTATAAAGGTGAGACCTCTGAGGTCTCTCTAGTTATGAAGGTGGTTCAGAGTCAGCCAATGACCAAGTTTTAAGCTGGTTAACTGCTGCAAACCAGTTCATTGTCCCATCCTTGTGCGTGACTCCTTGGGGGCACTTAGACCACTCAGGGAATGAATAAATTCAGGTGTACACACAGGCACACCCCTAATACCCTGAGACATCGCAATCAAACATCACAACTATAGCTCACTTCTAACTTGAGCCCCACAGCCCTTGCCACAGTCACTGCTGTACTCCTGTCCGGGGGGGCAAAATTATCCAAAGCCTGTAATTGTCTTAAATTGTATAGTAACTCTGTCTGGCATTGGTGGGAGGTAGTAGAAAAGACAGCCACCTAAGATGACTTTACTTAAGTCATAGCAATAATTTGTATTGTCAAGAAAAGACTGTACCCTGCCTGAGGTCAGGCTGACCAGGCAAGAAAAGTTCTCCAACAGGTTAGTTGCTTTTTCAGTCAAGTGCTGACAACTTGCTTAGTGCCAGCGTTTCAGAGACTGTTCCAGACAAATGTGAATGACCAAATTAATGTCCTGCAGGCAGGGGTTTGTTTGAACTTTCATTTCTTAATCTGTATGATATGCTTGGAATCTCTCTACAGGCTATATGTAGACATGGAGATGTCACTTAAACTAGAATAATCCAAAACTGTGTGGCTTAAGGAGATGGTTGTTTTTGCAGGAAAGGCAAAGACTGATTTACTTTTGATGCTGACCACCTTCCTTGTGGCTAAAAATAATCCCTAAAAGGAAAGGCACATGGATGTGGGAAAACAGAGGAAGCAGGGGAGCTTCCAGCTAGATGTAAGGTAATTCTTTTCCTTGCAGGGATAGTTAACCACAGGAACAGGCTTCCCAGGGAGCTGGTGGGATCTCTGTCCCTGAAGGTTTTCAGGATATCACTGATGACTGTAGCTGATGGCTATGCTCTAAGATCAATGCTGCTTTTTGCATTTCCTCTCTGCCTTTTGTATTCCTGTTCCAGCTTTTGGTTGGAAGTCCCAGCCTGGTTGCATTGCTATTACAGAGTTGGATTTTTTCATCATATTTGTAAGAAAATGCTATGGTATATGCACAATCACAGACAGATGGTCAGAAATGCAAACAAATCTGTCACCGAATTTGCACCTTCTTGGTGTTTTTTTTTAATGCCTTGGAAAATACTTTTTGTTGGACCAAGGTCAAAGCACTGTGTGAAGCTCTTAGTGTGTGATGCCGGTGAAAGGGCTACAAGAGCTCTCATGATTGCCAGAGTGGAAAGGCTGAGTTTGCTGAGGGCTCCTACAACACTTAAAAAGGCTACTGTTGTTCTGCTATACATCAGAACAGATGTTCCCATAACTGGTGATGAACAAGATGGGGCACAAAAGGGGCTGTTGGGCACTGATGGAGTAGAAAGGCTCTTTCAGACTTGCTTTTCCAACTCAGAAAGACACTCCTGACTGTATGTTGCTTATATTAAGCACAGCTACTTTCCAGTTGGTCCCTTGGCTTTTATTATCCATTACTTCAGCTCTAATACTTCTTCCCTGCCTTTTATTTTGACAGACTGCATTGCTTGGATACTAATACTGTATTTCTTTCAAATTTAATCTGCCAAAGTGGAGCAAAGCTGGTTTTTTGAGCACAAATTCTTTATCAAGCCAAGGACATTTAGCCTTTACAACAAGCTGTAGAGGTTACAAACATTTTGGAGATTGTAACTTTATTATGGGGAAGGGACATAAACCAGTCAGATTTGAAATATTTACAGCTGAGAGGAGTGCAGAATGGGTAATCGGCTTTCTGCCAGTATTGGATATAAGATCGAATTATAGAGATGTTAATGGCACTCTTTATGGTGCTAGAAAATTTCCTGCCACTTTCTGAGGCAGGACTTTGCTTTTCTTCATGGCAGACTTCTTCCATCGTTGTTTTCTTTCGCATTTCCAAAGTGCAAATGACTTATGGATAACGCAACATATTCTGAGTTAAATTACATTCAGTGCTGCACTGAGGCATATTACTCAAGGTTTTCTATTTGTCACCTTTGAATTTATATCTATATATTTATAGATATATCTATATATCTATTTGGGGGATGAAGCCTTCTGTTCGCGGCATGTTTCTTAAAGTTCTTCTGGAGAGTTTGATCCAAAAGAAATTTTGTTTACTCTTAAGAATGAAATATAAAAGTAGAGAGTTTTTGTCCCAGTTGTTTTGAACAGCAGTGCTTCTTCAAGTATTAAGATAAGAAATGTGAAGTGTAATAGGGTCAAGTTAGAGCAGTTTCTGTCACTCTCACTATGTAAATTCATTAAAAGTTGTCGATAATCACCTACTGACAATCACTTGTTGATAATCCTTGCAAATGCAGAAAGAGAACACAACTGTATTATATGTATTTCTTCATGCTGCTTAATCTTTTAACTCTCACTTCTAAATAATGGCAAAATGAATTTTCTTTTTACAGTTGCTGCTTTTCCTTACCATAACAATTTTTACATAAGAAAGCAGCACTGTGCATAAAGCAAGGCTAAAATGCATTATTGTACACTTATATTTGGGGTTCAGGTTGAAATGTATTACTCCCTCAAATGCTTCTGAAAACAACATACAGATGAGCCAGACGATGACAAACTAGATCTTGAAAACCGTATAGATATCAGTTTTCTATGATAAGCAAATTTTACAGTTATGTAAGTAATCTGTCATTATTATTACTGGTGATGAAACACACAGATTTCATTAAGTCTTTGAAGTAATCATTTAATATAGAATTCTATAGTATTTCATTATTAAAAAACTGCTAGGACCTCCTGATCAAGATGGTAAATGTTGTTTCCATTTGTTTTGGTTTTGGTTTTTCAACTAATTAATGAGTCAGGTTGAATTCTGCATGGACAAAAAAGTGCCCTTGACCAATGAAACCTGTTTAATATCTGTGTCCCTTCTATGTGTTCCACCTATCTGGCATTGACTTATAAGTAGAACTTGCAGAGAGCTGTTGCTAGGGGACAGAGCTTTTGTAGGTTCCCATTAAAGCAATATTCCTGAAGAAGAAAAGAAATATACATGTTTCAAGTGCTACCTAAAAAAAAAAAAAAAAAAAAAAAAAAAAAAAAAAAAATTAATCAAGCCCCAGTAAGTTTTAAAAGAGAACAAGCATACTTTCTACAAGTAACAACTCTTATGTGAGAGACAAAATAAAGAGCACAGGTTACACTGTCTGATCTAAAGTCTACTCCTTTGTACCCTGGTAGACAACTCCAGTGATTTCATTTATTTCATTAAGTTTCTCCTAATTTATACCTCATAACCAAGATCAGAATACTTGGGATGAATTTGACCTAGCATATACATTAATCTACTTGCATATAACAGAATAACTTTGATGTTAACCAAACTGCCAGTCTCCAGGGTAAAAACCATAGGAGGGAAGAATAGTCTGTCAAGGCCACATCTTCTAGTTCCCCAAGTAGTCAAATGCTTTCTGAATTGTTGCCCTGGAGGGGAGTCTGTTCTACTAAGAAGCACTCTTGTGCTAGGACAGTGTTTTTATCACTGGTTATGTCCACTGGTTCTTTAGTTCCTTGCCTGTTCTTTTTTTTTTCCTTTTAAACTGTTGCATGTATATAGCTGACTGAAAATTTCTCAAATTCCGTTCCTTCCTTCCTTCCTTCCTTCCTTCCTTCCTTCCTTCCTTCCTTCCTTCCTTCCTTCCTTCCTTCCTTCCTTC
>JAWWEU010000040.1:61250033-61265277 GCA_035583155.1 Acropternis orthonyx | reverse complement strand
GAGGGTGATTCCTCTGAGGTGCAGGGTTGGTAGATGAAAGAAAAATTCCAAGATTTTAAACCCATAACACTTTGCCACAAGGCTGCATGGTCAGCTTGGTCTCACGTTCAACTCAGCGATCCTTTTCTGCTTTTCAGCAGGTCAGCCTCTAGCCTGTGTTGGTACAAGGGGTTTTTCCTCCCCAGGTATGCAATACTTTGCCCTTCCCTTTGCTGAACTTCATGAGGCTTCTCCCAGCCCATTTCCCCAGCCTGATGGAGCCCTTCTGGATGGCAGCACAATCCTCTGGTGTATCATCCACTCCTCTCAGTGCAGTGTCGCTGACAAATTTGTTGAGGGTACGCTCTGTCCCATCATCCAGACCATTAATGAATGGTTAAACAAGATGTGTTCATTAATAAGGCAAATAAAAATGTGTTTTTCCTGTACCTAGGCAAAAAAAAAGGATAGTTAATCATGTGAGAAGGGTACTGCTTTAAGTCTAGTGGGAAAAACAGTGTTAATTTTTTGTATTTCTTTTTAGGATTCATGAGATGTAATGATGGAGTGGATAAACCAATTTGTTTTAATTGTAACCTCCTCTCTCCCAAACCGATTTTGGGTCTGGTTTGGAATGTCACAGAAGTACACAGCCAAAGCTTGGGAATCAAAAGTGCACTGGAATAAATATAATTATGTAAGTCTTTTTAATGAGTTCTTTTTGATGAAGAACTGATGTCTCTTGGGCTGGATGTTAGGCATTTTGTCTTGAGATAGACCTTGTTAATGGGATTTATGAATAGTATTAGCTTGCTGGATGCAAGGCGGTGCAAACTCTGATCCATTATGAAGCATGTTTTGTTTTTGTTTTTGTTTTTTTTTTTCTCCCTGGAAATTCCTAGATCTAGCCTTCATGTAAGCAGGAAAGAATCCAGTTGGAATAACAATTATTAGTTAAACATCTCTATAGATCTGTCCTACAAATTATAGTCTAGATTACAGTCTAGGACTCATCCGTAATGGAATAGCCTTGGCTAAGTGTCATGGCAAATACAGTTGGATTTTTTTAGCTAATAACTGATATAATTGAGGATATCATTGACTGCATTTAAGTCTTTCTTACTTTTTCTGATTAAAAAAAGCTACAACCTTTCTCATGTTTTGATTTTAGAATGGATCTGTTTTTTTTCCAGTAAAAAATTGTGAAATTTGAGTACACTATATTGAAACAAACAGACACAAAGTAGACGCAAAGTTTTAGGAGCAAATAATTTTTCTTTTTCCTTTTTCTTTCCCCCACTGCAATTGCCAGTTCCAAGTTTAGGATCAAATGCTGCTTCCTAAAGAAAAACTTAAAAGTTAGTTTGCTCAATTTTCTTTCAATGGGAAAAAAGACTGTGTCTAAACATGCACACTTGTCTTCAGATAACTACATAAATATATTCATATTCCCATTCATGGATTAGACACAATTTCATTGGAGAGGTTTTTCTGTCATCCAGTGTTTCAGTTTAGGACATGAAAAATAACAAATTACGGAAAACCCAGATAACAAGAAAATCTGTTATAAAAACAACATATACTTTTTAAATTTTTGTTAGTTTAGTTTTCCAAGATCAGAATTTCTACATTGCATCAGAAATCTGTTTTAAAATATTCTTAAATATATATTTTTTTTAACAATTTCTAGTTAAGGAGTTTGTGGTATTTTGTTGTTGTTGTTGCTTCTTGAAAAGAAACTGTTTCTAATTTATGTGAATTTATGTGGGTTTTTTCCTTTCCTTTTTCTTTTTTCCTTTTTTTTTCTTCCCCTAGTAAAAAGAATGAAATCAGTAAAAAAGGTGATTCCCTGTAAACTGATCTGATTTCTTTTTGGTTGGTGAGCAGTCTAGTCAAACAAGGAGAATGAGGCAAACTGGTAGCATTTGTGGTACACCATTTCTGTGACATTAGGTAGGTCAACATTTCTGAATTCAGAATGCTTAATCAAATGGTCTGCATTTGTAACATAAACCACTGAACTTGTAACTGCACTTTAACAGCAATAGTGCTGAATAAGAAAGTCATGATATAGTGTCAAAATAATGGACATGTTTACAAATAAATTTGTAAAAATTGATATTTTATAACCTTGATTAAAGGATTTTCCCTCCATTTAACTGATTAATCTACTCATCAATTTTCTTCCAGTGTTATTCTGACCTGATTAATGAGAATATTTGTCTCAAGGCCCAACCGTAAATAATCCAAACTCATATTAGAATGGGAAAGCTTGTTTTTACCAAAGAGATTTAAATATTAATATTATTTAAGTTGATTAGAGATTTTTTTTAAGTGAACTTCACCAATTAACTTTCTGCATTATTAGGTAATTTAACATGAATATGGCTTGGGGTGGCAGATTTGTCAGCAAGCCATATTAAGTCAGTCATTAAAGAAGGTAGTGGGCAAGGTAATCAGCAAGGTTAAACTGATACAGTAGAACTTTTGCACGAAAATATAAGTACAGTTTCAAGGCAGAAACTAATGTGGGCTGTTGCTGTTTGTAAACACAGGGGTTCTGTTTCTTATCACAATGCAATCAGAATAAGAAAATGATCAAAAGAACCTCAGTCATAAAGAAAAATGTGGAGAGAATGAAAAGAGTATGTGATTATACAGGGCAAGGGCTAGAAATACACAGTTGACCAGGAAATACAGTTTGATAGTTAATTAGTTGCTCTTATAAAAACAAATGGTTAACAAGCATGTATGTACAATTCAGAAATGAAAATGATGAGCTGCATTTGGATTAGACCAAATTACTTGGGTGATTTAATGAGGCCAAATAAAAGTCTTCTTGGAATTATTCGCTCTTCCTTCAGTGATACAGGGGAAAAAAGAAAGATATTCCTGATAAAACTCTTTCTCAAAAATTTCCTACAATACCCTTCTTATTCCCAGACATGCTTTTAGGATCTCACTTCCCTTGCTGCCCTTCCCGTTGTACTTCAGCATAAACAATTCTGGTGTAGCTGTGTTCTCTGAATGCAAGAGAAACCAGTGTGCTTCACAGTTTGATCAGTATCATATGATTTGTAAATGTAAATTTCACATTTTAAAGTATTTTCTACAGCATTTTGTCATAACATTATGTAAAATACTTAAAAGTATTTGCTGATGCATGTCTATCTGATGAAAAGTTTAGCATTTCACTAAAATTACTTTTTTTTTTTTTTGGACATAATATTATAAAGCATGAACTTGTAAATATCGGCCAGAAGACTTAATTACCAAAGGAAATAGAAAATAAATCTGGAGTTGCAGACTTAGGAAATAAAAGGGAGCTCTGAAGTCTGCAGAATGGTCATGGAAACAAGCTATCTTTTCCTATTAAATAAGAGACTTGTGAAACTCACCAGATCTGCACTGCAATAAGTAGCCCTCTCTTGGACAAGGCACTTGAGAGCTAAGAGCCTTGGTAGGAACAACAATGGATAAGGCTGTACCATTCACAGTTATTTTGGTAATGCTGGAAAACTGGTGGGTGTGAATCCATAACGACAAGCCTTGTACACACCAACAATAACTTGCTAGCTACAGCCTTTATAGCATCCCTGGACTGCTCACATCACAGTTACTATATACCAATGGCAACTCTCTGTGATAACTCTTGCTTGTAGCTTGTTTTTGATTAACTGATTAAATGGACTTAAAAGGAATTAAATAAGTTATTAATTAAAATAGACTTTGAATAGTATGCTGCTACTACAGTTAAGTTGAACTGTGTGCAAGTATTCATACAGTATAGTTTTTTTCTGTCCAAAACTGGTGCTGCCAGTTAGTCATGTCTGGGGAGTGTTATACCTGCTTGCACCTCTTCTGTGAGACAGGAATTTGAGCTACAAGAGGTGTAGTAGTCACAGGTGTGACCACAGAGCAAGTGGTTGGTGTCACCATACTCCGCTGCTTTGCTTGCCTCTCCTTCCTGCTCTGTCTGTCGCTACAACAGATGCCAACACTGCAGAAATGCTGCTCTGCAGCTTCACAGCTGACTGGCAAAGCAGAGGCCCCCTGTACTAAGGAGCTTCTTCACAAGCCTGTGCTAACAACAATTGACACACAGCAGCTACAGAGTGGTGTGCTGGCTGAGAGTGATATGTACATGTCAGAAGGAGAAGACTCAGAGGGTTGGAAGAGGCAATCAAAGGGAATTTGTGAAATCAGCTTGCTTCTCGGAATCTGAGGTGTGTCTGATGGGCTGATAATACCCAACCCATCATGCCACACAGGAAAGAGCACAGTCCAACAGGCTCCAATGCAGTACCAAGCTGAGTGGTATAACCCTCAAAATGCCAGATGCTTAATGGGGGGAGAAAGATACTGCTTTGTTAAAATAATAATTTGGATTGCAGTAGGATACAGCCAGTCTACAGAGACAAATAATCATGAATTGTTAAATCTGCAATGAATAGTTCATCCAAAAATGAAAAGTAAATCTCTATGAGCAAGACCCTGTGAACTCTATTTGCCTGTTAAAAGATAAAAATTGAATATGTTGAAAATCTTCTAAAATTTACCATAGTAATTTATCTGCTAGCAAACATTTGGAAAACTCTTAGTGTGTGGCATGTTGTGTGATCAGTTTTGTCTGTGCATTTTGTTTTGTAAGTTGTTTTGTCATAAAGGTTTTAAAGCACATACCCAATATGTCAACTCCAAAAGGTTGCTAGTAGGGATGTAAAATTCTGCTTGTGTATTAAAATTTTTATTTGTTTCTCAGAAATTTACTCCATCATTTATTCTACTGGAATGGATATTTAGCATCTGGTTGTTGTGTGAGTTAATGATACAAAAAATAGCTGGTGACATTTAAGTAGACATAATATGCACTTATTACCAAGCAGAGAGACAGAAATGTTTATGTTTGTTAATTATGCAGTGCTTATGTGTCAATTTTTAAAAGACTAATCTCCCTCTAGAAAGGTCCTATAATAATTCTTAGTTTATACCCCATTTTGTTTATCTAAGTTGTGATATTGAGTGTCTTGAAGTATCAAGAGCACCATCACATTTATTAAAAGTTTTTAGATGTTTTGCACACTATCTTGGTCTACCATAACGGTGCAAATGAGACATCAATGATCATCTCCATCCCTCCAGGCCTGAGTCTTTTACAGAACTGCTAAATAAGCCTGAAGAGGGCCGTGTTTATAGCTGTAAAACTAGTAGATTAACCTTTGTGTTGTCTATTGTGTTACCACCACCAATAATATGAGATGTCTATGAGTAAGATGACAAGCCACTCAGTGTGCCACAGCACTGTCAGACTACAGGACAGCTAAAACTCCATAAATTCCTGTGTACTGCTTAGTTTGGCTTTTTGGAAGTTTTTCACGGTAAAGCTATATATTTTTCCCATTTTTAAGCGTTGTGTGAAGATGCCTCCATCCTTGTGCTTCTCACACATTCCTCAGCAGCAGAAAATACAAGCACGAATACTTTAATGAGAATATTTATTTGAATACAGAGAAAAAAATGTAGTAATTTTCCCTTAAAATGATTGTTACTCAGCTAGTAAAAGTTTACAGGCCATGAGTGAGCCTCTTGTTATTTTGAAGATGATACCAAGACTTAGGACTCAAGCCAAGGTTGAAGCAGACCAGTGCTGTGATTTTTCAGGTGCAGACTGCCCTCATCTTAGAATGCAAACTAAAGATTTGCATACCCAAATGTCAATCTTACAGATTAATTGTTTCTAACAGTGGATAAAGCAGGAACTGATGAGACACACTTTAAAACAATAATGCACTTAAGTGGACAGGTTGACATTGAACTGAGTGCAGAAGCACTTGCTTTTCTTGGAGCCTCAAATATCCATTTGTTTGTTATTTAATCAGATATACTCAAACTCTGAAAAGGAGATTGAGTTGTAACATTATCATGCCTTCAAAATACATTTCATTACAAAAGAGATCGCTGTCAGGGTATATGGAAATTTTTCTCCTCTGCTAATCTTGCCATTTGTCCTTCTTCCTTCTTATCTTTCTTGTCCATTTTGAAAGTGACAAGTAACCAAATTATTGCATATTCTTGGACTAAATTCCTCTATATCACTCCATAAACTTCGGGACACTATGCTTCAATATCCCTCTACTTGCCTTCGTCTCCTCCTCTAATGGCAGAAATTTTCTGCGTTTAATATTCCCAGTTTCTCATTGAGCTGTTCCTCTCATTCCCTTCTGGGACATTCATTTTCCCCATGGCAGGCTGGTCTCTAAATTCAATATAGCTCTTAGAAAAGTGGTTCACTCAGGTTTTATCATGAGCAATGCTCTCACTCTCTGTAGCCAGACTGTCTCTGTGTCTTCATTCTCCCAAACCTATCATAAAGTATTCCTTCTCCTTTCTCTGTTAGTTAGTGGAAGTTATTTTGAGTGTCTGTAGTTTTAAATTTTAACAGGAAGTGAAGACTGAGCAGGTACAGGAGTTTTGTTTACACCAAAAGTTAATGAACCACAGTTCACTACTTCTTTGGTCAGAAATTAGAGAGGAGGGTGAAACTAGCTGTTTTTCAATTGCTTTATTTCCCCTATTTATTTCTTTAATGTTTGCAACTGCCACAAAAAACCATCGAGTTCTACTCTGTGATGCCATGAAAAAACTATGAAATTTCAGAATGGGTCAGGTGCAGCATTCAGCATTTATCACGGTACAAAGAAATGGCCAGACAGTTGAATGTGAAACATTACACCGTCAGCCAAAAGGATGGACATTGCTTTGTCCTCTGGAAATCTTCCATTAAGGTCATTTATCTTTGGCTAGTCTGACTCGAGGGGAATATTAAAAACATACTTTATGCCTGCAAAGACTGATTGCTATGTATGTGGATGACATATATATTTGTGAAAAATCTAGAGTAATCTTTCTCATAACATTTATGGTTCTGCTAAATTAATGTAAGTTAATTTCAAGAGATATGATCAATGATAAGATACTGCAAGTCATATGTTGATAAAGGTCACATCCTGTTTGACCTATGTTTGCTAAAGATGTAATTCAAATGAACAGTTCAAATTTACTTTATCTATTTATAAAATAAATTAGTGGCTAGATGATGAGTGCAAGGTAAATAAGGCTTAAAGGTTTAATAGATTTATCAATTCTAAATCTTAGCTAGGGGAGTTTCTGTAGGTTACTAAAATGACATCTTCATATTTTATTAAATACCTGTCACTAATGAGTCCTTCACAGTTGGCTTCTGATGTGTATTGTTTTCACAAAGAAGACTTTTTTTGTTGTTGTTGTTGTTTTTGTTTGTTTGTTTTTGTTGGGAAATCCAGCTGTTATAGGAAAAAAACATTAAAAATTCTGCTTCAGTTCATATATAAGGACAGATTTTTCCTAGGCAAAGCAAAATAACATTAATGAAGGAGTGATGGGACATTATATGGACAATAGCTCTGCTCACTAAATTTTTGCTTTTGGAGAACTGAAGTTGGAAGAAATGGTGAAAAACTGTGGTATATCACATATACAAAATGTTGAGTACTAGAAAGGTACAAATTGCACAGCAAAAGCAATTCTGAGGGCATGTCATAATTATAAGTTTATTGAAGTGACTTTTCTTTGAGTCTAAGGCCACTGTTTCAAACATTGCCTTTGGAAGGAAGGCATGTTTCTACTGTTGGAACATCTCTTGAAAACACTTTCTTTATTTTTGCTTTACTAACTGCAGGAATAAGTCACAAGAGAGACTTGGAAACCCTAAGACAGACATGAAATTAAAAACTAATCCCAAAATTGCCTCTGAATTGTACTGCCAAAGGAAATATCAGGTCATGTTATCTCTGCCCAGTAAGTGGTAGGTAGTGCTGGAAAGATGCAGAAAGGCTGACAGTACCTGGATCTGAATTTGGTTGGAACAGCCAGAGAGGAAGGCAGTACTCCAAGGGAAATTTATTATAGCAAAATTCAGCCATGGGGAAAAGGAAGATCACAGTTTTTGTTCATTTGTCCAGATGTATGTATTTGAAATAGTTCAAGGATCTGGACATAAGAGGAGGAAGCAAGAAAAGGAGTCCATCCTGTATTTTAACAGACTAAAAACCAATGTGGACTAAAAAGCAGAAATTGGATACTACAGGAAAGGTACAGCAGATGATCAATGCAACCAGTAAGGGCTGAAGATTGCTACATGAATAAGGGCATCATGTTGGCAGGAGTGTTGAGTCTTTGATCACAGAAATTAAAGGTGTGCAGGAGTCAAGGTGTAATCAAGAATTAAAGCATCTCTTCAGAAACAGTTCTGAAAGTGCTTTTGGATTCTCTGAACTCAGATGCAGAATGCTACTGTTATGATCTCAGTTATCAGCAGCCCTACATCAGAACAATAGCAAAGGAGACAACGACAAATTCAGAGGTTAAATGCAAGACACTTTCTAAAGAGGTAGATTAGGAATTAGAGAATTATCATAGTTACACTTGCATTAATATGCTATAACAACACTGTTCTGTTTAAAAAGAAAGGGCTTTTTTTTCTGTGGCAATTAATCCAACAGTATATTTTGGTTTTGCAATAGCCCTGGATGCCTTCTTTTTGCTAAACATTGAGAACAAGATGGTAAGAGAAAGTGCTATTTATTGAGTTTATATTTTCAATAGATGTGTAAATGAGGCAATGAAAATACTGTTGTCTTTCTTAAGGAGGTGGGAGAAACTGAACAACTGACTAGCCCACAATTAATAGACAGTCTGTGGCAGAGCTTTACCATAGGTTGCTTTTCCTCTCTGAGTATCAAGCGAGTGAGTTTGTAAAGAAAAATCAGGCTAATGTGGCTGGTCTGTGTGGGAAAACAACTTGACATGGAAAAGGAGAGTTCACTAGGCATAATAAAACATTGGATAGAAAATATGTTTACATTTTCTTTTCAGAGTGTCCTGGTTCCATCCAGGACACTATTAACTACTGCAGCAGCCAAGAGGGGCATGGCCAGGATGGTGGACCTGTTTGATACCACCCCATGCCATGCATAAGGGGGACTTGCAAGGAGATCATGTTCTTTCTGGTTTGCCAAGGTGTGCAGTTGGGCAGCACTGGGCTCTGCATGGTGAGCAATTGTGTGTAAAACATTCACCTTTCTTGTATAGCTTCTTATTAGCATTGTTGTTACTGTTCATATTTCTTATTTCATTGCTGTTCCTAGTAAATTGTTCTTACATGAACTTGTGATCTTTGCCTTTTTGTGCCTCCAATGCTCCTCTCCGTCCTGCTGCAGGGTGGGGTCACGGGGATGTGAGCAAGAGGTGTTGTGGTCTGAGGTGTTTCAGTGGGTGTGGCAGTGGACCTGCAGTATTTAGAATGGAAAAAGTCCTGTCAGAAATGGACTTCTGAAGAAGATGAAAAAGCTAGCCCTAATGCCTTAAAAACAGAGGTTTTTACTGTTTTATAATGAATGTTACAAGATGGATTCCTTTGTTCTTTTTTGCTAAATCACTATCCCCTTCCCAAAATCCCCCGAGATAACCGTTATCTCACCACTCAGGAATGCATGTGGTATCTTGGAAGAAGTTTCAAGGAGTTTTCTTATTGGTTCTTATTTACTATTTTCTATTGGTTGTTAAACCTGGATTTCTATTGGTAATAGTCCAAATTCCCTCTGACTTCTTATTGGTGGTATTTTGATCCCCCCAAAACCTATATATATCCCTACCCACGACCAATAAACTCTCTCTCTCATTCCTCTCCTGTGGTCTCTGTGTGGCTCTTTTCAGGGTCCCTGGGGACCACGTGGTGGGGGACAGCAGGGGGAGTGCATCCCTAGACAGCCATTGCAAGTGGGAACACTAAATTGGGGAATATCATTGCTAAAACATGACACAGAGCAACCTCAGTATCAACCCCTGATGAAATTCACAGCTTAAGCATGGTGTGTATTCACAGAGGAACATTCAGAGCTCTTTCAGGGTGGTCCCAGACAGTCTACCTGGGAAGAAATATTGAATACATGTGCTCTTGAGTGGAGATAAGTGCAAAAGTAATAATAAATGCAAATATATTTATTGGCATGAAAGGGCTTAAATGCAGAGGTCCTAATTGCAGTGGATTTCAGCTTTCCAGGGGCAACAGGGAAAGGAGAAGGCAAAAAAAAAAAAAAATGGAATTTGGAGCAGATATCAGCTAGTTATAAACTGTATTCAGAAGGGAAGATAGAGCAGCATGAAAGAGACTTGGATTTTAGAATACAAGGAAATAAAATTGTGGAAGATCTATCCTAAATGAGATGGCAAGGGAAGAATAAGTGAGAGAACAAAAGGAAGAAATATAGAAAACTGTCTGCAGATAAGGTCATGAAGGTGATTGTGGTGGCCACTTTGAGACTTTTATAAATGTGATATGACAAGAAGACAAGGTCTGTTTATGCAGGATCACATCATGTAGGAGAAAACATATTGCCTGTCTCTGCAGGTTTGTTGAGAATTCAAGCTGAAATAGTATTATTCTGAGTACTTCAAATAACAAAGAGGTACACAGTCTGAGAAAAAGAACAAAAACTATTAACATGATTGCAGTATGAATTGAAACCTTGTTTGGTTAAGTGACTATTAAGGCTGCTTATAACACTATGCTTGTTCAAAGATATTGTAAGGGCCAAACCCCTAAACAAGCAGGAGAATTGCAAGGAATGGTGCCAGTGATATAAAGGAAAGTAAGGGGAACGTTATAGAGTGTTTTTATACTGAATTTCCAACTAGAAGATATTAGGCTTCTCAGAGCAGAGGAAAATAAAAAAATTGTAAATAGACTTAAGAAATTCTTGTTTTACAGAGAGGAACCCAATCTTTATGTCTTGTCTGACTTCACTTTAATTATGTTCAAAGTTTCAGAAAAGGTAAATTCTAATACATACAAGCCTACAATATATCTTAATATAGTCTTCTTCTTTTCTTCACACAGGCTTCACAATACAGACTGATCTGTATTTACAGAGAGATTATTGGTATTCAATGCTTTCCCAAGAATGTACATCATTATCTGTTTTTTGCATACATTAGCATACATATGTACTTCATACATAACAGTCTGCTTCAGCATATTATCTCTTGTCCCGCAACACATTCAAAACTAATTCAAGCATTTTCAGTTTGCTCAAAACACTCCCGTATCTACAAGTAGATGTTTGGCAATAGCTGGTTTTTTTTGGCATGGCATCTTTCTGCAATTTCAGTCAGTCACCTGTACTGTGGTTTTGTACATCTTCAGTTGGTGGTCAGTTTTGTGACTGTTTCTCTAATCCCTGTGATTTCCCCTGTGAAATCCCAGAAAACTGTCTCCAGTTTTCTAAGGCACCTGGTGGTGCAGGTAGGCTCCACTCAAGAAAAACAATGATTTTAAAATCTTCTGTAGAGTTGCTACTGCCAAACAAAAGTTGCCAATTGTCTGAATGACGATATGTTTGATTGCAATCTTTTTGGGTCTGCCCTACTTTTAGAATCCATGAACTCCAGACATGATCTACACTTTACTCTCTCCATACTGGTCCAGTTTCTGCTTTATTGACTGGATTCTGAGAGTGGCTGAAAACCAGACTAGATTAACTCTCCTACAAGACATTCTGGGGATGAAACAAACACTCTAAATTTTTATCAGATTAATGATTTTGTATACAAAAATTCAATTTTTGATTCAAAAAGTAAAACATAAGCTGCCCACTCAGGTAAGCTCATCATACCAGGTAGAGTGGCCAGTTATTTATGAAGGTCATTAGCAGCATGGTTGCCAGTTCGGTAAGTAATTTTGTTGGCTTTGTGATCACTACAGATTTTTCCATATCCAGGTGTAAGATGCTGAGGTTTATGAGAGAGATCTTGTTAGTCCTAACAGTTGCTGATATTTTACTACACAATATGGTTTAAACAAGGATGCTGCAGTAGTTCAAGATGTCATGGATTGCTGACAGACCTACAAACTCAGAATCATAGCAGATGTGTTTATGCAATGGTTCCTGCTAAGAGTCCATACACTTTGCTAAACATCTGTCATAACAAAATCTGCCAACAGATAAAATTAAGCTACTGCTTCTTCAGGCATGGAAAGCTCATGGAGTTGATCTTACTATGAGGATGCAAAAATGACATACTGTAAATGATTGAGACTGTGAATTGTGAAATTTTAAAAATGAAGAAACAATTTCACTTTGTAAGCTATAACCCCATATTGTCCTTCTGTAGAATGAGGAAACACTGCCTTGTAATGCACTAAGTATTTAATCATTGCTTTAAATTGATCTTCATAACATTTCTCTAATGCCTTGAATCTCAGATCTTCCTCTTGCATGCTCTGCATGCCAAGATACTGGTGATTTATAAAAAAGTACAGCTCATTTGGATGTGAAGTCAATGGAAGATCACTCCCCAACTGCCCTATTATGGCAGTACAAAACATTAGATTTAATTCCTTATTATAAACTGTTGCTAGAAAAATCCAGTGCTGTTTGTAATGCCAGATGCAGCTATAACACAGTTTGGGCTAGAGATACGAACACTGATCTTTCAGAAGGTTTGCTGCCTGCCCTTGTTTTAACTTTATGTGTATTCTGCTGTGCTAGACTGAGAAATTCAATGTCAACTAAGATATTTCTTTCCCTTTGTTACCTGTGGAATGAAAACAACTGGACTTACAGGGAAAGTTTGGATGCCTGCTCTGCAATAAGCAGCTATTCTGGGCCAGTTTGCCACAGGATTTATTGGCAGGGCAAGAAAATGAGGAAACAGGATGTCCTCTTCATTACCTGGAGCACTGAAGGGTGAGAGCATTGAATAGAGAGAGCACAGATCCCTGCATGGGAGGAAAGGTCCAAAAAGCAGTCTGACTAGCTCATACTTATAAATACATTCTGTGCAACACAAAGTCATCAGTCACAGAGTCTACACTGCAGTTCTCTTGTGTACCATATTTGTTGACCATAAAGGTTATCTCTGATTATATTAATGAAATCTTATGGGCCAGGCTGTGAGATTTCCAGAGTGAATTCCTGCCTTCCGAAAGACAAGGAATGCAATGTCGCAGTGACTATAAGCATGTGAATTCCGCAGGTCAAACATATGGATGTAGGTAATAGAGATGACTTGACAGGCCAGAAGGACTCCATAACATAGAGCAGTAGTAAATAAGCCTCTTTTTGCTATTAT
Source organism: Acropternis orthonyx (assembly GCA_035583155.1). Lineage (NCBI taxonomy): Eukaryota > Metazoa > Chordata > Aves > Passeriformes > Rhinocryptidae > Acropternis > Acropternis orthonyx. Next base: position 61,252,128 of record JAWWEU010000040.1, on the reverse strand, counting down.
TAATTTTTTTTTGTAATAATACATTCTGAGTTATATTCAGACCATACAAATAATTGATTTTTATACAAGAACTAAGGTTTGCTCTTGCAAAACCCAGTAGCAAAAAGGTTTTGAATTGGAAACATTTTCTGATATTTTAACACTAATAAGAAAGTAACAAGACCACATTAATATACATTGTTACAGAGAAATTGCAAATAGGTTATGTGTGAAGGTGAATTTCAATCAACAGTTTCATCAATGTGATGGATATTCTATTAACAGTCTCATTTTCATTTCACTAGTTTTCCAAGTGAAAGAATGTACTGACCCTGCATGTACTCAGTTATAATGAGGCTTCATTTATATTTTCAACACCAAAATACCAGCATGATTAAATTTTAAAATAGAAGGAGAACCAGGTCGTTTCAATCAGTAAAGAAAACCTCTAAAAAGAAGTCATTTGGTTCTTTCCCTTTCCCTTTCCCTTTCCCTTTCCCTTTCCCTTTCCCTTTCCCTTTCCCTTTCCCTTTCCCTTTCCCTTTCCTTTTTCACATGAGATAAATGCAAATTAGTCTATGAAACTGAAAATGTAGTAACCTCTTTAAACCAGCAATGCAATACTGTCCTAAACAAGGAATTAAATACTGAAGCAACGTGATAACATTTTAAAGGACAAGAGTCATCTGGCCAGTTCTAGTATTTCTGTCCCACTTTCCCTAGGCAGCTGAACAAATTTGCATCAGTGAAGAGTAAACTGCAAACTTTTAATGAGAAGAGGTTTGTTTTGTTTTTTGGGAGAAGGCTCACTAACAGCAAAGATGTCTAAAGTGCAGAACTGGGCTTGACATATGTGATTTTATTATATATGTTTGTAGGTTTGAAAATACTGCTCGATCCCATTTAATTTTCACTATCTTCCTGTGCAGCCTTCAACACTAAAAACCTGTATGCGTGTGCGTACATACATTATAGGAAGACAACCCTGCACATGACTGACAGTATTAGTCTTCTTAGGAAAGGTGGAAGTCTGGCACAAAGGGGTTGAATTTCTACAAACTAGGTCTATTACCAAATTATATGAACTCACAGATAGACAGAAAAAATTATGTGCCAACTGTTGACAGTGCCAGTGCACTGAGTGTATGCTGGGCACACAGAGATGTCTTTTGGATTAACCATGGTCCCCTGAAGTGAGATTCTCATTACGTTTATAACCTATTTACAAAAGGATGACATTGTTTTTGCAGTTTTTGGAGGCATTCAGGATAAATGAACACTGGTCAGAAAATACATAGACAAAATAGAAGAAGAATGAGTGAAAGTTTTTTTCCTGGAGGTTTCCCAAAATAAAATGTATCTTTTCAAATTTACTTCAAAAAACCCTACTACCTGGCAGAACTTTGTGGGGAATTTGCATTTTCAGCACATTTATTTGATTATTTTCTTCTCTGCTGCATGAAACATAACTGAACTCTGTGGCTGATACCATGTACAGCAACAAGCAACTACATTTTTTCTCTATATATAGTATGATAAAATATAGAAATACAGACATACACCTGTTTACAAATAGTAACATGATATTTTAATACAGCAACATGAGTTTAATTTGTACCAATCAGATGGTAAAACATAATGCTCAGTATCCTCCCCTTAAGCATCCCGTGCTCATGATCTGCTCACATTAATTACATTGTTATGTGGTATATTTACCCAGCAATCTAAGCCAAATCTTTGTTTTACTCTGCAATTATGCATCTGTTTATGAGATTTTGCCCATTCACTGGTTTCTTTTGGCAAGGCTATTAACACATAAAAGTGGAGGTGGACAGTGTTATTAAGAATTACCATGATTTGAGCAGATTCATGTGAAATATTATCAACAATGGCATACCTTAAAATTCTAGACCCTTTTCCCTAATTTTATTCTTTTTCCTAGTGGATCAAAATGACTATCAGTTTGTCCAACAGTTTGCTGCCCAGTCTTCTATGTCAGAGAAGAATTTGATTTTAAAATGTTGCCTTTGCAAATAATATGATCCTTTAAGGTGTTAGTAACAGCTTCTTGAGTCTCTTTGGGCAAAAAAAAAAAAAAAAAAAAAAAGAAGAAAAA
>JAWWEU010000040.1:61171492-61241699 GCA_035583155.1 Acropternis orthonyx | reverse complement strand
TTGCGTAAATGGGGTGGGATTTGGGGAGACCTTAAAAGAGGGAATTTTAAACTCAAGGGTGTGCTTTTGGATCTACCCAGCCAAGGCACCCAACACGTGTTGTAAGTAAATTTTTCCTACTTGTTATTTTTCTTTGTTCCACAGACTCTGTTGTTTTCCTAAATTTAATAAAAGAGAAATTTTTCTCACAAGAGCATCTGCCATACAAGGAGAGGCTGCGATACCTGGGTTTATTCATCCTGGGTAAGTATCATGGGCATCTTATCCATGTCTATAAATACCTGTCTGTTAGGGAGTAAAGAAGACAGAGCCAGACTCTGCTCAGTGTTACCCAGGGAAGTGAGCAAAATTTTAACTACAGAAAACTCTATTTAAACATAAGAAAAAACATTTTAATTATGAGTCTGGTAAAATACTGGAGCACATTTTCCAAAGGGATTGTTAAGTCCTTGTTCTTGGAGCTATTCAAAACCTGACTTTACAGGGCCTTGAACAATGAGGTCTAGCTGACCTTGCTTTGAGCAGCGGGCTTGGACTAGATGACCTCCAGAGAATCCTGGCAACTCCAGCAATTCTGCAGCAATACATGCAACTCAGACATGACTTGAATGTCAGTCCATTAAAAGCAGGATATCTCCCTTCCAAATGGTGAATATTCACTGTTATGTTGAACTCAGGAAAATCAACAGATAGGAAGTGCGAACTGCATTATCCATCAAAACTGTAGATCAGAACATAGTCACATTTTGAATTACATTTGTACAGTTTACTGACAGTCTGTGTTTCCCCCCTGTATAAACATGAACTAAAAGCAGATAGAACCAAACAGGCAATTTCAAAAGGGAATTAAATACAAATAAATGCATTTGTCTCAGACTGAAGATTCTCAGATTTTTTTGTCTGTTTAAAATACAGTAAATGTATGTGAATCACAATAAGAAGGAAAGAGAACAGAAGGTTTTGAAAAAAAAAAATTAAAAATTCCCAAACAGAAACCAAATCAAACCAAATTCTGAATTTGCTTTGGATGTGTTCAGCTGCCCCATGGAAAGGAGTGTTTCCATTGAATTTTCCCTTTATTGGTAAAATTCCTAGATGCAACAAAAAATACTTTTTAAACTAAGATTATTGCCCTCACCTCCTCAAGGGAAAATGGGAAGTGATGTGCTGCCCAGGGACATGCCTGTTCCAGCTGGTTTGGCACAAATCTACTGTGCAGTAGTGTGGTAATGCTGACTATAACCCAGAGCTGATAAAGCTTGCTAATATTTCCTGGAAGCCTTCTTCTCAGCAATTGGTTTTTACAGCTATAAAGAGCTCTCCATTCTGACCCCTCAGAGACTGTTCTCAAGCTTCCCTGCCTTACCCAAATTCACTAGTGTGCAAATCACAGCCTATCATTCACCATGGCCATATGTCTAACATGGCCATATGTCTAACATGGCAGGAGCATGTTGAGGGTAATCAGTAGCCTCCAAATTTTACTTCTGTAATTAGGTAAAGGGAATCTGTTTCAGAGTTGGTAACACGGGCTCTAATATCACATTGATGTGGAACTGGGTAACACAAGACAATAGTGAGAGGAGAGTGGTTTCACTGACACGTGAACATTTCCATGGTTCACATCTTTTTCCCAGAACAGGGTTGTTTGTTGCTCAGAGACTTGAGAATGACCATTGCCATGCTGTAGAAGAAGCAAACATAAAGGTAAGGCCATAATTATGTATATAAATGGTAGTGCACTGCTCCGTGGAAACTGACAGTAGGTTTCCAAGGCAGCCAAATCAAGAAAAGAACAAGGCTATAAAAGATCGAAGTACAAAGAACACCAACTAACAGCTTGATGTGTTAAGAGGTAAATTCTGGAAAGTGCTTAAGCCCCACTGGAAGTCAATGGCAGTTGTGATCTTAAATCACTGAGGACTTCCCAAAGAGCCCAGCCGGAAGCACTGTTGCTTGATGTTCATGACTGATTATTCATTGTCCATCACAGCTGTCCTGCAGCTGCACTTTCATTCTACTCTGTGCTCTGACCTGGGGCTGCTCCCCTCCCTTCACTCTATCACAGCTGCTGTGTTTCAGGGGACTGTTATTTCTTCTGCTTCTCTTTCTCTTCCCAACCTCCATGTAGCTTCATGTAGCCCCAGCAGCCCAATAATTGTATGGCCTTTCTAACAACCAGCAGTGTGATGCCAAAGTAGTGCCTGCTTTCAGAGCTAATGACCAAAGAAAGTTTGGGCCAGGTGTGATCCATTCCCATCCCTCATAAAAAGGCAGATATTTCTGCATAGTAGCCTGAGTTGGCAAGAAAGAGAGTGAAGAAAGAGCCATGAACTGTGAAAAGGATAATGATGCAACCCCTAACAAGGGCTCTGAGGAAATGAAGAAGCAGAATTTTTTTTTTTCTTAAAAGAAACAATTCAAGGGTGACTTGTTGTTATTTTGGAAGTTGGTCCTGCCAAACTGAACTGACCTTGAGCACAACATTGCTTTCCAAGATTTCATCCTTTCCATTTACATTAGATAAAACAAAACAGTCCAGTAGAATTTGTCTCAGTTTGCCAGGGTACCTGACATCTCAGCAGAAGCTGCAGGCAGCCTACAAGCTCTGGTATTTCTTGTCAAAAGAATGGGAAAATGCCAAAGCAACAAGAAGTCTTCTTGGGAAAAGTACAAATAAGGATGTAGATTTAATATAGAGTTAAATCATCTTAGTAATGAAAACATACACTAAGTGAGATCAATAAGATTATTAACCTCTAAAACCAGCAAATGGCCCCCCAAATGCAACAGATTTTCCATTCGTTTAATCTGGAATGCTGTAACATATTCAATAGGAATAGTCTTCATGCCACTTTTCAAGACTTTGGCAGTGAATTACAAACAATAAAGCTAAGCCATTATATAATCAGTTTTATGAAGTCCTTTTTACTTTCTTTCTATGTTTGAAAATTTCCAGGTAGTGAAAGCTCCTCAGAGATCAAAATGTAATAACTATTTTATGGCAGTTGCCAAAGAAAAGTGCAGACCCAATATATTAACTGAAAGCATTTTGAGCAAGAACAGAAAAATTTCCCCTTCCACTTCAAACAGAACTAGTTTGGTTCTCAGTACATTTGCCACTCTAGATGTAGTCTGAAAATAATGAATTTTAAAACTAAATGCTCTCAGTATCTATTACAGAAATAAACATGTCAAGTGTTCCTTCGATTTAGAGTATAACAAAGGTTTAAAACTAGTGATTTGTGTAGTTGATTTATAGTGAAGTCTTCTAGCTATGAAGAGACATTTTTTTCTTTACCGAGGAAGACAAATATGTATTTATGTTCTGTGCTTCAGATGAAAATTGATCTCTTTCTTCACAAAGTTCATGTGAATCCTCCTTCAGGACACTGACCCAGTGAAATCCCCAAGAGACAGTCTTTAGCTACAGAGACATCACAGGGATTATCTTTTTTTTCTCAAATACAAAGATTTAAGCATTTAATCACAAGTAATGCAGAAAGTAGTTAAAATCTCTAGGCTTGACTGGAGCACTGGGAATCAGTGAGAGATGGTGGTTTCTCTTGTTGCTTCCAGTAATGAGATTTGTTTCCTCAAGATTTCAGTTCAAATGGATTCAACTTATTTTCACAGCAATATTTTCTGACGCTTTTCTGGGACAAGTGCTATGCTGCACACATTTATTTCACTGGTTTTGTCAGATTTCAGAGGTAAGTTTTTAGCAAAAGAAAAAAAAAGTCAACAGATACTATTCAAATTTTTTTAATATTAAAAATAAGAAAGAAAAAAACAGCTGCTTAACAACCTGTAGGTAAAACTCAGATCTTTTACCCAGGATGTTTGTGGCTACGGATTGTATATCTTTGCAACCTATTGCACTTGCAGGTCAAGATTATGTCCACAGCCTGTGGACTCAGTCTGATCTGACAAACAGATCCATGGCATCACTGTGAGAAAATTCAGCCTGAAGACTCCTTAGAGACTATACAGGATTAATGAAACCAATACCACTTTTGTCTTAAACTGGGATCGTTCTTATCTTTCACAAGACAGAAACTTTGAGAATTTACATGAGTGACAGATTTTCTGGGGAGAGGAAAAGGAGGAGAGGAGGAGGAAAGGGCAGAGATATGGAGTAGGGCATGTTCCCTGTGAAACATGTTCCCTGGAGCTCCTTGGAACATGAAAAGTGGTACTGATCCCAGACAGTGGGCAGCAAAGTTCATATTACTGGAGACCAACAGGATCTTCTTGTCCCAAATTACAGATCTGCAACATTGCACTCCTGTATCTATCTGAGTAAAAGTATTACCAGAGTGAGTGCAGGAAAGCATCCTGCCAGCACTGAACAGGAAAAATGGCCCTGGGACTGCAAGTATAACTTTTCTCCAAAATGCTGACTGACATCAGTCAGTTTACATTATGATTGACCACTGGGCCCCAAATAAGAAAAAGCTGGAGCACCAGAAAGGCCAGGCTATGGTTCACCATCACAGGGCGCCAGTCAAGTGAGGCAAAGGAGATGGAGTCATGGGGAAGCAGGCCAAAGGAATCTCATAAAATATGGGCTCCTTTATCACTACTAAGCTACTTTGGAACAGTGCACTTTTCATACCCAAGTGTTTCTTGTGGGATTTGACTAATCACATCCTAAAGGTCTTATCACATGAATAATCCTCAATCTGGCTTTCTATGAAGGTCATACTCCCTGTTTTGACACTTTACCCTTGAAGTCTGATAAACTGCAGTGACACAGTAGAACTTACTTAGAAATCTACTTTTTATATATAAAGTGATAATCCTCAGCAGGATCTTACTTCACTTTTTATTTTCAATTCTTTGCCCATCTTTAGACATTATCTTAGAGTTCTGATGAATTTGGCTGGCAAAGAAAATGGTGTTGTCTAAATTTTTAATACGTTTATTTTGACCTTTTTCTTCAAGAACAGATAAGGCACTTACAGTTATAGCTTCTGTCATACATTATCATGTTTTCAAGGAGTAGTTTTGAGAAGTCTAGTCAGTCATGATATTTGATGTCACTCCAGCACTTTTCTCCTGGATTTCTCTCTTTGTAGTGTTTAAATTGGAATGAGATGACGTTGTGGTAAATGTTTTAGTTTGCATTTTCTTTTAAATTATTCATTACGAGGTGAGGAAATTAAACACACTGTAAATGCGGATTGGACTAAGTATGTACAAGCATCATACAGAAAACAAAAATTTGGAAATAAAATCCTCTCAGCCATTATAAAGGTTAGAGTCACAAAAGTCTGAAAAAATTCCTGATTTCCAATGTCTCATTTATTTCAGCTCCCTGGTACCATAGGATTTCTATTTTGTATAGAAAATGTGTTTTTTAATGTGGGGCTTTTTTCCTATTACATTTAAAAAAATATAAGCAGGGAGGTTTTTATAGTTTTCTTGAGAACATAATTCTACTTACTTTTCTTCTCAAACTCCTTCAGCTATTTCTCATCTGATTTTTCTTCATATGTACTGAGTTAACTATTTTTTCACAGCTTCTAGTACATCTGGAAGTCCTGCATTGATTTGTCCTTCATTAAATTCTTCCAAGTGTTGTTGGTTCCTCACTTCTTTTACCCTCATTTGTGATCAAAGAAATCAAAGAAACATTTGAAACAAAATACCCACCACAGTACAAACTCTGATTTTTCCCCCAACACACAACATTTTCCTGTGCTTCTCTCACTCTTTGGAAGTATCCAAAATAGACTGAGTGCATTCAAGAGAGAAGAAATAGAATAGTGTATCCATAAGACAGCAAAGAGAATCCAGGGAGGCAGTAATTTAAATTTTCATTGGTAGTGGAGGCAAGGAACAAACCACATTTGAAATATGCACTGAATAAAGAGGCAAACCCTCTTAATATAATACAAAACCATGTTGTGTCACTGTATTGGAGTAACTTGGAGCAGCCCTATTCCCGTAGCACTTGGGGGTCTCCCAGGATGTCTCTGCTCCTGCCTGACAACCTGATCTGACTCTGCTTATCCTGTGAACCTTTGCCACTGCCAGAGTATCTGCAAACAGAATACTGAGAAAAATCAATTAACTACTGAGAGAATCTCAGCTTTGGGAACATGACAGGTATAATTCACTTGAAAAAGAAGTGGACTGATACTGCAGTGTTCAGATTCTTACTCAGAAAGGGCAAGGTCTCAGTTTCATTGCTTACTGTCTTCATTGCAAAGTGGATACAAGGCACTTTAGCAAAGGAATGTATTGAACAGCCGAAAATAAAACGTATTCCTTTTCTGGGAATTGAAATAAGCAACAGAACATATTTTTTAATTTCAGAGGTATTTGATCTGGCAGTGTACAAAGTCTATACTAGACATGTATGTTGGGCAATGCAGCACAAAAATGGATGACTAAACAGTCATGGATTTTTCTAAAGATTGCATACATTATAAAAAATCAAATCTTTCAGTTGTTTAATATAATGTAGGATCATTTAGATGCACAGAGGAATAATTAATTTGGAAAATACTTAAATATCCCACCAGCAAACAAAGGCTAGTATTTTTTCTAGAATTATCACAATGACAACTGACTTGAATGGTTTTATTTCCCTATAAATAACTTTGAGCTGTGGTATAAATACACTGAATGCAATGTATTTTGGCTTTTAAAATAATTACATGATATTGGAATGAGGACTGAATCTGTTGCAACAACTTACAAAGTCTTATTTGGTGTGCAGAGGATTCTTTAGCTCATAAAACTTCACTACATGCTTTGGATAGATCCCCATAGACTCCAAGGTACCCCCTAACTCAAAGGTTATCTTGCATCGTGACTAAAGCATTATTCTCAGCTGGGCAGAATCCGATGGATCCATTTCAGCACCAGGCTTGTCCCAACACTGCCCATGACCTTTTTCTCAGAAGCTGCCATCTCAAGCGTGCTGAACATATGGAGGGACAGGGGAAGAGTAAAAGTTACAGAGTTAACAAGCTGAAATGTCCATGTGCTGCATCAGAAGCAGACAGCTTGTGACTTACAGAGTAGAGCTCCCTAGCTAGGTGATCCCCCTCATGGCAGCGCACAGCTAGCCTGACCTCTGAAGGGACCCATTATTTAAGGCCTTTTATGTTACCATATGAACCACAAAAACTGAAGGCTCAGCATGGATCCAACTCAGAATATTCTCTTTGTGTTTGAGACAGATCGCTCAAACCTTTGTGGGCTTCCTGAGAGTAGCACAGCTTCCCCCATGACACTACAGCACTGACTGCATGGCTGACAACTACTGTGACCCAGGATGCCCTCAGCACAATTAACATTGCTACTAATCTTGGTAATTTCCAGTATTATTACAGAATATTTTGTTTCATTTTTGCCAACTACGGCACCAAGTCAGAGCCCGAGATGACTGGTTGAAACACTGCAGGATAGGCAGTCAGCAGTAACTGTGTTTGCTCCTTCCCATCAGTCATATACCACTTTTCCCTATCTTGTACAGCTCTATCCTTACCTTCCCACCCCTCTTTTTCACTCCTGCTTAAGTTTAGAAAGGAAAGAAATACTTTTCCTGGGTGTAAGCAATGCTGAGAGAAGTAGGTAAAGTGACCAGCAAACCATAAAATAAGTTTATTGTGCTTAGTAAAATGACCATCCTCCACTCATATTCCTGTTTCTATTCCCACAATATATTACCCTGAACACAGACCAAGTGAATTTCAGAGTATTTTTCTTCTGAAGCTCATGAGATAATTTGTTCTGCATTTTTATGGCCTGACTCAACATATAGCTCAGGAAAGTGAGGATGAAAACCTGTGGTGTTGAAATCATGCAACAAGATAATTAGATTAAAAAGAGGGTGCAAACTGTTATTCCAGTGGCCTAGAGATAACAGTTGGTTTTCAAAAAAACTACCTGCTGTGGTCAATGCTACTGCATGTAGCAGCAGAAATTTGGTCTGCCCAAGTGATATTCTAGCACATTTTATTTCACTCAGCTGTTTCAAATCTGCATTTGTGCCACTTACTGAACACTGAATCACTTGCTGCCGCTCCCATCACAGTCAGAGGAGGTAAATACAGACCACAAGTTAAACAGGAAAGGGCATAAATTACATTGGCCAAAGGGCAGCTACCCAGGGCAATAGCCATGAAAATAGTGAAAGTGATCTGCTTTTTATATGCAGTGATGATAAAAAAAAATAAAAGCCTTCTTTCCACAGACACTTTGAGCTAGTCAAAGATTTCCATATTAGACATTTGTTGTCCAAATAGAAAAGGTTTTTTAAAAAATTGCTTTTTCTTTTTGGTTCATTCCCTCAGATTTCAGCTGCATCATTGCTGTGACTGCTATCTACTGTGCTAATGAGAATTTCTATTAGCCTTGAAAAGCTGAGCTCAGCGGTGCTGTCTGTCTGCCACTTGCATTGTGCTTGCTCAAATACCCACTGCCTGGAAGTTACACCTGTCTGATCTCACTAATTCTACACAGCAGCCACCCAATTTGGGTTACACATTTTAATGCAATCAGATTAGAGCAGCTTTGCATTTCCAGTGCAGAGTTTGCCTCATTACTTGTTAATTGACTCTTATTTGCTGAAATGTATGACCTAACAGTTATAGCAAATCTTAAACCTCAGCAAACACGGTCTTGAGTAATGAATAGAGAATAAACTAAATTGCTTTTTTGTGTTTAATCACCATCAGAAAGTTTTTGGTCCTGTGATCTGATAGCATCTTCCCTGTTGACTTTAACTCCCAATTACTTGTGAGGTACCTCATCCTTTCACTTAAACTTGCTAATTATGAAAGCTCTTACATGTCTCTTTGTCCCCCCTGCAGAGTGTTTAGAAGTCCCTTTGAACTTGAACATACTACTGTAGGAAGTAAGGCAAAAAGCAGTCATATTTCTCCTCTCAGGCACTTTTATGGTTCCTCTACTCTTTCCCCTGACACCTCATGCTGGAATCACACCTGGAGGTCAGGATGAAGAAAATGTTAGAGGACACTCAGCTATCTAGTGGCAAATGGTTTCTCTGGATGCTAAAGCCTCTACTGTTAATCAATATTTTCAAGCACCTGCTCCGCCCAAAGTTAGAACTGTAAAAACAGAGGGGTTGAGTTTAATTATATTGCTGCAGTTTCGTTAGTAAATTGTAAAATTTCCATTTCTTTTTGTCCCAGCAGTTTTGAAAACAGGAAAATCTATTGCATAATATAGTGAAATAGAAGCATAATCTGTAGATTCCTGACGTGATTCCAAACATTCAGAATGACAGACCACCGTATCCAGCTTTAAACATGTGTTCTACTTGGTGCTACTCCTTCTCCTCCTCCCTCTTTGTCTCTCATGCATACTTGGATGAGGAAAAATTCACTGAATTAACATTTCATAGGCTGGGGTAAACCTTGGCTCCGTGTTTTAGGAGAGATTTGTAAAGAAGACAGATTTTTAAAAGCCTCTCAGTATAAATAGAGAATATTTTTAGTTTCAGAGCATACACCGGGGGGATTAATTTCATTTTGTGCTACTGTATTTTCAGCAGAATCTTAGTACTGTGGTGCACCAAGTGCTGATATTCAATCTAAAAAATATACACTCAGCCAGTGAAAGCTATTTCAAGCTGATAAATATTTATCACCCCTTACTTAAAAATTAAGTAAGAGAACTTATATTGTCTTCAACTTTAATTTCAAAGATCTGATTTGGTTAAGAACACTCCCTGTGTGTACTTTTCTTTTCAAAATAAGTGAAGTGTTACATGTAAAAAATCCAAAATGAATCATAGGATAAAATCTCTGGGAAAAATGAGTATATGTTGAAGAATTATATTAAAATATCCCCAGTCAGACTAATCTGGCAGCTATTTGTGGTGATAAGAAGAGTGAAAAGAATTTTCTCCTTCACTGGAAACCTCACACAGGATGTAGCTCCTTGTTAGTGAAAGTCCTCAAGAGGGATCTTGCAGGACCCCATGGCCAAGTGGTTACTTTTTCTCAGGCAGCACATCTAATCAGCTTTAGAAGAACTAGGACAAGGAGTGTGATTCAGTAGCCTCAGTACATACACATGAAGTTGAGGCAAAAAGACACACAGTTACTTTCCATCTTACCCAGAGTAAAGGGCAGATGCAGGTGAACGATGTTATTCCATTTCTTTTTGGGTACTTACTCCCTGTAAGTCGTGACATGGCAATTTATGAGACACCCAGTAAAAACACGTTTCCCTGGTATGACCATATTCCTTCTCCTACAGGAATTCAAGTACCATCTGTCAGCTTCTGTTGCCACAAAGTTGGACAAGTTCAAGCTACAGGAATAGGTGAAAGAAATCAGAAACTAGAACACCACCTCCTACCTCCATGACTGCACAGCCTGAACTGCCAGCAATGGTTACTGTAGTTTACAAAAGGAAGACGTAACTCAATAGAGATTACAGGGTCAAATGATCAGCTCTAAAAAGAAAATAACCCAATATTTTTTTAATTGTGAGTTTCAAGCAATGTAGCCCATGTGCAGAAACCCCACTATTTTGAACGAAAGAAGTGCAAATTAAGCAAGTACACTTGTCCTTGGCTGTTTTCCAAGACATCTTGGCTGTTTCAGTGAATTTAAAATGTGAAATGAATCAAGTGTATTAGAATGGATATTTCAGAAGTTATGATTTTCTTCTTTAAATAATGAAGAAAACTCTAAATTATCCTGGAAAAATATCCCATTTTTCATACAACTTTTAGGAACTGTTTCTCAGCTGTGTTTCCAAGCACAATAGGCTCCAGGTTCACAGATTCAGGTACTCAGCTTTAATTTAGAGATATGTGGACCACGCATGTTCTGGGTGTAAAAGGAACAAAGTAGGAAGGCTTGAGACAAGTGAGGCACTTGAACTAGCTGCCCTCATTTGGGAACATGTCTGGGATATCATCTGCCTTAGGGATTGACTGTTGCTCTTTCCTGTGAGCAGCAGATAGAAGAAATAGGGGCCCACCTGATAATTAGCCTAAAAACAATGTTCTGGTAAATTTATCTAGTCTTGAACAGAGAAATTTTCAAGAGAGTCTTAGTGGTGATTTGTCAGACCAAACAGAATAATTGGGCAGAGATGGAAGTGAGCTGAAATATTAAGTTTGCTATTGCACTTTTGGAGGGTGGAATATTTTTGAAATATTTCTTTAGGATTACTAGAACAGTAAATATGTACCTCATTAGCTCTTGATGAACACAGAAATAGCTGTTGCAACAATAACCCTATTGTTGCTCTTTCTGCAGTGGTTCCACTGATTGCATTTTAAAAAAGGAGCAACGTACAATGTTTGTAACTAAGGCACAACAATGGTGAAGGTATATGGTTGTGAAAGGACATTTCTAGGTCTTACATACTCCTGTCTTCAGTATAGGTGTGGGTAAAAGGGACACTGCATTCACATCTTTTTGCAAGTTTCTGGGAGCCACGTCCACTGATGGGCATATAAGATATGTGCTGGGAAAAGTAGATTACATCAAATCAGATCTTTTATTGATGAAGTAATAAATTAATGAAGTCCAAAGTGAAATTATTTAGTTTCTTCATTTGTTCTTTTCATCACAGTTTTTCCAAATGGTAAAGTAAGTGCCACAATGATCAAGAAACATTTTCCATCCCAGTAAACTCAAGCAACAACTGCTATGCAGCAGCACAAGCTAAATCAGAAGGGGATACAAAATATAAGGTATAAAAAACCCCCATACTCCCAGGGAAATGCTCTCCAAATAAGATAACCTAGCATAAAAAACCCCATGCTGAATGACATGACCCCTTCTTACAGGGCCATATACTTAGTTTTTATATGCTCAGGGTTCAGATTATGTACATTATCTAGCATGAAAGTTTTTCGAAAACAAATCTTGTTTAAGCCAAAGAAATGCTCTGACAAGTCTTTGTGAAAGGGTGCTAAAAATTGTGCATATCTTGTACCCTAGGGTCAGTTTCAAACTTCATGCCCAGCTTTTGTTGTAGAAAATGTCCTTTCTGCTTTACTAAACTAATTTCAACAAGCCCAAAAGGTACTCAGATGTGAGGTCATGAGAACTGGAAGCTTCAGCAGAGAAAATGATAGATCACGGGATTGAGTTTAAACCAAAATTAAATTAAACCAAAACCAACCAACCAAAAAGACTAAAGAAGAAAGATATATTCTTTAGAGCTTCTTCAGAAATTAAATTTTAACTGTTAAAATTATGTAATTTTTGTTGAACCAAGAATCATTATTCTACGATAATTGGTGCTCTACAGTCCCATTTAATATCTTTGTTATTATATTTATTAAAACAGAGGGCATCCCATTTTTATATTTATACACATAAAATACTGAACACTGATAAGAATTTAACTGATTACAGTAATATTCCTACTCTCCTGTATCTTGGCCAAACTATTTTTCTCTTTCATTGCTCCAGCATCCCTACACGGTTGCTGCAGTAACAAAGTAATTTTCTGATAAATTCATCAGGAAAAGTGCACTACAGAGAACATGTATAACTCTAAACCTGTCAGACCATCACAATTGTAAGGCAATTATTCTCCTAGGGAAAAAGGAAAATTACACAATATAATTGCACAGAGTGAAAGATAAGCTAACACAATTTTATGCTACCAAACCTAACTTTCTTAGATGTGCTCAGCATAGGAAGATGCTCCCTTATGTGTGATACAGATCATCTCAAGTCGTATCAACAACAGTGACAACTAGGTTGGCATATAATGTAAATCAAGATTTCTGGCACACTTGGACCCCTAAAGATTACGGCTGAAGGAAAAGTTTTACAATAACATTCATCTTCCCAGCTGTGGTGAACATTTTGCTAAGCAAAATTAAATACTACAGTCTCCTTAATGCAATTATTTCAAGGGTACTCAAAATCTACAGCATAATTGAAAGTGTAGTCACTATAGTTAAGCTTAAGATTTACTCTGTACAAATCAAAACTTACAATACCTGAAACTGACAGCAAATCCTGGATAATGGGAATAAGAAGACTTTAAACATTTTAAAAGGAAATTACAAACTTCACCAAGAATGCTGAAAACACTGAATTATAAACAGCCTTCTGCCTGTCCTTCCTCCGATACTATGAGAGATTCTTAAAATGTCTTTTGGATTAAATATGCAATAACTAGTTTGGGACAATTTGCTAAAGAGACACCTACAGGATCTCATATTTTCATGAGTTCATATGAGTCCATCACTGACTCTAAAAAAGAGCAGCATTATCTCTTATGATAATCGACACAGCTTAGCTGGGTATAAAACTGGTGTCATGTCTTTGTAAGTGCTTGACGTGTGACTGTTTGATTTACAAAATTAAGTATGACCCAATGCTTTTAAAACAAGTTATTTGTTTAGGATCTCCTGTTCTCAAAACGGAAAACTTGCTGTTGGTATAAAGGGGTAATGTCAGCCCAAATCAACAACTTCAATGTTTTCTAAGAAAGAAACTCCACTGTTTGAATGATGCTTTGATTGGAAGGTATCAACTCATCACATCCACAGTCTGACGCTATTTCCTCCTGATATTAGAAGCACAGATTTTTCAAAAAGGAATTCCAGAAACCTAAAATTCCAACATTCTCAATTCAAAGCTATTTTATTTGAACATATATATTTCAAAAGTAGAGTAGAATCAGAGGAGTCTTTGAAAAAAGTCAGGCCCCTCCCTACAACAAATAAAACCCAAGTATTTTCAATTGAAGTGTGTGGTACCTAAGCTATATATTCAGTAGCAGTGCAAGCAAGCACAGTTTGGTATAAGGAGAATTAGATATTTGGAATCAAATAGTTGCTAGCATTCGGGTTTCAATGGCTGTAGGTAACATTTCACATCACAGTACAGCTGAGACAGGCTTGCCTAATTCCTAAGTATACAGTCCCCAGAGGAGCTCCACAGTCATTGAGAACTGTGAAATGGCAGTGCCTGATTTCAGGGCAGCCTGAAACTCTGAGTTATGTCTGATCTGGAGCCTTGACATCACCGAGATCTCATGGCTCAGCAGAAGATACCTTTGGGATGTTCCTCATGGTTGCAATTCCACACTGCATGACTCCATGCAACATGCCTGTGTGCTATTAAAAGCTTTCACTAAAGAAATCCCATCACACCAAACAAAACTCTTTCATGAGCTAATGATGACAGCAAAGATGACTTTCATATTCTGTAAATGTCAGAATGTTTGTATTATTCTTCAGACCTACCTTGAACCTTGATGTTTATAAAATACCCAGATTCCCTATCTGGCTACGTACAAGATAAAGGTGGTATTTTTTTGTGGTGGAGAAGTACTATACTCTGAGCTAATGAGAAGACAGCAAAATAAGTTGGACCTACATATACAGTGAAGGTATACAGGATGTATGCAGCGAATTACAAGTGTTCAGGCAACAAGAGTGCCCCACTTTGTAGTCATGACACGAATCAGATGGAGCATATACAAGGCTAAACAAACCACTCCTGCTATGAATTCTGCTTCCCTGAGACCAGTATGTAGTCACCATTCCCAAGGCATAGGTCACTACATGTATTGATTAAAAAAAAAGAGAAGAAAAAGACCTTTAGTGTAGTTCAAGATGGCATTTGTTTCTTTCTCAATAGGTAATATGGGTGTAGAGGTTGGAAAGGTTGAAAATTAACCGATGTACTGAAAGTGGATACTTAGTGTTATTTTTGTCTGCCCAAAGGAGAAGGTAGCATAAGACCTGAATATACAACATTAAAAGGATACTGATTTCATAACAGGAAAAAAACAATCAGAAAGAGAGGTTGAGATGACTACAGTCAGTTCAGAACTCCCCTTCCAAGTGTAAAAGGACTTTTCTGGCAGCCATTCTTAAGAGACCAAAAGTTTATAATGCATTTGCATGCATGAAAGATTGGCACCATATCTGAGCTGATGAACCAGCTTTTGACATGGTCTTTAACACATTATAATGGAAAGTGCCTTAAATTAGGAAAAGCTGCTAGATGCCTTATATGTTTATTCAACAGGAATGGAATTTTCTAGTCAGAGGAAAAAAAATATTGTCCCAAACGCTCCTTCTGATTTGATAATTTCACAAGGTCCAGCCCAGTGTGATATGATCTAGCTGACATTTTGAAACTTAATAGAATGGTGTTTCAGCTTTCTTTCTGTTCTTCTATTCACGTTTCATACTGGTTTTGTGTTTATCCGCAAAGGCATATTTTTCAATACAAACTCAGACAGAAAGCTTGTCAACACTACATGTCTAATTGAAAAAGTAAATATTAAAATTTCTGACATTATTTCCATTATGCTAATCTCACAGTGGTTCTAGACTTCTGCTCTCTCTGAATAGGTTTGTATAGGTTGGACAAATTATTAGTTGGAGGAACACAGATATTTTTTCTAAGGATATGTTGTCACTAAGTAGTTAACTCAATGATTCTAACCTTTCTAATAATTATCCTCAAATATTAGGTGCAGCCATTCACATCAGGAATTGTCTGGTGTTATGTATGGAGTATCTTGTGGCTGACGTGCGCTAGCTTTAATGTCACCTAATCACTTCACATTAGGTAGTCTTTTTTAGAAGTAACATTCCTGAAAGAAGATAAAGGAGAATGAGTCATGGAATAGGAATTTCAAGAAACACACATATGTCATTATTTGAGGAAGATTTTGGATACAAGTATGAATATTTGACTCCTAATTTGGATTTTCAAGGCTGATGCATTAACAACTCTTGCATACTCTGATGTATTATTTTGACACTTGTACTGAGTTCTTCAAAAGGCATTCACCTCTTCCATCAGTGTCTATGAAACACAATGTTCCAAATGTATCTCATAAATAATCATCTAAGTGCTGTTCACATTTGCAAGTCATTAAATGCTTTTGGAGCTCTTCAACTTAGAGCCTTCAACTTCTTACCTGTAGGAGAGTTTAGCAGGAGGTACCACTTGTGTTCTGCTTCTCTGATTTGAACAATGGGAGAGGAGGAATGTAATCAGGAACTGATCTTGCAACTCCTGCTGAAAGACCAGACAGACAAGGATGGTCTTGAACTTCAGGAGCAGAAAGGGCTAGGGTGCTCCTCAGCCAGGAAAGAAGGGCAGATAGTGCTAGTATTACCCTTTTTCTGTGCTCACCAAAGGAGTTCAGAGAGGTTTCAAGGACCATAAAATATCCAAAAGTCAGTATTAACACTGTAGTTCATGGAGGACAATCTGCTGATGGCAGAAATAGTTTAGTTCCCTTCTGTGACTTTTTTTGGCCCTAGTATGTGCCACTAGAAGAGTACTTCTTCAGAACTGTGTTGCAGATAGGTCTGTATTCAAGGCATCTTCTAAAATCACAGTGAACTCACAGAGCTGGTTGCTCCTTACTAGTATGCTCTAAAGCCCCCAGCTTAATCAAGCTAAAATGTCAAAACTTGAAATCTGGCAGAAGACTTCAGCATAGGTATATATCAGTAAAAAAAATGACCCATGATGAGCACAAAGCAAGAGCCAGTTCAGAGGCTTTGCATATTCACGTCATAGAATTTTATTAAGACATCTATGATTGAATAATAGTCAAATGTACAGGAAGTCAGCCTAAGAAATCTCTAATTACTAGAATACAATTAAGAAATATAAGATGCCACTTGGGCAGCACATAGTCTATATTTACTCCAGTCTTGGAGTGGATTAGCCCTTTTGCAAGTCACAGTTTATCAACTTCTAAAATTAAGACACCAAGTGGGAATCTTGAGTTTCAGCAGAAAGTCTCTAAGCACCATGTTTTTGAAGTAAAGCTCAAAATTGTGAAGCAAAAACCTCCTAAAACCTCACAAACTAAAGGCATCTTAGCTCAATAAACAGCTTTTTCACTGCCCAAGATTAACAATACATGTTCAGAAACTACTGATAAAAGATACAGGCTACATGATTAGGGAGCACTTCTCTAAGAGAAACTACAGTTCTATATCAGCCATCCTGCATCTTGTCATATCTCCTAGTTTGTGTTAATGTCATTTTGAGAAACACCATTTTCAGAGAGACTATTTCTGTGATTGATTATTGTGCATGGAAGATAACAGGTACCTGAACAGTCTTTAGGCCAGTTTTGGAAATAGAACTGTTCTGTAAGTTCACTCCAGTGGTGAATGAAATGACTCGTGTTATATTAAAGGAATAATCATCCATATGGCAAGGAAGAGGCCAGATGATAATAACCTCTGGAGGTCTCTTACATGCGACAAGACTATGATCCTGAGGTATGCTCTAATTTTTTGTTATTAAAGATAAGTTCATTGGAGTATCACTTTTTAGATGGCACTGACATGTACAGTGAAAACCTACATTTAAAATAGAAAGAATATAAAAAAAATGCAAGAATCCATTTCCAATACCTATAAGTTCTGTTAATGCTTGTGCCAGCTGATTTCATAAACACAACTTCAAAGAGCATTCACAGACACTTTCTCTATTATTTATGCAGTAGGAACCAAAGCAAATGGTCCAGGAAACCAACGCTGAGTAGTGAATGAATTTTCATATATGCTTGAATAGAACCATGGCTTGTTTTGTATTATAAACCATCATAAACTGCATTCAGTTTAGCTAAACTGAAAGCACCAGTTTACCATCCAAGTTTAGAAAAATGACGATTAAGGTTAAGAAGGTTAATGAAGTTAGCAAGTTGGCAAAATAGAAATGCATGTACAATATAATTAATGTTGCAGAGCACATGTTTTGACTTACTTTGCATCCCTTATTGAGTCTGACTATAGACAAATGTTACGACATCTGTATAGATGGATATTGAATGATATCACTAAAAAATAGTAATGCCTAGATGTATTACCAGCATTGTTTTGATTCATCAGTTATGCTTCAGCTCGGCTCCTTCTATCACATAAACAATTCTATATTTAATTCATATTTGATTTTGATATTTCATGATAACTTGACTCAAGATTAATCATAATATAATATAATCATCTGTATATCTAAAACTATGTCCTAGAAACCTCAACAAATAGGAGAAATAGTGTCATACCAAGCCTTTCCATGATGATCAGTAGTATTAGGGATGAACATCCAAAGGGATGGAGAAAGGAAAATATGAACAGTGACATGGTTATTTCAGCACTCTTAATAGCTTAGAACAGATTGAGAAGAAACAATTAAAAATGCAATTACTGTAGCACATCTTGCAACCTGTTTTGCTGAGCTAATGCAGAGCATTGGCTCATTGTGGCAGAGATCTAGCTAACGTTTCTACATGATGCCAAACTGTTCCACTAATATTGTGTAAAAAGTGACCTTTCTCTTCTCTCCTCTTCTGTGATTAAAGAAGTAAAAGCGCTTCTAAGCAGAGCCTGGAAAATTAAAGTTTCTTCAGGAAGTGTGTTTAAAATTAACAATATGTTTTTCAGAACCTGAATATTCACAAGTTCAGGTTTCTAACATATGGCTGTCTCTGCAAAATTTGTGGTGGGGAAGTCCCATATACTTGAAAACAAACCTGCAAATGAACAGGTGTAACATATCACAGTATGATATACAATAACTACAAATAAAGAGTGGGAAACACATGGCAGCTTCTGAGCAGGAGTAAGGGGGAGGGAAAACAAAAAGCATTTTTTTTTGTAGCCTCTTCTTTTTCTTGTATTTGTTACTAACACCATTGCAGGTTTTGTACTGATTTAATGCAAGTTCATGGTCCCTCTGCAACCAAATTCAGGCTATTTCATTTCTATTTAACAGACCATATCAATGAAATACAATTTCTGTAGTGCTTTAGTATCTTTTATCAAATCTCTCAGTTTGGGCTATCAGGATGGATAGTCCTGGGTCCAGTATTTGCTTTTGAAGTCTCATCTTCTACCCTCTGCTCTAGGTGATTCCGGGAAATTGGAGAGATGAGACATGTGCAGGGAATTAGTTCTATTTACCTTCTCCTGTAAGTTATGGAAAAATATCTCGATCCTTTTTAATCCTTGAAACTGACATTTCCAAAAAAACAAATCCATACAAATCCCAGTAAACATTTTTACTAATTACAGCAATAGGATATTCACATGTTGAAGAACATAACTGAAATCCAGGAGAATAAGGCAGTTTTTTGGTTTAAATAAACTAAACAACTACCTCTTGTTCTCAGCTCTCTCTAAGGTTTCAGAGAATTAGAGCAGAAAACTAGTAGCACACCAAGTTTCTTTCCTAGGTGGCTAATTTTCATTCAGCTTGAGAAGCAGCCTGGATAGGGAAGAGAGCTTTCCTTAAGGAATTAAGACAATAAAATACTGAGAAGAATCTCAAGAGGAAGCTGAGAAAGAATTACGCTCTATTGCGAAGTAATAAAATCAAACGTGTTGTGCCCTCTTTTGGAGTTGCAAGTGATATCTCAAAGGATAACTTCCTCTCTCTAAAGAAAGGCTCCCTTCATGTTTCCAGAATTTGTTGATTTCTTCTCACTTAAAATTAAATTATCTTTGCACGTCCAATACAAGAGATTGCATGTTGTACAAGTAGAAGACTATACCTTTAAGAGCCTGAATAGTCTTTTTTCTAAAGCTACTCTAGAATGTCAAAACAATACTTATGAAAAATACATACAACACATTTTATTTTGATTGTAGTTAACATCTGGCCTTCTGATGTTTAAAAGAAATCTAGCAGAAAACACAGAAACTACTATAAATTGTAAAAAAAACTGCCAACAAGCCTAGTTTCCCATTCCAGTTCATCTCCTTCACTCAGGAAAACAAGTGGAAATTTATCCTTATGTATGTATGTCCCTGAGCATGGTCTGATGCTGGTTTCAGTCACCTGCTTCAGGCTTCTCAGGCTGGGGTAATCGAGGTCTGGAATGAGCCATTTTGATTTTGAAAGCCATAGTATACACTTACTATGAAAACCATAATGCATATTTAAAAAAAAAAAAAAAAAAAAGACTGGATGCATTTAATATTACATTTGTATTCAGATATTTTAAGCACATGTCCCAGACATCTTTAGTTACTATGCCTCTGAGAGCATCATGGAGCAGTCATAGAGCAGGAGAAAAGGGTGACTTTTGGAAGACACTTAACCAGGAAATATGTTCAAGTTTGCAATTTTTAGCAATTCTTGCCAGGCATTCAGTGCCTGCGACCAGACTAGAGCTGATCTGAAGTAATGCCCCTAAGTACACACAGCATGGACACTGGGTTGTCAACTTTAGATTCTCTCCTAAAGCAATGTGCTTGTTATTAACACACACTTGGTTGTTGGGGGGCTCTTGCTCAGTTGCCACCTTGCTTGTATAGAAACCTGTAATCACACCATGATTGCTCCTTGGACACCCAACAGCTCCATGTCTGCTCAGCAGTGCTGGCAGAAACTCCAGGAGGAGGTTGTTTGTGGCACCATTTTATTTTCCCTGACAAACTGAACTTATCAGAACCAGTCCAGAAAGGACCGTGATAGTGAGGAAAATTCCAGGTATATGACCAATGAAGAAAGATTGTAAAAAGTGTGCTGCTGAACCTAGAGCAAAGCAAAACAAAACAGGAAAACTATGGCAGTCTTAAATACCTGAAAAGAAGACCTTTGGAAATATATGACAGAGAAAAACTTTTTCTCTGTGTCCATTTTGAATTAAATGAAAACAATCTGTCAATTTCTGGAAAGGGAGATTTAAGTTAAATGTTAGAATGACTTTATAATTGCAAGAACAGGGAAGCTTTAGAGAAAATTGTGTGAGGATATAATGAAATCCTACCCTGAAGTCTTTTAAAAATAAGCTAGACAAATATCTGACAGGTATGGCTAGTCACTTTGTGGGGAAAGGTGATGGACAAGACAGCCTTTGAAGCTGCTGTTGTTCTGCTTGACATAAGTTCAGAAGGGCTTCATTTTTATAAGGGCAAGTAACTTGGCACCCACTGAGAATTCCAAGGTCATAGAGACTTAGAAAATGGATATGGAATGGATAAAATATTGCCATTAACATCACAAATCTTTAAGATTTGCCTTTACTTATGATGAAGTCAGTGGGAGGCTTACCTGTCAATGAGAGTGAGAAAGGCTCTTTGATTCAGTAAGAATTTATATGTGTGAATGATCAAAAACTGATGAAACTGGCAAGTCCTAAAAGCAGTGATTGAAAAAGGAGAGGTACAAATGTTACTGTCCACATGTTATTCTGGGGAACTGAGAAGATAAAGGCAACATTCCTGACAACCCAAAGGAATACATGGCAGGGACAGAACATGGGCTTGGTTTTGGTGTGTTCATCCTGGCAGATTATGCTAACATTTCCACTTTCAAGTTTTAATTTTTTCTGATGCATCCAACACCTGCAGGTAATAACTCTTAAACAATCTCCACATGAACATTCTGGGTATTTATTTATTTATGGTGTTGCTAGTCCCCTGTAGAGGCACAAACTACTCTGCGCATAGAAGAGAAACTATGTCAAGTAGGAGGTGGTGGAAGCAGAAGAGGCTGCATTTATGAATGAATTAAACACCCTAAATTAGTTACTTTGATATGTGATCTGAATTCCTTTATCATGCTATTCATGACTATCTGTAATTGTTGCCTTGTTGGTTGTGACTGCGGTCTGAATCTTCACAGCTGAAAATGTGAACTTTGCATCTTAAACAGAAAGCAAATCCTGAAACCAACATGTAAGGACAAGCAATTTCCATGGATAAGGGGCAGGATGTGTAACTGCATAATTGGTGTGTAACTGGAACTGAGCAAATGGTGAATGCCTCAGTGACAAACAAAAAACCAGAAGGATGTTATACTGTTACTAGAAGAATGAAACCTTGCCTAAAATTTCAATTTGCAGAGATGTGAATAGCTTCCCTTTTTAAAAACAAATGTGAAACAGAACGTTTTTATTTCATTTCAGATGTTCAATTATTTTTCTTTTTATTTAATACAACATTGGCTAATTGTAATATGTTGATTTAAAATGAAGGAATAAATTTAATTGTGATAATGTCAGAATGACAAAAACTAAGCTGAATTTGTGCACTATTGCACTACTTCCATAGAACTTCATACATATTATTCAGGAGAAAAAAAATTCTGGTCTAACTTTAAATTAGAAACAGATTATGTGCCTGAACAATAATTCTTCTTTCCCCCACTGAAATTAAATATTTCTAAAAGAATTACTACAATTCTAAGACTTACACATACTGATTTATCTAATCATACTACACAGTGATTCAAACCATCATATCTAACATATAATTGCACATAATTTATCATTGCCTAAAATGCTTAGGCATCTGCTTATTTCATTCTTTAATCTACTGAGTCTTTAATGTTTTATATTCTATTATTTATTGCTGCTTATTTATTTTATGTCTCAGAGAAGCAGGATAATATGGCCAAAGTCAGATCGTCTCTAGTCCTTACAGAAGACTACTATATCATTCTGTGTAGAAGACACCACACACATCTTTAGCATACCTAAATACTGAGGGACATGCTGTTCAGTCAAAGATGATCACAGCAACAGAAAATAAGCTATCTCATTGCAGATTTTTCTCACAGTGTGCATGTAGCAAGGACTAAAAAGGCGTTAGAGGAAAATAAAATGGTCACGAGGAGCTTTAAAAGTATCCCAGACAGCCATTCATCAGAGGAGCACAGGGCATGATAACAGGAGAGTTCGACACTGTGTTTTCAGTAACTCTAGTTTCTGCATGTGGGTTCTGTGAACTGTACCCAATGGTTCTGTTCTGGCTGTGCACTGGTGTGTTTCTCCTCTTTCTGAGACTCAGACTCATCATTACAACTACTTCCATGTAGACTTTTTTTCCTATTTTTACCCACTAGTAACTGGCAGTTTGAGCATCCAAACTGAGTAACCATAAGAATAGAAGAGCAGCACCAAAGACCCATATTTTCTAACAATGGAAACACTCAGCAGGGAAATTATAATGCACAGCAAGCAGAGAATTAGTCTGAAATGCCTGGAAAAGTGTGTTTAGCAATTAGATACTGTGATCACTGGTTACTGGGTGAGTGTTTGATCTTTGTCATGAAGCACCACTCATGGTTGTTTGATATCAAAAAAATGTGAATCTTAATCACATCTCAAAATATCTGTAAGTATTAATACAGAATAGCAGGTCTTAATAGCACTTTTCCCTGGTTTCCTATAGATCTCAGTACACTTTGGGGTGCTGACTACTAGAGAACACAGAATTCAATTTAGTACATATGTGCATAAGAAAGTGCTCACTTGCAGATCAAGCAAAACAGAAATTATACATATTTATTCCAGAAATAATTGGATAATAGACTTCAAAAATATGTGCCATTCAGGAAACATAGGGAAATTACAAGTATTATAGAAATTGTAGCTATTACAGAGTTATACTAAAGCTGTTAAAATTTTTAGCACTTATCAAGAGACAATGGAAGAATACACAGTCACATTATAAGAAAAGTTAGAGTCTGCAGTAAAATTGCTTGTCTCTACGTGTGTATGTATTGCAAACACAAAGATGATGAAAAGCCTTTCAAATTTTTTGTTGTTAAGCAAGAAGGCAGACAAAATAAAGCATTTTTTTCAGCAGGTATTGGAATAATCTTCAAAATAAAGCAGCAAAATATACTAGTTCTGCCTGTGTATTGTTAACTGGTGACTTGCAAAGATAAATTTGGCGTTACTCAGGAATTTGTGCTGAGGGTCCAGTGCAGACCGCTGATGCACTGGGCCATGATGTGTCAATTCAGAGCTCTGAAAATGGACAAGAGAAGCATCAAGTGCACGTGAGTAGGAGTTACTGACCAAGGCCAGGCACTGTGTGGGCCACCTGGCACCCTTCATGTCTAGGTGTGAACATCTGCCTTCCTAGATGACATGAAGAATGAGTGGTTGCCATCTCCATGGGGACAGTGGTGCAAGGCTGCTACTAATCACTTCAGTGGTTTTGGGAAGGTGACTCCTTGTGCTAAATTCATAACAGAGCATTGATCTCCAGCTAAATGTGAGCACAACTGTCTCAGAAGAGCAGGTTATCAGGGTTATCAGATGGGACCAGGCAGGTGGGAGAAAAATGCTTCTGCCAGAGCTCTGGTCTGCTACTAATTATCTCCCTTCCAATCATCAAGACACTCTTGGCATGGCAAATCAATAACCATCAGGAAATTATCTACATTTTCAGCTTCACGTACATATATATGTGTATGTAAAGACATATGTATTTGCATATATAGAGACAGATCTATACTTATGTATAATTTATGTAGCTGTTGAGAGGTTTTCTTCATTATATGCAGGGCCCAGCCTAACAAAGCCCAAGATGCAGTGTCAGAGGAAGCAGCTTGCATTGATCCCACTGACTAGGTTATCATATAAGAGCAAATATATTTTCCTATGGTGCCAAGGCGGCCAATACCTCTGGGTAACACTCTCACATGCTGTTTCTCATTGACTGCATCTTACAGATCTCATTTATAGACTTGGGACTTGTCTTACCTGGTTTATTGAAGTATCAATCCATACCAACAGGTTTTTTTCAGGGCGCATGAATATAACATGTCCTGCTGAGAGAAGGAAGGTTGTATTTCAAAGTCTGGTGTTTAAAAAAACTGCTGATTAGTGCTAAAGAAATCAATTTAACACAAGGAAACTTCATAAAAGTCTATTCACTCTGCAGAAGATAAGCCTGTTATTCCATAGGGAGGTAAATGAAAGAAGAAAGCATCTATCCAGAGAGCTTCTACAAGATTTTTCTTCCCTGAAGGGTCCTTCTGTGTGTAAATTAAACCACTGCACTTGAAAGTGGTTGACTCAAAGAGAAAGTTCTTTGTTTTAAAAACTGACCTGCTATTGTGTGTATACCTCTGGGTCCTGTGTTTTATAGGTTTGTTTTATATAAAATGTATATAATACTTATTCAATTTATTACACAAATAGACAAGGAACATACTGTAACCTTGCTGTTTGACTCAAAAAAAAAAAAAGGTTATGGATCTCTTGGAGAAAGTTTCAAACTTTAAATGGAAAATGACAAAAAACAGAACTAAAAAGTCTTGAAAGAACATAACCTCCCATACATAATAAACAAACAAACAAACAAATGTTTTATATATATGTTATGTTAACACCTAAATATCTGCACACAGGGTTTTTTTTTAAATTTTTGTCCCTGTGTGATTTCATTTTTTTATTTTGTTATTTTTTGCTTCTGTCCGAGAAAAGCAGATGTCCCAGGGAAAATATAGATGTCGCATGCCATCATATATCCACTTTTCCTTGATTTTCAAGTGTTTTGGAAAACATAGACAACCAAGAACAACTTTATTGCTGTAAGTTTTTCTGGGTGTCACCCTGCATAGTATCACTGACTTCAGCTCTGTGTGCATATTTGTTCTGCAGCGAATCTGGTTGAATAATTAACAAGTGCTGGGCCAAGAGAGCAATATTAGAATCCATATTTGCACAATCCAGATGTAAAAATCACTGCAACTTAGACTTTGGTGTTAAGGTCACTCTTTTTCAAAATGTCTATCCCTGTTGCCAGGAAAGTGGTGGCTCTGGATGTGTTTGCCATAAACTTTATTCAACATTTGAAGAAAATGGCTGTTTTTCATGAAATCAGAATTTAAAAAGAAAGTAGAACTGAAATCAAAGCAGTGGAAGACATCTCCTATCTGACAATTCAAATTTCAACACCCATGCCTCCATGTTTTAAAGGTTGCAACTTTGGGTTCTCTTGTGTTAAACTCCAGCTTATGTCACTATGGAACTATAATTTTATGTATATTCCTTTGAGGTTTAAATTCTCCTTAGGATTTGCAGAGAAAGATGAAGGCATTCTGGCATGAGTATGGGGCCTTCATTTGTCTTCTCACAAAGATTGGATAAAGTTTTATTTTCTACAGTTAAGTGAGACCAGAAATTTACTTTGAAGACATAAATAAGGGAGAACAGTTCCTGGGAGGGAAAGAGTGGGTGATGCCTGAGCTGTGCCTCATCCCTTCCCCTTGTTCCCAGATACTGAGAGAGCTGAAGCTGCCTAGCACATGCATAGTCAATTCATGCTTTGGGCAAAGGGTGGTATAGGTCACATCCGAATGTCCCTTGGAATCTTTTTTTCCCAATAATTATGGTGACTGTAACTTCTGTGAATTTCAAGTGTGCAGAAAGTTGTACACTTGAGTTGGAGTATCCTGGCTTACGTGTTTCTGATGCTCCAGTGCAAAACACCATGTTTCTGCTGGTGTGCAGAAGGAAGGTTGTGATTTTGTCTTGAGCAGCCACTTTCTTAAGCTGGTCTGAGCCTAAATCTCATCCTCACACCCTTAAGTCAACAGTTAGAAGGATTTTTAGATGGATATGGCCCTATGCACCAGAATCTAACTTCAAAGTTGAATCTGACTTCAAAGTTGGCCCTCCTGTGTGAGGAGATGTGGACCCGAAGGCCTCCAGGTTTTATTTCTAGATCAATTATTCTAGAATTTCCCAGGACACATGTAGTGTAAAAAGGAGGTAAGAAAGGTAAGCCTGCTGGATTAAACTTACTATGTAAAGAAGTCCACTCCCCGAGGAAGCCTTTTAGTATATACATCCTGGAACTAGTAAATGAGAGGATATTTACTCAGAGGTGACTAACTGTAAAAAGACAAAAAAGTTAATGAAGCCCAAGTCTGGTAGTTCCCAGACTGGCAGAGTGAAGATTTGTGTGACTGTAATGACTAGCACTCCCAAGCTGCTGATGGGTAAATATTTCTTCCTTAGTCTTTTTTGTTCATCCTTCTCAGTCACTTGTCAGTTTCTAGTCCTGTCAGTTCTGCGTTTTCCTGCAGAGGATTATGGAAATTCCTGTCAATTAAAGCTATTTTTGTTGGAAATTAAACATTGTTTATAATACCCACAAACTGTTAGTTACGCAGTTAATTTTGAGATCAGTTGTTTACTAGATGAATTTTTTGACCTCTAGCAAAGAATTTTTCTGCAGGATCTGTCAAATAAAAACATTTTAGTTAAGACACATAGTATGTGGTCTTCAGTTTTGCCAGTTAAATTCTGCCATGACTTCTGGCCAAATGATCACTGAAGTCAGTGGATTTGAGTTGGCTATGGAACAGAGCTCAGTTTCCTGACATTGTTTGTAAATGAAAATGAAAAGCCCAGCCCCAAACTCCAGGATTATTTGTAGCCTCACAACAAACAAGCAGTAAAACTGGCAGCACAGAAACCAGTAGAAATTAACATCATAAAACTGGTGCTAAGTTTTTATTTTTGCATTGTCACTACCATTTGATTTGAAAGCAAAATGGTAATAAACACCACAAAAGTAATCTACAGCAAACCAGTAGGGAAGGAAGTTAAAATGCTCCTCATCAATCTGACAGAGGGGCAGGATTAGACTGGAACTGCTACAGCTCAAAATTTTATAAAAAAAATTATTGCTGGTATTTTTCTCTGGAGAAGAGGAGAAATAGAAACAACTTACACATGCTACCTGTAGAGGAACACTGACTTCAAATTATAATTTTAGGAAGGGTCATCTTGAGGGTGATCCACTGCTCATGATAAGCCTGTGTTGCACATAAGCCATTCTCCCTGTTAAAAATTTGTTTTGGAAAGTGATCCATGTTCTTTGTTAAACCACTCAGATTACCTGGTCCAGTGCTGTAGGGTCCTATGAGTGGAGGGGACTAGTCTGTCGTGTCTGCCTGAGGTCCTGCAGGAAGACAGTTGCTCAGGAGAGGTACAAAGAACCTCTTTTGATGAGATAATTTGACTAATCTGATTCAGGCACTTTTTTTACATCATAAATGCCTTCCTAAATGATGTAGTTGCAGTTTGCCTATCCATTCTTCTAGGCCCTTTATTTTCTACCTACCCTCAATGTTGACTCATATAATTTTTCCTTATTGTTTTCTGGATCTCTTAATTCCTCATTTATTATTGCAATTTTTCCTTTCAGTAAAGTCTATACCATGCTTTCATGGTACACGAAAGTGATTCAGGTATAGGTTGACCTTTTATTTATAAGGACAGAAAAAAATCTATGTGAAAGTCAAACACTTTTTCCACTTGAAGAAGAATCAGACAACATCTAGCACAGTTTCTGCATGCTGTGATAAGTGCTTACAATGGAGCTGGGAAAGATAGACAGGATCTCAGTACTAACACACATCCTTTTGTACCATTCAAAAATAGCAAAGTGCCCAGATTTGCTTGTTAAGCAGAACTGAGTTAATTAAAGAGAAGCTTATGGTAGATGCAACACTGTAGCTGCTTGCCACTCACTCTCCATCTTCCAAACACATACCAAGGAGAAAGGCACTCAAGAAGTGGCCAAAGTTTGCAAGAAAAACATGTCTTATCTGTTCCAGTGTTCCAGTGCTTCTGGCTGCTTTAACATCACTATGGAGCAAGCAAAGATGACTAGAACTGACTCCCAGAATTTTACTCCTGAGCAGCACTTGAATGCCAGGAAGGATTTTCTTTGACAGATAGGCAATATATTGTTCTCAAACCCATACAGTATTGCCTTAGTTCACCACTGACTCACTGATGCAGTGACTGGCTTTTTCTAAGACATGGGCCTCCATCTAAACAGAAAACTTCAAGTCCACATAGATCAGCCCTCTGCAGAACTTTAAAAGAAGATATGTTCACACAAGCTCATTTCTTCTTACCTCTTCCAGTGGATTATAGTCAAGCCTACTTTTCGGCTGTGTGAACAGTCATTAGCTGAAGCTTATTCTTTTTTCTTCTACATCTGACAATCATCTTTCTGAAAGTACACAAAGGGAAACTTCCCAGGATGACACAGTAATAAACAAAAGTGCCAAATGTGGAGTTCCTGTAATGAGTTATACCTCCAATGCTGAATGCATGGGGCTCGCACTTCATGTTTTCTCAGCGATACTTAACAATGACAGAAGCAGAAATAACAACCTTATCTTATTCTGATTGACATGTGTTCATTTACAGCACAAAATGCGTCACAGCAGCCACACTATGGTACCTTTTCTCTCTTTATTCCTTGACTTTGTGCCTATTAAACCCACATTTCAGTTTAGGAATTCAGGAGCATAAGAGAGATGCACAGAAATCCAAAGTTAATTTAATTTCAAGTGAACAAGAAACACATCTTATAACCTCCTTTTCATTGATACTTTCTTTTTTCCTTTCTCTCGTTTTTAGATCTTATGCCATTTTACATTTAAGTAAAGATTCCAGGTGAAACAGGGAGTTTTTAAAATGTGGGTTCCTGTGTTGGGCATAGGTTTCATTTACCAAGTTTTCACTGTGCATCTGTGTGGTCACAACTATTCCGAACTACATGGCCCCACTGCCCACTGCTCATGTGGTTTGCAGGGAGTGGCTACTGAAAGAGTAAGGAGTGACAAGAGCCATTTCCATAATTTTTCCCCTTGTTCCCTTGCAAAGTAGCATTGTGTAGTCCCTTTGCTTTTGTGGATTTTGTCAGGCTATGCCAGACTGCTCCAGTACTTTTAAGTTGTTGGCTAGCTGAAGGCAACTCAAGATGTGCCTGAGGCAAGATGTGCATTATCAACCTATCACCACGCAGTGTGTGAGAAAGACACACAAACTTCAAAGAAGGAAACCCTTCATAAGATATCTACAAGCTCTTCAGTAAAGTTATAGATGGAATTAGCACACCAGTTTACACATACAAATATATTTTAAATAGGAAACACTAGGCTTTACTTTTTGTGTGTGCTTTCAGCGGTGCTAATTGTCCTGCTATTTCTTTTTCAGTGAACCATATGAAGGATAATGTTACTCTAATTTTATGTCACAGTTTTAAAATTGCTGGTTTGGTTATGGTGGATATGGCTGAAGGGAGAAGATTGTTTTTCAGAGGTTATTGAGGAAAATAAAAATCTAAATGTAAATTCAGTGTAAGTCTAGATTGAATGTAAATCTTACTTTGAGTTTTACATTGAATATTTAAATCCATAGAAGGTACATATTGTACCTTACAGAGGATCTGAGCAACAACTGAGAGGATTCAGTCTGGCTGGAGAAATGTTAATATTCTCAAGAAACAAGGTCCAAAGATCCTTCCTATCTCAACAGAGAAGCAGAATGAAATGAAGAAAATTATGTAATTTAAAATACTCCTTTTCTTAGGGATAAACATTAAGGCCTTTCTTGGGCTCTTTATGCATGAACAAGATATAAAAGGTGTCAAGTCTATGTTAACGTTATATCTGAGATAGTTGTCCTCCAAAGCAGTTTGAACACCCAGCTCTGGATACCTGCCGTCTCATGTCCATATTGATCTTACTGGCAATCACTGCTCAGCTGGAATTTCAGCTATACAAGAATACAGATCCCAGCTATCTTCTCAGCCCTCACCATCAGTTTTTTTTCTAGCAGGAAGGCATGACAGACTGCCTTGTCTACTCCACCTGGAGTTGGTCATAGTACATCAGTACACAGAGAGCTTAGATGGAAGCTATTGGGTCAGATGAAGAGTTAAAACCTTTCTGGGTATTTCTGCATGGAGGGTGTTTTCATGTGGAACAAAGCAGGCACCTGGGGGTAGATAAAGAACTTGGCCTAGGTTTTGGTGGTTTTCTAACCCAAAGATGTAGAAGTAGGTAGTGAGTCTTACCTCAAGTTGAGATTGAACTCTGAGAACTTATTTTTATCTGGAGGAATAAGTGAGATAGGAAAGAGAGGAAAAACTGTTTTTCAAAGCGAAAATACTTTTAAAATAGTGAAAGTGCATTGTTTAGAGATAAAACTATTATCCTGAGCATCTAAAATTATACAAGCTAGATATTTCTAGCTAGTCTAGACTTGTGAGTCTATATTTTATAATATGTATAAAATATTGAAACTTTCTGGATGACTCTACCCTGCCACTATTTGACATTTGTCCTTGCCCTTCCATGATCCACCATGCTGGTCTAGCCTTTGTGATGTTTCTTGATGACACTTGAGCAGTCAGCTATTTAGTTGATCTCCATCCCCACTCACTTAAAAAATAGTTCTTAAATGCTGTGGAAGGCATTTATACAGGTGAATACAACTTGATGTGGCCAGATAAAATACTACATCAGTCAGTGCAAATATTCCCTTTTACATCAATGGCTTTTGTACAATTCTATAGAACGGACATACCAACAGCACTTATGGGAGTTGGGCTTATTCTAATTATTTGTCATTTCTTTCCTTTTCCTGAAGACTGTGTTAGTTAACTATATTTATACACATATTAGAAGACTACATATGTAGCTTTATAAGCTATAAATGCTCTATCACTTTTCTTGTGTTTCATTTGTTTGGTTTTTTTCCCTACTTAGAAATTGCAAGCACACTGCAAGCAGACAGACCAGGGCATGAAAGATGAGGAAGGAAAAGATGTTTGCTCTGATACAGCTGACAGTTGTGCAATTAAACTGCCAGGGAAAAAAAACCCCAACATGTTTTACTCGTCTAAAGAATGGTTTCAAGCCAAGCACATTTTGTACTGCACATTCAAGGAAGTAATTAGCATATCTGGCATTGTAATAGCCTAGGTGATGGGCAACAAGATATTAGTCACTGCAAATAGCTGCAGTTTGTGACTAAAGTAAATTACATGGAGGGTTATTTGACATCATTTATTTGATGAGAAAGAGCACATAAATGCATCCAAATAAATTAGAATGCAAATTTCTGTTTCTCCCTTCCTTTTGAGAACAGAATAAAATTTATTGAAATAATTTTTACGTGCTTGCCTCACATTACCTTGTGCATTTTTTTAGACTAAGTGGGCCAGGGACAGCGGGCAATTGCAGGTCTCTCAGCCTGTGCATTAGCTCATTGGCTCTAGGAGGAGCAGAGATGGGATTTACTCTATCTGAGTTCATGCTTTGCAGTGATGATATAGAAAAATCCACTAACATCTGCAATTGTTTTCTTCATGTAGCACTCTCTGTTCCTCAGGTGAGTTAAGAAACAACTCATCTGAATCAGTTAATCATGAAAATACATGTATAATACAAGATCCGATGCACAGTAATGGCAATGTAAGGAAATTGTTGCAAGGAACTACACTTAGGTCCAAAATCAAAGTGTCAGACAGGAGACAAGTCAGTCTTTGTACTCACACTGGATAGTCTGAGATCAAGGATAACCACACAATGCTTTTTTTCTGATAGAAAAAAGCCAAAAGTCAAACTGTGGAATGGAAATTCTTGCCTGGTGTTCAGTCTTCTTTCCAAGTATTGCCTTCCATAAAATTTCCACTGAGAGTAATTATTTGAGTCTTCAAAAAAGTCTATGTGTCCCTGCATACTCAAAGATAGCACATACTCAGCTGCCACAAAATGAAAGGCAGATCTGATGCATAGCAATAAGTATGTGTCAGCTCAGATGTGACAGCAAGTTCAGAATTAAATTTTCCAACAACACTCACTAGATGAGTCCTTATAAAAGTAAGGGGCCAACTGTACAGCAGCTGTCTGTGCACTGGGGATACTAACAAAAGCTTGTTGCTAAACTACAGTGTTGATACAGAGGTCTTGACATTGGTCTGTGCCTGCAAAACATGCATATCACCTTTAACAAGATGATAATCTTATATAAAACTCACTATAGCTAAAGTGACAGAAAAGACCTGTCAAAGAATTCCACATCTGGGAATGCAGAAGTTATTTTTTTCACCTAGAAAAAAAAAAAAGCCATCCGATTTTAGGCACATAGTGAAATGTCAGCTGTGTTTATCAAGATTACTACCATGGGCAGGTATCCATAGGCTAATTGTGGAGAACAGATAAAGCAGCATATTACCTGCATGTATTATTGATTACATGAGAGACTCTGGGTATATAAGAGGCTCTGGAGAATGGATAAAAGACGAGTATGTTTAATTTTCTTAAATGTCTCTGTCTCATAAGGCATCAAATCAGTTTAGCTGTTTGTCAAACATCTTGTTTTCATTTTATTGACCAAATCAGATTGAACTTCAGTAGTCAGATATAGTGTTCTTAGAGTAATCATTTATTGGAAATCTCTATGTACAGTACTTGCTGCCACAAATGTTAGTATCTTTTGTGGAGAAAAACAGACATAGAACTGAAGACTCACAGGTGGAATTACAGTTTATATGTAAGGAGGAACCCCAGGGGAAATTTAATTCTCTTCAGGGGAAAAATACTTAACAGGAGGGAATGCATTTTCTTTTATTTCTCCAGAACTTCTTTCCTCCTGCTGCTTTTATTTTGATTATTTTCTGGCTCTCTGCTGCAGTTTATGCTGTATAAATTGGCAGTGGGAATACTGCATGCTTCCAAATTCTCACTACTCCAAATGTTCTCCTTGTTCATTCAAGAATTAATCCTGCATCTGGAATAGAGTTATACTCCTATTCCTAGCCCAGGTAGCCACTGTGAACTGAACTATTCAGCTTTTTATTATTGACATGTACAAAAGTAATATTATGACCTGATCTGAATATTAGGACATGTACAGCTATGTATGGTCCTTGTGTCCAAGGTCTCTTCTGGAAGATCATGACATGACTAGAAGACGAGGGTTGGTTTCCTGGAAGGATTGATTTGAGTGCTATTGATGATTGCCCCACTGCTTTGTTCCAGACCCTCTCTGGGATATCATCCCTGGGTTGTCAGAAAATCATTTCTGCTGCATTCTGAAATGAGTGGGCATTTTGGACATTTATAAATGTCTGTACAAACTGCAATACAAGAGTGAGGCAAGCTGGAGGAGGTTTTTTTTCCTTTCTCTATTTTTTTTCAGCCTATAGAATTACTTTACCTTGTGTTGGTTTAAGGTTTTTGGGTTTCTTCTGGGATTTTTTTCTGGTTGAGCTGGCTAAGATGATGACCCTATAATTTGTAATCTACACTACTTCCACATGTAGTTGTTTTGGTGCAACATAGCAAGTGAAATTGGTCACTGCTGTTTGGGTTAGTGGAGGCATCACCAGGTATATTAGCCAGCAACTAGTTCCATACTCCCTGTTGTTCACAGGATCTTATAATTGAGCTAAACTTGACTTAAATTTTTTTCTTTTTTTTCTCTCTTTTTTTGAGATACTCAGTGAAAAAAATTAGTGAAAACCAAAAAAACTGTAAGAAGAAAAGCAGTAAAAAAAGTATACAAAGTGTATTGAATGACTGGAATATGCACATGAGTACAGGTGTTAGCATAAGTTAAACCTAGTTGACAACAGTGTCAGCGTAAATAGGTGAGGTTTAATTAGAATCAGGGAATAATTAGATCAGGGAAGAATAGAGTAACTTAAGCATATAGAGTCTTATCCACTCTGAATCCTGCAAAGGTGTTAAGCAGATCATGAGCATCATTGTTGGTGGCAGCCAGTTGTGGGGTGACAAGTCTATGAAGAAGTTATCTAAGAAAGAGGTGTCCTGTAGCACTCAATTCCTAGGGTCACTGGGGAAGAGACTAACAGAAAGGAAGAAGAAAGGCCATGTCTGTAATATTCAGCTTTGCAATTTTTTTGTCTAGTTTTCTGAGATTTACTGTACAGAAAGCTTCAGAATCATTTTAATAGAAGTAAACAGATTGAAGCAATAATCAGTTTGACAGTATATTGAATGAGAAAGAAAAAAAAGGTGTTTGAAAGAGTTTTTTCAGCTGTGGCATTTGTTCAGATTCAACAAAGTAAATAACCTTTTAAACAGCAAGAGGGCACAAAGAACATGGGATACAAATATCACACATTTAGAAATCAACGCGTTATCAGGTGTGAGGACAAGTAGAGCAAAACCCAATGACTAGTTATGGTGATAATTTGATTTTGCACAACTATTCTCATTAAAAAAAAAAAAAGCAATTATTTCTTCATCATACAGTTTCATGTAATAAGTGCTCAACCTGTTGAGGAATATGAAGTTGATGCAGCTGAGGGAGGCAGAGGAAGACTAAGGGGATTTGGAGGATACCAGTGTAGGAAACAGTTTGACATTCTCAGGGATGAACAGAACAGGAACTATTTGTCCAAGCAGATGGGTAGGACAGGGAATGAATAAGTTAACTTTGACTTTGCTCACGCTCTCTACAGCTCAGGGATCTTAATTTTGCCTTTCATAAAGAAGGAGCTATCCCGCAAATTCTTGCACTTGATCTCTTTAGTAATAAACCCTAAAAATCCTTAGCTTTAGTTGCCATATTACTTCAAACATGACTGAAAATAAAGACTTTTCAAGAATGTAAATGCAATGCTACCAATTCCAATAGTCATAAATTCACAGGACTATTTAAAAATGTATGTAGTATGTACTTAGGGGTGGTGAATGTCAAGACTTACATGTCATCTGAATTTGTAGTCTTCCAGGTATGTTTCAGTTGCACTTTCAAGTTTATGGCACAATAATAATGATAACATTTACTTTAAAAAGAGTTTGAAACTTAGTACCTTCTTATTGGGCCAAACACTGAAGTTTTGGGAAACAAAAAAATCCAAAACCCTCAAAACAAACACCATAGGGTACCTAAGGGACCTGAGATATCTGCCAACTCTCTGTTCAAAAGGACTGGGTCTGTATTTCCATTTGTTCCTTGTCCATACAAAAGTCCTATACCAAAATTAAAACCCAGGCTGTAGTAATCTTGATAGACAATAATTAAATCTATCTGTTTGAAAGCCCTTTACAGGTTGTATACAGCAGCCAGTGCACCAGTGCTCCTCAGAAACAAGAACTGAACCATGCTACCTTGGCCTTACACATCATGGAGGGTAATGGGATTGGTCTGGAAACAGGACTGTCAACTGCAATGAATCCACTGCATATTCAGAAACTCTTTGGATGCAGGAAGCAAGAACACTCCTTCTCCTGGGAAAAATGCACGTTTGTATGCAGAGAGATGCTATACCTTTCTGTATATCTCATTTGTTTCTCTGGGATGCATAGTTGTGTTTGAATCAAAATGCTTGCAATTTGAATGTATGTTCCCATGTAAGATGCTTTATAGGTGTATTAAATCTAAGTAATACAGAGTGACACTGAACACTCGAAGTAATTTTTCTGACCGC
Source organism: Acropternis orthonyx (assembly GCA_035583155.1). Lineage (NCBI taxonomy): Eukaryota > Metazoa > Chordata > Aves > Passeriformes > Rhinocryptidae > Acropternis > Acropternis orthonyx. The sequence continues at coordinate 61,205,716 of JAWWEU010000040.1, read as the reverse complement.
TGTCACCAGTCATTGATTCTGAAGATAGATGATAAAACTCCTTGAGTTTTCCTGTTTTCTAGGTAAACAGCTGAAGGAAATGTGTCTGTGTTCCTTAATTCTTGCCCTAGGGCATTTTGATTAATATTGACATCATCAAGCCCTGTGCCAGTGGACCAAAAGAAACATAACACATTCTGGTGACTAATCTAATACTGACAGCAGCAAGCAGCCTCAATTCAACATAGAAAAAATATTTTTAGTGGATTTCTCATGAGTCTAGGACTGAAGCCAGCACTTGGCAAGTGTCATCATTCACCAGACAATCAGCTGGAACTTTGAAAGCTTTTGAAGATATGAAACAATATATTCTGACTTTTTAGCATCTCACCTTGCACAATCAGTTTAAAGAAAGCTCCATTTTCAGATTCAGCTTCCTTGGGCAAACCAATTATTTAGACGTATCTGTCAGTCTGCAGTGTCGAGCACACAAAGTTGTATAAACAAAAGCAAGCAACACCAGCTGTGGTAACACTTATAGAATCAAAATCACATGAATTTCACTAGAATTTGGTATGTTATATTTCCTTTCATTTTCTTTCCTTTCCCCTCTTTTTTGTCAACTCCTTGTCAACCTAGTTGGGTTGGAAGCAACTAACAAGAGCAGATACTGATGGGTGAGGCAGATAGTCACCCTTGCAATGGAAAATTATGTTGGTGGGGAAACAACATCTCCTGGTGGGACTCCACTTTTGCTGTGAATAGAGGAGTCGAGTGCAGCTGGTTGCTTTGAGAATAGGACATGTTCTTGCTTACACAGTGGAGAAAGATAATCCAGCATCCCACATTATCCTCTACAACTGCTCTATGTCATGGCTGCAGTCATTCAGAGGAGAGTCGGGTCAAGTTCTTCCTCTGCCTGCAAGTAGAGAAATAGAGAAGATAGGAAAAGGGCTAAGCCTGGCTTTTTCAAAGTATCATTTCAAATGGAAATAACCTGGCTCAAGGAGATGATACCGTTATGAGAAGAGTCATCACATGTGCTTTCCTTCCTGAAGCAAAAAGAGAAGACGGTAAAATGTCACCAACTACCCTTCTGCAGGCTGATTCTGGATTTTACAAGTTCTTCCTCTGGGGAGAGAAGTGAGGCTTAATCCAGTCACCTAAATATCAGTCATGAAGGGTGAAGCAAAGGAAACAGTTGAGTGGTACAGGAGGCTCTTGGGTGACATGCCTGAAAGGGAACAATAAAATAGTTCCTTCCAGTATAATCCCACAGCTTGCTGTGGTGGGGTCTCTAGATGGAACAAAATAGAAGCTTATATTTATTGGTAAATGGGAAAGAATTTATATGTGAGTGTCCTAGCCACATATACTGCTCTTGAGTAGGAGAAAAAAACTGACACTTCAAAATATTTTAATTTTGTAATATGTTTACACAGTCATTCATACAGCATGCACTTTTAAAACATCACTTACAGATGTTCAATTAATTTTCTGAAAGCCATGCTTGATATCATTTTACTTGAATATGCAGACTGTATTTGTCTGCATAATAGATCATAAATATCCAAATTCAATAAGAATTCAATGTAAATATTTAAATTTAATTATTACTAGCAGGCAAACACACAGAAAAATATTACCATACAACAGTGCCAGTCAAAATTACACATAATTCAGTGCACTTGGGAGACAATCAGACTTTATATGCGCTTGTGAGTTCCTTATGCAATAAAATGGATACCAAAATTAGCTTGTATTACCATGCTGTAAGGCAAGTTATCACAATCCTCTAGCTAATGTGTCACCATGGATGGGTAGTGTCCATGGTGTTCCTTCTCTCCTTTGAAAGAATTAGAAACCAAGCTCTACTGCTACTCAGATAAATGGTTCTATATGCCTGACTGACATTGGTTTTCCTGCTATATGCAAAGTCACTTTAGAATCAGGCCAAGGGTACTAATCAGAGTCAGCTGAGAGCAACCAAACATTGTGCAGTTTGACATTTTTGTTTTCTTTTTCTTATCTCTTCTGGATTTCTTTCTTCTGTCTCACCCCAAAGGCTGCTTCTCTGAAACATCCTGAACAGTGATTGAATTTATGGTTGTGCTGATCTCATTAAGGGCTTTTGTGCCGCAGATAGAGAATGTGAACCACTTTCTGCTGCCAATGGAAATATTTGTGAGACAACAAGGATGATCCCCTGTGTTATTGCAGTGGATGGTCATTTTGAATATATAAGTAATTTCCTGGAGCTTGGGAAGAAGATAAGGGAATATGTTTTCTGATGCCTGCCACCATTTTGTGCTTGTGTGATGGATTCAATTCCCAGCCTTTAACCTTAGTGGATTGATTTCACCAAGCTTCAGGAATCAAGAAATGATCAATAGTTTAGGAATAAAATTTTATAAATAAAAAACAGACATATGTTTCCAGAAACTACTAGTTTCAGTTTTTAACCAGCAGCCACAACTGCAAACCAAAGTTTTGCTCCAGCTTCTTCCTGTGAAACCCTACTGCTTCTGATGGCATGCACAGGAAAAACTAACTGCAATTCCCTGTGCCAGGTGATGCTCTCCAGCCAGGTGTTTCCCATGCCTACCTCAGCAGTTAGAAGACCTGACATTTTCTAAATCACAGCGCGTTTAAGTCAGAAGCACAAGCTACAAAGGAAAATCAGCAAGGAATTGCTTGATGCTCTCTCTGGATACCTCCCAGGTTTGTGAGGTTGCTGTGCTGGTCAGGGCTCTGGCCGTAAGATCTTAGGTACAGGTACCTTTTTTTGGCTGTGATTTGTTAATGATGAGGAAGGTGGTGAGTGACTGAGATGGTTAGCTACCTCGTTTCAGACTGATTTGGTATCACAGGGATTTTAGCAGGATGTTTCCTTAACAAAAGCTATTTAATGATCCTGTGATTCAGGGATGTCCAAAACTAATAGTTATGGCTTGGTTTTAATCAATTGGATTTAAGGAACATATCCTAAAGAACAAGGCTAAAGGACAGAGAAAACTATTAGGCAGGTTTCTTTGTGGACTTAATGGGCACAGAGCTCAGAAATGAAGAGCTGAAATGTCAAGAATTCCCAATGTAAATTCTAAGTTAAATAAAATCTGAGCATAAATGGGCCATACTTCCATTTTATTAGTTTCATCTGTATTTAGGTACAAATTCTTTATTTTATATTTCAATACTTGATATCCCAGTATTTTTGGAATTTTTTTTTTACTACTGAAAAAAAAAAAAGTGAGTGAAACACTATCAAATTTGTACAAAATATGTCTACCCAATCCGCCTATTGTAAAGACTTTACAAATAATTAATTTTTGTATAACACCACATATTGTATTTAATTTGGAGAGTCTCAGATGTTGACTTGATTCCTGAATCTCAGCGAGTGCTTCATAGCAGTTAACCTTACAGACTTCAGTCTCTCCAAAGAAAATATTGATCCTCAAATGCTGCTTTGTGTTTGAAATTATGTTAGAGTTGGGACAGGCAACAAGCTCTTGTCAATCTGTCTTTGGGATAAAGCAATTGTCTTCAATGTTTTCCTTGAGAAAGAGCTTTAGATTAGAGAGAATTTATATTAAAAACCTATGAAGAAAAACAAAATAGGAAACAACTGGAAATGCACTACTCCATGGGATGTATGATGCAGACACAAAGAGAATTGTTATTTTATGAAGATGTGTCGTGTGAAGGCTGAAGACATAAAAGGTATATGCTGGAGAAGGCCAAAAAGCACCTAAATGTGAGTGAGTATGCTCATCACTTCAGCAGAAAAGCTTAGGCTGTGATTCTTGCATTTTAAAATTCCAAAGGGTAGAGTGATAGAACAATTTAAGCATGGAGGGCATGTTAAGCAAAATCAACACATTCACAAATCAGAGCACTTGCACTGCTCCCAAAATGCCACCTTCAGAATGTGACAAGTGATAAAGATTTCTGTCTTTATAATGCCATAGACTTAAAGCGTTTAAAATAATCTGTTTTGTATTGCTGTAACCAGCATTGTGATCAACTGAGCTACATACAAGCAGCACAGAGAAGGGAGTTCAATGCAGAACCTTTTGTTTTGAAAATACATGTGTCTGTCATTTGACTTAAAAAACAGGACCTGTTATCTACAGCAGTAGCAGCAGGAGGGCTTTTATTCAGCTTTCAGAATGACAGAGTAGACAATATTGTGAGGAAACCATATTTCTGTCTCCTTATCCGAACCCATGCATTTTAGCAGGATAAGAGGTTACTGTATATATATTTTTCTTAAAATCGTTTTCTGCCTCCTTCTGCATCACATCTTTTCCTTTGGGAGACTCTCAGTAGGGGAATGGTAGTTTTGAGGACTAGAAGATGGGAGATCTTGATATAGTTCTGATACCTGATTTTCTGTGCCTCACTTTTACTGTTGTGGTAATAGTGTGCATTGACTGAACAATGGTGCTCTTCTGTGTGTACAAAAATGCTTAATAATTTGCAAAATAATATCATGTATGTTTTTCACGGGGCTAAAGTGTAGAACAATATGGCTTTTTACAGGAGCCACTCTTCTCTCCTGAAGTCAGTAGGATGTAACTACTTTAGCGTATTTCTAAGCCAAGCTTGCAAAGGAGGTGACAGCTGCCAAAAGTTTCCCTAAACTGTAAGGTTGTCTGAAAACACATGGTGGGGGCTGAAAACAACGCGTCATTGTGCACCATGAGTCCTGCCACTTGCAGGAGCAGGTGCAGCAGAGGGGTAGGTGCAAAGTCTCCCACCACACATCATGACCTGCACCCAATGGTGGCAACATGGAAGTAAGTGGGGGGAGACACCTGCATCACCAGCCCCACACCCTCCCCATGCAGCCTGTACCAGGGAGCTGAGGAGAAGCCACCACAATGCCCTGGACAGCGCCCATTTCTTGCTTCTTGGTTGGTGCAGAATGAACAGAAAGGCTAAATCTCTCAAGAGCTTTGTTTGCCTTCCTTTCTTCTCTTTTATGGACAAAACTGCTCCTCATTTCCCTTCTGATTCTTGTGCCATTTTGACCTGCACATTCTCTGACTCCTCTGTGGGGTAGTAAATTTGCCTATTTTAAGGAATGAAGACATATTCAGGAATGACAGGATTAGGACTTAAAGCGGCATATTGCACAGACTGCACTGAAATCTTAGTGGTGTTGTTTCTATGCAAACTACAGATAAATTTCCAAAATAAACTATAATAGTCATTACCATCAGAAGTCATCCCTCTAGTGAAAATTAGTATTTTATATATGAAAGAGGGAATATTAAGATTAAAGGCAATGACAAACTGTAATGACATTACAATTTCTAGAGAAAGACAAGCAGGTTTTCAAAGAAAATTGAATCCTTCAATCACAGACATGAACCAATTCCCTGAATTGAAGAGGAGAACTGAATTACATTTAATACCTTAGCAAAAATTTGGCTTTGGATAGATTAATGTTCATCCAGCAGAGATCAGAAAAAGAATTGGAATCTCAATAATATATATCTAATTTCACTTCAGGAGAATTACAAAAGCCTGCCAAAGGGCACTTGTTTGTATGTTGAACTTGGATACTATTTTTCTCCAGACAATATTCTCCAGTGCTGCAGATATACTACAGTGGTGTTTTTTCCCCAGTGGTTGTCTTATGGAATTAAGCATCTGGTAGAATGGAAAAAGATCCCATCCAGCTGAACCAACACTTGCAGCCTAATTTTCATCTTGAAATAGTACCATCCTTGTAAGTGTCAACAAAGAACTGACATTCTTGAGCCTGTCCACTCTGGATCATCATTGCTTCATAAGTTGTTGTTACTAGCACCAATTCAGTTTAAATATAAATTACATCCTATCCAAATCTGGCTATTTTTAAAAATATTTAATGGTGATAAATTTCTTGTCTGTTTGATCTATATGATTATACAATGAAGAACAAGAAAGATGGAAATTAGGCTTGTGACTCAAGTGAAATACTTCAATATTTTTAAATACTTTAATAATATTAAACAGAGTAATTAATACATTATTTAAATATGGTCTAATGACTGAAGTTTACAGTAAACATTATCATAGCAGGAAATAGAAGATAATGTGAAAAGCATTACACAAACTGCTAGTTAATAATGGAGCTGCTTGACTTAATTGCTTTTACTCAAAGGCATTCTGTCTCAAACCTTGCAAAAGTGGTAACAAAAATATCCTACACCTTTTCTTTGTGTAGAATTTTAAAGTAACAGTTTCATGAGAATAAAACATCTTGTCATGACACTTGTATATAGTCAGGGCTGCTCAACTCAGCGCCAAAAGATTAAGAAGGCACCTCTTCCCACTTGTGGAAATGAAAATTGATTTTTGTTTTAGAGTTGACCTTAAGACATCAAGTCAATGAAAATATGCTGTAGATGCACAAGGAATTGCAGCATGGAAAAGGGAGACAATAAATGGGAAAAGATGATCTCTGCAATTATAATCCACAGAACTTTATTTACTTTTGAACAGTTTGCTTTTGTAAGAAAGACAAAAAGAAAAAGAATAATTTTAGTCACTTTATTTCTTGTTCAAAATACATATGAAACAATTAGAATAAAATTTTTTCAAGTGAGTTATTTTATTTTTCTTGTCTTTTTTTTTAATATAAAATTATCACAAACTGTACACTTCATAACATCTTTTGAGGTTTCATTGTTACATATTTTTTTTCAGAACTGACAAATAGATTCACACTTTCCCGAGAATACATTGTAAAAATACTGAAATGTATTACAGCTCTCAAAGGCTAGTGCAAAAAAACCCATTTACTATCAGTAGTACAATTTATGTTGTCAAGTTTCACAAATGGCCATTTAGCGCATACAAAAAGCCAGGAACACAAGTTCAAAAATTTTGTTTTCTTGTCTCTAGAATGCAGAAGCCAAGGATATTGACTGGAACAATGTCTAGGTATCAAATCACAGACTTCATTTAAAAAGTCACATCATGAACACCGAATAAAGGGTACTAAAACAGTCGGGTATTTAATATTAGATCTTGGTCGGCCAACACCACATAGCAGGAAGAGACAAAATCTTAGAAGAACTCTGCAGTTCTTTGTAAGCTACATAGACTTGGCAACATTTCTGATCTAATCATATAAAGATTATTGTAAAGGTAGGGAGTTCTATTAGAGTTTGGGCCAGTTAGGGCCTAATCCAGAACCTCTCTCACAGCAAATATGCTTATTCTGACAGGCATTGTGTTGGATACTTTCTTTTAATATTTCAAAATACAAAGTGTTTAAACATTGAATGGTCATTTTTTTTTGAGCTGTCAATATTTCCTATGGCCAGGAACTCCATTTTAACTTCCTACCTTTTGAAGCATACATGCTGGAGAATGCCTTCCCCACAAAGAAGTATATACTAGAAAAACATGATGTTCTGTGCTGAAGAAATATGTGGCTAATTTCTATTCTACTTCCCCTGCTTCAGTTTTCATGAGGAGCACACTGAAGCCTGTCAGCTTGAATGCAGCGTGGACTACAAGCTCATGAAAATAAAGGAGAAGCTTTTTGGACAACCCTTGCAATGGCTAGAGGAGCATATGGAGGGCTCAGAGGAACCAGTGTTAAGGTCCTGCTGCCTAAGGTGGTGAGAACTAGGCAGAGCAGGACACTGAAGAGATGCAATTTGGCTTTGCCCACTCTCACCCTGGCTAGCCGGGCTAGTCTAGTGTGGAGGGTGCCGATATGTGCTTTTAGCATGGACTGGCTGTTGAGACTTCCCACATCATTCCAATTCCAGCCAGCAAAGCACCTGAGTGGTTGCTCTGCTCAGCATGCACACCCAGGGCACTGTGACTTCACAGGGACTTGATTACAGGTCATAGTCAAGCAATATTTCAAATGGTTTGCGGAACGAAGGCCCTCGTGATCTCCACCATGCGTCTCCAAATCAGGACGCCAACAGTTTCTAGGGTAGAGAACTAGCCATATCCCATCCTTAGACATCTGCATTTAAGTTCAGCATATCCTACTGAAACTACTCATCTAAACAGAGAAGAATAGAAAGAATTTAGACCCACACTTGGAAGAAAGAGAAACAAGGAACAATATTAAATATATATCTATATTTTTTCCTTCTTTGTTTTCTATTTATTTAACAAAAGTAAACTTTGTTCAATATTTCCCCATAGAAATATAGACTGAAAAGAAGTGCTTTATATCTAATGTGCAACAGGACTATCTAAAAGTTACATAGGAAAGGTTTAGTCTATACAGACACCCTCTGAGCTTCAAAAGCAAGACGGCATTATGTGGAAACCTGTAGGCAACCATTAAAAAGGAAAAATCCTGTAAAAATATGTCACCCCCATGCCTGAATATATAGACTAGACGTTTTTGTTTACCAAAACAGGCAGCTGAGAGTCATATTTCTACCAGTATTAGTAAAACCAGCATTTGCAATAATCATTCATATCTTAGAGATGCGCTGAAGACTTCTAATATAGTCTGAATTGTCAGAAAGTGACAAAAATCCATGGAGGATGTAAGAGAAACCACTCTGTTTGCCTCAAGACTCCTTATGGGGTTCATTTCATAAGAGCCCATGATACATCATCACATGCAACCTGATGCAAAGTGAACTGAAATCAATAGCAGTGGTCCTGTTGGATTTCAGTGCTGGGCTGGTCAAGTACATAATACTGTGCTTTGAAATGAAATGACATATTAAAAAGACCCACAGAGTGATTTTGCTGGATATATTTAATGGTCTATTGCAATGATATTAAAACATATTTTCACTTTAATTAACACAATAACAACTGCCCTGTAAAGCAACAAGTGATATACCTAAAAGAAAGCTCTTTTTGAAAGAATGCTATAATTATATATTGGAAATAAGGTAACGAATAGATTTTGGTAAGCTTCTGCAGCAATGCAAAATATATAAATGTGTATTATTAATACTACACCTTAAGAGGCTGAATTGAATCACTTTTTTGTGCTATATTATTTCAATAAAAAGTAAAACTACATTAGATATATTTACCATTTTGTGTTGTTCTTGAGATAGCCCAAAAATGGAGGTTGAGTATTCTAATTCTATTAAGGAAAAGTCACATAAAAAGCAAAATGTCTTTTTGTTAGCATCCTTATGTTTTGCTGCCACAGATATTTTTGCTAAAAGGCTTTTTAATTTTTTTTGCATCCATATTATTTTCAGTACATGAGTAGATTGGTACTTTAGTACCGCTTTTTGCCCTGCTAGAGATTAAATGATAAAGTTCTGTCTTAAGAAAAAGTCCACTTTTAATAACAGTACATAAAACAAGGCAAAAAAAATCTAAAATATTGGTATAATTTGAATGAAATATCTTTTCTCAGCACAGATTTCTCATCATCAACCCCTCTTTGGGTAGGACTACTCTTTGACTTCATAGGCTGCCTTGTGCCTGAGGGCATGCAGAATCAGACCCAAGAGTTTAGGGGTTAATCCTCAGAGCTTCTCTGAAACCTGGCTATGACCTACAATTGTTTGTCTGCTACTGGCAAGTAGCTAAAGTGCAACAGTGCCAGGCTCCCTTTCAGAGTAACACAGAAAAGGTCCAGCTGTGCGGATTCAGTTGCTGGCTAAGATAAAGCTATACTTTTTCATTAGTGATTTTGGTTCTCTAGCCCAAAGTTACCTTTTTGGACTAAGAACTGAATAGGTTGTAGGTTTAAATAAATGAATCAGGTTCTTGTGCTATAAGGATAATTAAGATAATTATACATTTAAAGTAAAAAAGTTGAAAAGAATAAATGTAAGAGTGTGAAGTGCTCTTTGGGGAGTCCACAAAACCTTTTTTTTTTTTTAATTTTCTGGGTAGCCAAATCTCCATTTACATAAAGAAGAAAGATACACACATACTCATTTGACAAAAATAATTACAGCTGGCAAATCTCTGTCTTGTTCAGCTATGCAGTCATTTTCCTCATAGCTATTATTACACAATTAAGCCTCAGAAAACTGTGGTGAGGGAAGTAATGGTCCTCTACTGATCACTCTGCTTTTCAATGAGGCAGCCCCTCCCAGGGTGAAACATTCACCGTATACCCAGTGCTACATGACAATTTAGGACAAAGGAATAAGAATTCATTATTCAACTGAACCTCCATGAATAGGAAGAACAGGAGGAGATGGCATTTGTCTGAAACATCAGTTCCAGGTCCTTATTCATACACAAAGGCCTGTGGGATATTAAATGAGAAATATACCACAATTATGACTTAGTTTTTTTGAGTCACCAGCGAATTAACACCTGCAACAGCGCAATGACTCGTCCACCATTGTGTGGTATTAGTTTAGGCTTGACTTGAAAGCAAAACCATTACCTTGTGTACCACAGCAGCATTTCCAGGGGTGTTTCCTACTGGTAATTCAAGTACTGATTGTCAGAAGCTTTGATAATGTGAAGAGGTGACATTATATAAAAATGACTTTTCACCTATTGAAGATTTTTCAGCCTATGGCAGGTGCAAATAAAAAGGAGGCCATTACAACATCTAGAGAGGAATGCATTTGAGTGCATGCCAGCAATGTCCCTTTTTTGCCTCAGTTATGCTGAAAGAAAAAGACCAGGGGGGAAGGATGTGCCATGAGCAACTACCAGTGCTCTTTGCACTGTGAATCCTCTGTGATCCAATCTCTGTGCTGTGGGGAGCTATTTTTATTTTAATAATAGAGTTCTATTTAATAATATTTTAAAATAAATATATTTAATAATGTTCTACAACATGGCTCCCATTTCCCTTGTGAGCTTGCAAATGGCCATACAAGATATTAAGTAGGGGAATTACATCAAAAATCCCTTTTTTTCTTTGGAAATGTTTGCTACACATACATGTCTGTCTATTGAAAAGACTCCCTATTCAAGCCCTTTTTATATTTTCCACTTTTCTTTTTAAAAGGTGTGCTTGGTTTTTTTCCTAGAGGGCTCTTTACATACTCAATAGGCTTTTCCCCTTCTCTCTTCTCTGCTGTCCATGACTCAGATGTCACGAGACTTTAAATATCTTCTTGTTCAGTACTCTTCACTTCTGATACTATTATAAGTCTCAACTTACAGCATATGGAAAAAATCAACCCCATCTTTTGTGTCTCTCCTCTTGCAGAACATATTTATAGAAATGTATCTGTTTCATAAGAACAGCTAACAGCCTACAATCTCTCCTCCCCTGAAATTAACCTAGAAACTGTCCCCCAAAACCAGATTCCTTTCTGGTGATGCTGACCTTAAGTGCCTCAAATGCCTGTCTGCTATGTTGACAAGCATTTGTAGAACATTTCTGATATTCAAAATCACACAGGGGCAGCCAACTAGGTATTCTATACCTGCTGGAAAATATTGCTTTATAATGGGAAACACAGCTTTTCCTTTTTAGCCTGAGGTCTCAAAATACCAGATCTTAAATCTATACCATTATTCTACACCAGAAAGCAACTTCAAGCATGTTCTAGAGCTTTATTGATTTTACACAAAGTTTTTGTTTTCTGCCTTTTTTTTTTTCCTCATGGATAGATGAATGGGTAGACTTGCTTTAGTTTGGGTGTTTGAAATTCTAAGGCATGAAAAGATCCCGAACTACTCTAAAGGAATCTCTCGAAAACACTTACTTGCTTATATTTGAGGGAGAGAAAAACTCTGTAAAGGGCATGTTGCTGCCATATGAAGACATGCTACTGGCACTCTTGCTATGCTCTGTGTAATAAATGACTATGTGAGCCCTGAAGTTATCATGAAATAGCTGTGCCCTCGTCCTTTCCTTGGTCTGTCTTCAGTTCTGTTTTTGTGCCAGGCTTCCTGACTTCAACTCTCCAGGGCAGAGGCAGGATTTCCCAACTCTCCTTACGTTTGTCTAGGCTTTGTGACACTGTGTCTGCCGTAACTGTGCCAGCTCTGGGAGTCTGAATGGATTTGCAACTTTTCTTTCAGGGAGTCTGTGAATACTCCATTAAAAATAGAATGTTATTTAAATATTTAAGCTTAAATATGTAAACTTAAATATTTCAAATAAATGGATTTGAAAATAACAGCCTATATGCATATCTGTCCTGCCTCAAGCTTTCCTATCTGCTAAAGGAAGAGCAATCAAGCTTATTTTCTCTGTAAATTACAGTAACAGCTTGCATCCCCAGCCTGCTCAGACATAAATATTGCCTGTTCTCAATGAGACCTCTTGATCTTTCCTATTTTTTTTCTATGCCTGCTTGGGATTTCACTATTTTAGAAGAGATGCATTTTTCAGACTGGCTATAGCATTGGTAGATTCTTGCCAGGCCACCAAGATGGACAGTAACACTTCGTAAAATTCACTTTCTTCTGAAAGGCTGCCCCTTGCCAAACATTTTCTGCCCATTCTGTTTTTCTCTAAAGTCTACTTATTGAACTCACCTAACTCAAGACCAATAGCCAAGGCAACATATTAATAAATTATTACAGACAGCTCCACTTTCATCACAGCAGCTATGTGACTTCCTGCAGATCCAACTTTCAGAGCACACTGTCTTGTGTTTCAAGGAGTCATCATGTCTTTCCCACAGGAGACAGCTTTGGTATTTGTGGTAACCTATATAACCTGTATTTATATGTATTAGTTTTATTATGACAATGTTAACACTGAGGGTCTTCAACAGTGTGAACACCATTCAGCAACACAAACTTAGCCACAGAGTGCTGTAAGAAGCGACCTCTCTCGGATCAATAAGGCACCAACACTTAGTATCAACAAAGTGAATAGTCCTCATGATGACACGGTGCCAAGCTTCAACTGATTTTTCCTGTTCTGCAAATTTAACAGGCCTTCTGCCCTTCTGTCCCATGTAACACGAGTCACAGACTACACTTGTGAAGAAAAAATTTACATAGCAATACCAGGGGCATTCTCCTCTCTGCACCAGTAAAGAGGTTTCCCAGCAACAGCAACATTGTAGAGGTACTATTAGATAAAACATAAAATCACAGCCCTGAGCACCTGCTATCATCAAGCATCCCCTAGCACTCAGCACAAGATTGAAGGTGTTAGTTCCATTTTCCTGACCAGATTCCCCTGTGATATTTAAATCCCATCTGTATCTTCACTTTCTCTTAGATTTCTAGCTCTTGGTTTCCTTCATGCTGTTAAAAAATTGCCATTTTCCAGCCGGGGTTAAGGAAAAGGGGAATTGTGCAGGAGATATTTATTCATTTGGATGAGTAAACAAAAGATACTTTTTGAAGTGAAGTTATTATTTGCCTTGGAAGGGGTAAATGGCTGTGATCTGCACTTCAATTAACTCCTATGCCTAATGCTGATGCTTTTTCAGCAACATTCCTATTTTGTCTTGTTTTACAGTACAGAAAGAAAGGACAAGTGATATGACTATTGTAATTATGTTTCAAAAGGAAGCTTTCCATCTCAGAACATTGGCAGTTGCATCAAATAGCTTTGTGTCTGCTTATACATTTTCCTTTACCCTTCTTAGCTCTGTGGTCTGTTCTGTGCCATGATATAGCTGCTTTCTGACACCAGAGAGCTCAGTTTAGACTGGCAACCCTCAGAAGCTAAATGAATCTCCAGCAAAGGGTTAAAACAGGTCTCTACTGTGGTGTGAATGGGAGAAAAAATTTCCCATCAAAACATGCATCAATATTCCTGTCATATATACTACATTTTATCCATATTTTGGATGCTCTAACACATATTACATGAGCTTTGTCCAAAAGTTACCTCACTGTCTGATTAACATGTAAGTCATACTTTAACACCTACAGAATTTTCAGGGATATTCATTTGCATAAATTATGTCATAGGAACTTTTTCAGGTCAAGGAACTGTCACTCAGTACAGATTTGTCAAGTATTTATCATGAATTGAAACATATTTCTGATTAGGTGTGGGTGTTCTGTTGTAAGAGAAGTGCTAATAATAGTGATTGTACAGTTAGCAAGTGCAAATACTTGTATGTGCAAACCTAGGTTTTTGCATGCACGAATAAGGTGATTTTCAAATTTTGCAGGCACATTTATGGGTTTCTGAAAAATTTTACATTTTCAGCAGAAGAACTCTATTACTGAGCTCTAAAATACACTTTTTTAAAATGTTTACTTAAAAAATACAGTCTAATGATTTCAGATGTAGAAAGCTTGTTAAATTAATGGAGTATAATAAAAAGTCAGTACATATAAAAGTTTATAAAAAGAGATAGCAAAATAATCTTAGAACTTGACTATCATGTATATGCTGTGCATCACCATGTTAAAAATTTTTAAAGTGATTACATTGAAGTCAATTAAAAAAATGAAGAAAGAGGAGAAAAGGATGGATCAAATAAGTATTTTTTTTTTAAACTTAAAATTTTCTTAATATTACTCCAAAACTGCATCCATAGAAAGAAGTTAGGTAAGTAGTTGCTTTTCCCCTCAGAAAAAATCAACGCTATGAAAACCTTTTCTGTTTGCTCAACATTTTCTTCAAAAATATTGAATGTTGTTGTGATTCTTGAAGAAAAATGTATTGTTTTGTTACTTAAACACAGGAAGTCAAAAGAATTCCATATACTGAAGAAGAAACTTTGTTGGGGGACTTTCTGGCCACTTTATCTGTCTCTGCGCAATATACAGACCCCTGAGATACATGTACTGCTCTTTTAGGGATTGCCAAAGCAAAAAATCAGACAAGGTTACTGATTTATGAATGTCTGATACTCATAAAGGACTGTGGAGAAAGGAGGTTATTTCCTTGACAGCTCTTTGTAGAATGAAAATGAGTGATGAAGCTATCCTCCACCTTTTGGTCAAGACCTCACAGGTTTCATATTATAACTTTTTTAAGGCCAGGAGTCAGTTTTCAGCACTGCAGACAAAAGTAAGGGTCAGTTTTCTACTGCTTGAACAGAAGCCCAGTATAGACAAAAGATGGTGGGGAAAGAGGTGGTTGATTGCTGGGAGAAAGAGGAGAAGGGCCATATGAGCAGAAGTATACAACACTGTAATCTGAACTTATGCTCACCTAAGTAGTGTGAAAGTATAAAAAAAGGTATGCCGTGCAAAAACAATTTTTATTAAGTACTGTTGCTGTTTCCAGTAATCTGCTTGAATAAAAATAACTCAGGCTTTTGGGAAAGTAAGCTTTTCAAACTCTTGTATTTTACATCAAACATTTGCCAGATTTGATTTTTCTCAAATTAGGCCAATGTATGACATATGGCAGAAATGTGGATAAGAAACAAACAAAAAATATCAAGGTGGGAGCAGGGAACTTACAGCTTCTCTAAATTAAAATATTTTAAATTTCTTAAACATATACATAAACATAACACATTCCTTGACTCAAACTGTGCTAAGCTTTGCCTCAGTGCTTCTGTGATTAAGCTCAGAGTAACTCATGAACCAGGCTCTAAAGCCAATGGAGTGGTTATACTAAGCATATACCCTGTCTTGTGAGATAGCTAAGAAAGCAGTGGGGCAAAAATATCTTTTGCATTAATTCTGTTAATCACTGTTAAGGGACTAAATGTAGTTAATGAAGGGATTATTTCTGAAGCTAGATGTCCTGATAATTTTGCAGCCTGATTTTTCCTAGATGCAGAGCATGCATCAATCAAGTTTAGACACAGAAGTCATTCATTATTGTTATTAACAATACCAAAAATAACGCAACAAGAGGGCACAAACTGAGCCTTTGGTATTTGAAAACAATTAAAAGTTAAGAAAAAGAATCTTGAAATACCTTACTAGCTATGATGAAACATACAGGATACTCATTGAGAACAATGAAATAGTTAAAAATACTTTGCTCATTGCTGAACACTTATGCTACATTTGATTGTGAAATTGTTAGCTTTTTGGATATTAGGTGCAAAAAAGTGCAAAGAATATTTAGTTAACTGTTACAGTATCACATTACAAAAAGTATTTTCTAGGCCACAAAGGCCACTGCTGATATAATTTATATTAAGATAAATGTATACACAAAATAGTTTTTCAATCTCCACATGTATATATATATATGTTTCTATATCAACCTTGCAGAATCATGTTGAAAATGATCTAGGCCACAGAATTTCATTATGGTAATAATGATGGGAGGAAAAAAACCTCACAGGGGGAGAGCTTGTACTCCTGTTAACTCACCCAGAACAAATGGAGGAATGAAATTCTGCAAGGCCACTCTGTATTTATGGTGGTGAAAATACAATCTTAAGCAGGGAGGATCAGTATTCAGCATTACCAGCCCTCTCTGGGAGAAACCATTTCTGCCTAGAGAGCCATGAATAGCAACCTGAAACAGACATTCAAAAACTTGGGCTGGAGTATTTTCTTTTTTTCCTTCTTTTTTTCTTTATTATTTCTTATTTTTTATTTGTAAAGACTGTCTGAAAGACTGATTTTTGTACTTATTTGCTTGGTTGCTGTGTTTGTAGGCACAGAAGGCAAGGCGAAAACCTGTCTTCTTTTTTTGACTTAGAAACACCTGTAATATTAAGACCAGCCTTCCTAACTTTATTGGAGCAGTTAAGACACCTCAAGGCATGTTTGACTGCCTTAGAGATTAGTTAGTGGAATGGAGAGACTGGATCTTCATAAACATATTCTGTGTCAGCCAGGCTAAACCAGCCCAAAATGATTCTTCAGAAGTTTGTCAAAACTATCTTTTCCCTTGATATCTAGATTAATTCTCAAAATTTCTTTCATTATTATGAACAAATCTTCCATTGGCATTTTTCTCATGTATGCAAAAACGATTTTTTGAAAAACATTGTTTCCTCAGTTTTCTTTATATATTGCAAACATACAAAAAGTGCCACTTCCTCAATTTCTCTAGTTACAGTCCAGTTTTTAAAATCTCAGACCCAATCACGCAATCTTTGCTGTGCTCTTCACAGAAAGAAAAAAAAACGAAAGAAAGAAGAAAGGACATAACAATCTGATTTATACGATTGAGGTAAACTTCAGTGTTTAAAGGAGATAAATCCACAAAATATGTAGTTATCTTCTAATTTTTAAAGCATCTGACTACAGCCAATAGTTTTTTGCCTTTGCTGTCACTGTGTATTCTAATAAATGAGTTTACTAGTTTATAAAATAGATACATTTCAATTTGTTTCTCCATATACTGACAGAAAACATACCTCAAATTCATATTTAGTATATAACTCCAGAGGCATAGAGCGGGCAAGCAGAAACTATTCATGTGCATTATGCTTACAGTCAACGTAACTTTAAAAAAATCTAAATCTGTCACATTAAATCAAGAATCTGAAAAATGTTGTGGGTAACTATAGTATTTGTTCAAATTTATGAACAGATAAAACACATTAGATTAATTCCTTTACTTCAGAGCATTCTCTCTGCTGTTTGACTTGCGGAAACATCAAGCAAGGACTGCATGATGCCAGCAACAAATGGACTGTTTTGAGGGGCTGGATGCACCTCCTCAGGAGACACCTACATCCCTGTGGAGCTGCATCCACTTCCTTCCACACAGCTCATTGCAGAGACATTAGCTTTCCACGATACCCATATGTGTGCTGTCAGTGCCATGCAGAGCCATCCGAGAAAGCTCTTCATCAGCCAGTGGGAAGCTGAGGCAAACCATCCTCTGAGGGCAGCCACCTGCCCGGGGGCACGTACCTGGCTGCTTTGCTGGACAGGCTAACCAGTTCTTGTGGGGGCAGCCGGCACTGTGATTGCTGGAAGATTGTAACTGCATAGATCCAGTTCTGATACCAGTTCCATAAGGGCTGAACCAAACCCCAGCAAAACCAGCAGATCCTTCTTGCTGGTTTTAGTGGCCTTTTGATCAGCCCTTCCTCCCTGCCCAAGGAATGAGCTGATTTTATACTCAAAACACGACAACAGTTGTTTTTTCCATGCAACATTCAGCTTGGAATGCTATCTTGTGAAGTCTGTCAGGATTTAGTGCAATTTAGAAGAAATTTATTACGTGAGCTATATATGCTATTTGCTTGCCCTCAGAAGTAGTAGGCATTACAAGCTGCAGGAGTTTTGAATTGCTTAAGGGATTTTTTTTTTCTGATTTCTTTGTCTATGCAAAGATACAGGTCATATCAAAACACTGCTCGGATATGATACTGGATATATGCCAGTGATAAAACAGGTAAATGAATTTGCATGGGGAAGGGTTATATTTGACTCAAATCAACTTCATTCATAGATTAAGAAATTATTATAAACTGTAATATAAGACTTAGAATAGGAAAAATGTATTTTAATCAAAAAATATGGCATCTGTGGAAGCCGAACCTTCTCTTTATGTAGATGTGGGCTACAAGGGAGCTTTGGACACTGAACACGATGAATCCACTCTTGTTCCTTAGGGTGTAAGTGGTGGTTTTGGTGATGAACAGGACCCCTGGCTATCAAAACTGGTTGCTCTTCCAGGCAGCTGCAAGACAAATGTTATTTTTACAAATGTCATCATAACTGCCTGTGCATCCCACTCATTTCAGAGGATGAGAGACTCTCTCAAAAAAGAACTCAAATCACACCCAGACCCTTTCTAGCTTCTAGATCAAAGTCTCTGGCATCAAAGTCTCCAGCAGAACTAATAATGGACACAAAAATTCTTAAGTGACCTTCTAAAAATGCCTCTGACTCATTTCATAGGAGTGGGTTTATTTCACCAATCCGGAAAGGTACCTCTGTCTCCAAACCTACATAAACCAGAGTCATAAAGTCTAAAAGACATTTTTCTGCTGCCTTGGCTGAGTTTCCTTGCCCTCACAGTCTTCTTTAGGTGTTCTACTGAAGCCTTGCTGTTAGGCTTTTGCTGCTTGTCACAGGACATTTTGTGCCCCCGTGTGCTACAGAGTGGGGGAAACCAAATGGCCTGTGATGCCTCAGACAGCTACTCATTTTTCTACAGAGATTGCTTTTGTGATGGGCTAAACAGTGTGTCCTCTGTGTCCCGAAACAGGGCCTGCTGCTTCTTAAGGCTTCCATATATATCTTTCTGAATCCAAAGCTGTGAGCATTTTGTATGCAGAATGCCAGCAATATGTGGCCACAGCAGGTTGAAGCAGGAGTCCAAGTCCAGGGACTTACAGATATAATGACCCATGCGTTTGAATAAGCTTCCAATAAGTGTTTGCTGAGCAGCTCCAGAGGGAGCTGCTGGTATGTTGCCTGAATTTAGCCTAATTTGCAGACCAATTTCAGATTAATGCTCTAGCAACAACTGTTCACGCTAAAGGTTTTTGAATAGGACATGACTGCTTTTGAAATTCTTGCAAATGATCTCTAAATAGATATAAGTTCCTTATCATAATGTCTGGAAACCTTAAATGTCTTAATGCAATCTTGTAAAGCCATTAGAGCATCATGGAAACTTTTGAAGTGGTCCCTTTAAGTAATCAATGTAACTAGATTTAGGTTGTGCTAAGGATCTTGTAGCTGATATTTAGATGCTGCCTCCATTCTTGTGATTCTCAGAAGCACTTAAGTGTGAGAGACAAAAACATTCAATATACTGAGAATGAGAAAATTTTGCTTCTTCTTACCTCTAACAGTGGATGCCAGTGAGTTATTGGTTTACGTGGGTAAGCCAACATTTCATTCCAATGATCTCTTCCAAGCCCTTCAGCATCAATGCCTGTCCGACATACCCCAATGACCTCATTGTGCCCTACTCTGAGAATTGCAGAGAGATGGAATTTGTTTTTAATAAAAATAGTTTTAATAACATCTGATGTACAATTCTGTTTACTGGTTTAGTGTGGCACAGAATACATGACCAAAATTTTCACACCATTTATTACAGATGTTAGTTCTAATGGTAGTATAGTAATATTAAATTCTGTAATGGTAACATCAAAAACATCCAGCTACTACCAGAGTCCTTCTATGAGATATAAAAACAGTAATGAAGACATAACCCTTGCTATTAAAAGGTTACAACCCAAAATACACAAGGACAGAAAAGGATCATAATACACAAAATTATCTAGAAGGAAAACATGCTTGAATTTTGTGGGAGAGGAAGGTAAAAATGGTGGAGAATACACTTCATGCTGCAAATCCTTCAAACACCATTTCATAAACTATTTCCCTGCTCTAGCTGTTGTGATCTGTGGAAGTTTAACCAAAAATGTGAAAGGTAAGCATCACAGCTGTAATAGGCTATACCTTAATACTTCATACTCCTAGTAGTGCCATAGACTTGTTGAGGGACCCCAGAAAGTAATTTTCTGTACCTTGACGGTATGTACCTTAGAATAATGTGTTCTAATTTCCTCTTAGCAAATGCTGACAAAGGAACAGCTCAGGAGGACTGAAAGTGTGCAAGTTGCTGTGCTCCTCCCCTGCCAACACCACGACAGTGCCTCTTTCATGTCTGACTGAGAAAGTCTTATTGACAGAAGCTGGAGGACAACCAGAAATCTGATGGCAATGAAAAACAGTCTGAAGGGTGATTTTACTAAATTGGACTTTCACCATTTATTTGCCCTGCAATCTCAAGAGCTCATTAGTAATAGCACTTGAATGAAGCAGACTTGGCTCAAGCAGGATTCTGTCAGTCACCATTTACTTCAACCTGCAGTCCTTGAGTCACTCTAAGCAGTAGTCTCTTTCTGTCACTTTGTGGTGAGGACATAGATAATTGAGACTTAGAGATGTCAACGAGGGCTGAACCCAAAGGTTATGTATTGAAATGTTACTTTCTTGAATCAACAAAAGAATCCATTATGACTTAATTCAACATGGTAATTAGCATCTAATTCTTCTTTAATTACTCAAATTTTCTTTGGTTTCAAGTACCTTCCATTTAAATAGAAATTAGAGGTGTGAGGGATTTTTTTAAACTGGAAGACACACCTGATTTATAAAGCTCTTACACAGTCCAGCCACCAGATGTGTACATGAATGTTTGTCAAGGCTACTGGCCTGTAAGAAGATTGAGCCATGTCTCCCTCATTAGAGTCATTTATGACACAGATAAAAGGCTAAAAGGTGTGGAAGCTTTAAACTTCTTCAGGAAAAGACCCCAAGGCTCTATCTTTTGTGCTACTGAAGCTGCTTACAAGTTCAAGGAGTGAGAAAACAGTGACTTGCAATGATCAGGTATTGTCTCACTGGTGATTAATGGTCAGAAAGCAAACTGTGCTTACCGATCGTAATCCATCACTGCAATGGAGAGGCTGACCTGGTCCACATTCTCTGGAGGGATATCGAAGATGATGGCCTCATTATAAACGGGATTGAGCGTGTTCCTCTTTGTGGTTGTCTTCCGTTTTTTCAGTCTTCGTCCCTCACACATCAGTGACACTTTGACATACGGATCTGAGTAACAAATAATCAGTTGCATGTATTTGGACTCAAAGTCACTCAAACGCATAGCATGAGAACAATATTTGCTGTAGGAATGTCATATTGACGAGAGAAAAAATTGTAAAGATTTTAGTGACCCTGGCAAACATTGCTTTCAACATGCTGTAAGTGCAAAGGAAAGGTAGAGGCATTCTGTACAGACATACTGACTGCCAGACCAAAGATAGCCAGTAGATCTAATCAGGGTCTGGTATTTCTACCCCATAACCACATTAAACACAGAAAACCCAAGGAGTTCCTATTTATCCCCTTCTTGAATAGACTCTACCCTGTTATTTAAAAAAAGAAGTAGATTCACCTGATGCACCGGTTATATCCATTGCTTTGAGATTCCTACATTTGATGACTGTCAATGTCATTCTCCCCGCAGTAGGCAAATAACAAAGTGAAAACATGATCTCACCCAAATCTATGCTTTCCTGAAAAAGAAAAGCAATGATTAGAAATCTCATCATACTGCCCACAGATCATGCAAAACTCTGGAATTTCTTTTTTAACATGGAAAGACCTTTTCCGGCCTCAAATACTTTTGAAGAGGTCACAAGCACTTTTCAAAAATTATTTCTATGAAGTACAGAAAGAGTAACGACAGGAAAATATTTCACTGACAGGATCTACAATTACTAAACTGAGCAATTAAAACAAAAGCAGAACCAAAACTTCCTGGATTCCTGATATGCATGTGTTGAGTTCACAAAAATGAAAAGGTGCTGAATGCAGAATGTCAAGTTCTGCTTTTGAAAAAACTCATATTCCATCATCGACACTGGAATTTATATAGGATATTTATTTCTGCACACAAGTATGTGAATGAAAAGCTAATCCTGTCAGAGGAGAACATGCTTGAAAAGTTGCTGTCTTTACAGCTTTTACCGTGCTTTGAGGGATTCTTCTGTTTTAGAGGAAAAGCAAAGTAAAGGACTAGACTCTAGACACTTCCTGGCTCAACAGCAACATTTTGGAGGATAATATACTCAGAAAGATGGATAAAGTGCATATGGATCTTAATAAACTTCACAAAGAGACATTGAGACAATGTGCTGTGAATTTATGCGATATAACGATGTTATACAGTTCTACAATACTTGAGAAATACTACCTAAGTAAGAGAGTTTCCCACAGTTCTAATTTTTTTTCCTTTTCTCACAGGTATACAATTAATACTGTAGAAGTTATGGGAAAAAAACGTTATTCTTGAAATGTTAGTTATGTTCTAAATTGTTCCTGTTCTATATTTTAACATCCGCTTCCCCCCCAAAAAAGACCCCAAGAAAATTATATATTAAGAACTCATGATATGAGCTTGTAAGGAGCACGTAAGAAAGCCACTTTTATAAGACAGCCACTCTCAAGCACGCTCATGGGATCTCAAAGGACTTTTTTTTTTTGACTACTACTAAAAAGCTTATTTTTAACAGCTCAGCTTCAATATTTTATACGTCAAAGCCACAGTTACACTAAGAGCACAGATTCTCTTGAGAGCGTCTGGATTTATCCTACAGCTATGCTAGCACCAGAAGGCAAGCATGATATACTTTTAAATGGAACATATTAAAATAATGATTGCTGTGTAGATGACAAATATATTGTTTATACAAGACTCAGTCTTCTTTTTCACATTCTTCAGCTGCTTATATGAAGAATTTTATTGACTTCCTTTGGGTTAATACTCTCTCTAAATTGAAATAGGTGCTTCACATCATTCTTGAGCAAAGACAGACTTAATAACATGCTTTGGGGGTTGGGAGTTTTTTGTATTTTGTTTTGTTAGTTTTTTTTCCCCCCTCCATTGCAGGCTTTTCATTGAAGAATGCAGTTTTGGAATAGCTTTAAATTCTCTGTTGTGCTGGTAATAAAATATTGACTTTTGTGTAGGTTGGTCAATTCACATGTTCAGTCATTTTGCTGGGATTCTATTCTGAGAATTAATAGATTGATAAGCATTTGAACATGCACTGTGGGCAAATTTCATGCTTGTCAGGATTTCAGATTTCTCAGGATTTCAAAACGATTTAACTCATCCAGTCCACATAGGACAAATACAGCTATTTGACATCTTAGACCAACCCCTTTCTTTACCACAAAGAGCACAGAATTTTGTGCTACAGACTACATTATCAAGCTCACTTTTCTATTTCAGAAAATGCTAATAAAACTTGAACAAATGAAATGTGATTCTTTTCACTCATTTGTTAAAGTGGCAAGTACTCTTTTATATTTTACAGTTTTTGTCATATCTGAAAACTGTTTAAAGCACAGCTGCTGTTATTACTAGCACTACTTTCTGAATTCAGAGTCTGATTGTTGCTCCTCATATCCATACATCAAACAGATCTCACTGTTCTGTTTGAAAAGATCCCCCACTTTCAGTCCTTCGCAGTTTAAGGTCTGTGTTGAGGGAGGTGAAGATGGGTTGGATATGAAACACTGTGGGCAGCTCACAAAAGGCCTAATTTTTCCCTCTTCAGAGAGATGACTTGTAGGTGAACAGAGAAAAATTCACTTCTGAAGACAGGAGTATGAACTTGAGTATTCTATTATTTCTTTTTGAAGTGAAATTGGATAGACACTTGCAGGTTTGGGTGAGCTCAACTGATAAAGAAGAATACTGTAGTAAATGTACTGTAGTTGTACATACTACAACTTAAATACTTCAAAAGAAGCATTGCTCAAAATGCTTGCAAAACTCCATGTGGTAGTTACTCTACAGTCTGTCTTTGAAGAGCAAAGGAAAGCATCAGTGCTTAACAAATGGCAACTTTTTGAGGCTCATGCCCAGTCCTTTTTCTTTCCTTTCTGAACAGTATGTATTGAAGCTACAGTGAAAAAGAGCTTGAAAAATACCCTGCCATCAAACCCAGTGATTTTGACCATTCAATGAATAAGCAAGCTGCCTTAATGTAAAACAAATGCTTGGAAAACCAATGAGGAGGATCTTTTCACTCCACACAGCAGACTGTTCAAAGAGCAGATGTACTGAAGCTACCAGAGCTCTGTAACTTGTGTATTGATTACTCAGTCTGAATAGTAAGGGATGGTTTTACGATTGGGAAAAGGCTCTCTATCACTCCATGGTTTATGCAGGTGTTTTCTCACACCCATGGCCTATATCTGGGAAAAATGTGGCTCACGCTGCCCTGAAAGGTTTGGATTTCTTATTATGGAACAACACTCATGTTTCAATAGACAAATTCTGCAGTAGACTAGAATAGGTACTATTTCACATAAATACTTGTCAATATCAAAGACGTTTATGAGTCAGTCATTGTCAGATCAAAGGGCTAGAAATAAAATCAGCAGTTACCCTGCACTAGTCCATAAACAACACCTAACTCTCCTCCTGGTGGAGAGAACTGGCTGTCACAGATTGCCACCATAGACTAGGAGTTGCCATGGTGCCCAGATGGAGTTAAAACAAAACTTCTTTCAGAATGCTTTAAACCACTCCGATGATTTTTTTCTTTTTAATTTAATTTGGTACTATTTGTGGCATCTGTTGTTTGCTGACAGTTTTGTAGACTGTGTCTTTTTGGTTAGTAACGAACAAAAAGTCCTAGGGCTTTTATTCAGTTTCTACTTTGAGGATCTGCCAAGATTGGTGGTCTTTCTTCATACATGACTGTGAAGCTGACTATTTTTTGTTAGGATCTCTACAAGTCAATTGGGGATTAGGAAATTAAAATAAATATGCTTTGGAAATCAATCACAGAGGGTAAAGCACAAGACTTCTGAACTTCTAAATGTTCTTTTGAAGAATTAAGATTAAAATTCTGCATATATTTTACGATACATTAGAGACTGGGTATTTGATAAAATGTCTGGGATATCACCATTTTTCCACACACACTTTTATTGTTAACTTGAACACTAGAGGTTCATGAATTTGGAGCTGAAGACACAGATTCAGACCTAGATATCAAAGAAAATAAGGCTTTGGGGTTTTTTAAACTACTATGACAATCTTTGCCTACCACATTGATTATCATGAACAACATTTTTAAATTCCCTGGATCCTTAAGCATTATTGATTTGATATTTCAAAATAGAATTCAAATTAGTTTGGAATCTCAGTGCTCCAGAAAATTCGTATTTTTCTCACTTTATAATACACTAGATAATTAAGTTCACCCAGGTAATCTGACAGGAACCCTTCAGAACGAGCAAATCTCAGGAAGCCAAGGCACAGGCTACCCTCAACAGTTGCATCTGCATTACAGGCCACCTTAAACAAAACACAACTCAGAACACACAATCCTGAACCTAGTGGTTGCCATTCATGTAATTCTTTAAGTAACTCCCATGAAATTTTATTTCTTTCTCATACCTATTTTGAGTGTTTCTTTTTCTTTTTCTTGAACTAAAGTTAGATTTCAATTAACAGCTAGCTTTATGGATGCTTGTAATGACTGCTCCCCACCGACTTCCAACAACAGGTACAGACAAACCAGCACTGAGCACAGTTGCACTAATGCAAATGGAAGCATTTGTTGGTAGTTCATATCTCTTCCTCACTTATTTCTCTTTTGTGTACACAAGCCATTAAACAGCACTAAGGAACTGGAACAGTGGCAAGCACTATACCATCTTCAGTTATTTTTATAGCTACCATTTCACCTCTATCCAATCCATTTTCTGGTATGGTGATGGTAGAAAAAAACAAAACAAAGAAAACAATGATCTCACATGTGCATGCCAGTCGTTCAGATGAATTTCATTTTTTTTTAATCTACAGAATACAGATTTTTTTTTAATAGCATAATTCTCACCCCACACAAGCAACCATGTGAATGGACATGCTAATAATTTTTTCCAGTAGTTCCATTAGAACATATCCATTAAGCTTTTATGGGCTCTTAGGAAATCAGTCCAGGAGTTGGCAAATTCAGATGAAATAAGTTCCTTATTCTATTATATTTGTTATCATAGCCAATGGACAGCAGTGCCCTCATTTTCACACCTATGCCTGTAGAAATGGCAGCATTTCTACAGGGGCTGTGCTCCCCACTCACAATATGGATAAACAGGGGAAGGATATAAGGAGAAGTTTGGAGAACTTGTAGGGGAGCATCAATGAAACTGACTGAATTTTTGGAACCGCTGTTGCTGCAAAAGGCTTTGCTGTCACTTACTCCAATTAATTTTCCCAGTTGCTTCCACTAAATTACATAGAAAAGTCAACTTTTAGCTGAGAACCTCCACGAATTCAGTGGGGAATTTAGATATAGGTGCTTACATGTTCAGGTTAGTTTTTACTCACATATTAACTCCCATAATCCTGAACTGAACAGAAAAAATATTTACTGATTATACTGACAGAGTAAGAACTTTTGTAGGATCCCTCCTATGTGCCAATATCTTAACTGGTTTCCTATGCTAGCAGATGTGAAAAACTTATAGAGACCTGATATTTGAAATAAAGTGTCCTTTTTTAATCACAAATGAACTATAGGCCAGTTATTCATTGATGTTTGTTTCTTCTTCTTTTATCCCAGTTTTTCAAGTTTTGGAATTCAAACAAAGTCTAAAAAGAGCAACTCGCTATGTATTCTTACAATGAACTACGTAAATGCTATTTGAACTAAAAAAATTATATGCTTTTATTTTTACTAGTCTGCTATTAATTACCATGGTTAAAATAACAAGCAATTGTTATTGTGCAATTAATAGTGCACTAGAAATTAAATTCCAACAAAACTTAGTTATTTTTACGTTCATTATAATTCAGATTATCATAATCCACAGTAATGATTTAAATTCTTAACCTCAACTTTAATATCCAGCACTACTTTCTTATCAACTGTAATTTAAATGATGTTTTAAAGATTGCATGTGAGAGGAGCATAGCAAAAATACTAAGGGTAGCATGAATTCCCTTTGCACTTGATTCCTAAACAAGTGATTTGCAATTTTTTTCCCTCTCCTTTTTGTGCTGTATTTTGACTTAACATCTGTAGTTATTAACAATAATAATAAAATTTCTAGCTATCTAAGAAGTTATGCAGGCATTTGCTACCAGACTTTTAGCTGTTTCTTTTAGTCACACTGAAAATTGTTTTTCTGTATGCAAAATTAAAGAAATAAATGCATTGTCAGAACTAAACCTTTGGATTACTTGAATTTTGCAGGAAGATAATTCTCCCAAAGGACAGATTTCTCTCTTTCTTGTTTTGTTTAGAAGCATGTTATAAATATTTCTGCTTTCCAGTAAACACTACTGACATCAAGCTTCAAGAATTAGGGATAAAATAAAGCAAAACAATAAATATTGGGGGTTGGATGCAAAAAAAAAAAAGAAGAAAATCTGTCCACTCAGACTAGCTAAGAACATAAGATATATCTGGTTTTGAGGTATAGATCAAGAGTTAGAAGAGTGATAGCAAAAAGCAGAACAGAAATTTACCAGTCTGTCTTCTCAGTTATGCATTTAGAACCTGATGGTATCCACGCTATCACAGAAATTGTTAAAAGTTACATGAAGCTCAACCTGGAGAACTAATTCTACCACCTCTCAAGGGGATTTTACTTTGGAAACCTTGTCCCCACTGCTAATATTTACTTTTGCCTCCAGTTATTCTTTGGATATCAAATTCAGCTCTTTTTTTTCCCCTCCAGCACCAGTTCCTGATTGAGCTGTTGTCCTGGGAAATGAATCAATTAAGTTTGTGTTTGTTCTCGCCTCTGTGGAAGACAGTATGAAAGCAGTGGGGCTTGTTGCTCTATAATGTCTGCGTCTTCTGCTTGTGGGGACCTAATGCTTGTTTTAGCCTGACACTCTGACTGCTCTGGGTAAGCACTGCTGCTGATTGCAGTGCTGATTGCAGAGGGAGGATTGCATGCAGGGTCCAGCAGGCTGAATGCTCTCAACAGAACCCCGCAAAGTCTCCTGGGTGCTTCTTGTGTCACTCTCTCCATACATAACCATCTGTCTTGTGCACCAGGGGGATAGTTACATCTTGCCAGGCAGCAAGGAAGCCCATTCCTGCTTCAGAACAGACGTACTTCTGTGAACTAACCGTGGCATCTACTGACACACGAAGGAACCAAAATGCATATGGCTTCCCACATAAAGATGCTCTTCTGAAGCCACACTGCATTGTCTGCAAAGTGACTATTTCCAGTGAGAAACTCAGAGAGCACTTAGGGCACAGCAGGTCAGACAAGCCATGCACCTTAGCACAGCTGCCATGGTACTGCCTGGATGCAGAGGTATTAAAATCCTTTGAGCAAACTATATTCTTCATTCATCTAATATTTATTACTTTTAAGGTAGATTGAAAGTAGTAGTTTGCCTCTAGCAAATCAGAATATTTAAATAACGTGCCATTTCAAATAAAAAGAACTATTAAATAATAATAGAAATCTTTCTTGCCTTCTGTAACGGGACGGAACTCCCCCTTCTCCATTGTCTTTTCTAGTTATCATCCAGACCTAAAGCAGTCCTGAACCTAAATGAAAAACCTCTAAAGACTGATCCAGAGAATTCTCTCACCTGCTCAGCAAAAGCAGTGGTCATGTGTATCCTTTATACCACTGGCCCTGAGCAGGAATCGTTTAGAAGGGACTGTTCCCATTATAGAGATGATAAATGTTTCTACACTGTCAAGCCTTTACTCTTTCACACATGTTTAATGTTCTGTTTAGGTGGACTTCCAGAAACACTAAGTCTAAGTCCACTCTGATGAAGACAGGTAGCTGTAGGGCTTAGCCCACTACATTGCTGGTGATAACACATTTTTCTGAGTGTTGCTCTTTGAACACCAAGAAACAGAACAGTCCTTCAAATGTGGCCTCAGGGTTTGACTGCAATGAAACATACCTTTCTCAGCTCTCTACCACTATTGCCTTACTCCATGTGCCACTTTTTTTTCCAGTTACGAATCAGGAGACTGTGGAGAAAACTAAGCTAAGGTAGTGCCTGCAATTGCTCTGGGTGAGCTTCGGAGGTGGGTTTCATCCTTATTTCATCACCAAGTCAGAAGAATCTCTTTCCATAACAGAGGCCAAAAGCGAGCGGGATTACCCATGTGATATCCTACTCTGGCAAGCATTTGATATAAATGAACTGAGAAAATGTTACTGTCCCACTTATTTAAAAAACATACTTAAACACTTCTGTCTTTCCCAGCGATGCTATCACTTATATTTCAATAGCTTTAGAAACAGCAATCATACACCATGAACATCACATGAAGACTACATCCTTACAGAACCTTCTTGTATGTTCCAAATGACAAAACTGCAGCACTGAAATGCCTGGTGTTGGAGAACTAAATAATAATCAAGTTCCATCTGTCTACATGAGATAATTCAAGAGGCTACAAGTATATGACAGTTCAAAGGCTAAGATCCCCAAGAGACTACTACTGTGCTGGAAATGGCTTCCATCTAAATTCTGAGCTCTGTTTTTTTTCGGAATTGCATAGTTTCCTATAATTGGTTACTCTAATGCAACTTCACAGAATGCCTTCAGAAAAAAGTGTTTCTGACAGTCACTTGCCAATTTTTCTAGACAATGACATTAGAAGCAGAGATTTTCAAACCAATCAATCATTTTAAAAAGTACTATAAGAAGGTAACAAACTTTTACATTTAGAAACTTTTGGATCACAAGAGGTGGAATTTTTGCCTAGGCAGTTTTAAGACACAGTATTAGGAGCTGAGTGCTGGTTAGCAATTCCAATCAATGAGTCTTCTTTATTTAAAGTATGCAGTATATTTTAATAGTAAGAAAACCTCAGAAAGATATGGAAAACTTACAAGCACTTCACAAAAAATATGTTGATTAAACAATCCATTTGACATTACTTGTTTGCCTCTGATGTTATGAATTAATTTCATAAAGTGTATTAAGAATTACAGTATTCCAATATACTGAACAACCTTCACAGGTAGTCCTAAGCTGCCTCTTGATTTTTTTTTTTTAATTAATCAACAAACAGAAGCAAATGATGATTCGCTGAAAATTCAATCATCCATATATCAGCGAAATTTGGGGATATTAATATCATCCAACATCTAAGATACATCTCTTCCACAACTGATTTTACAACAAACTTACCTTGACAATCTAACATGAAGAAATGAAAACCCTTTAACACTTACAACAGGTACATGCTACATATTATACAATGTAGGTTTTCAACACAACATATAACAGAGAAACAATGGTATGAATGGAAAAGTAAAGGAACAAAATAAAACCTACAAAATTTGAATAAATATCACCACTTGAAAACCATGAGAATAAAAATGAGTGTTTGGTCTCAATCCTGCACTTTTATAAAATAGTTTCAAATTATTGTTATGAGCAAAAAAAAGTTTATTAAAACTGTAGATTCCCACAGAGTCATTGGTTTTACCACCAAAAGGATGCAGTGCAACCATCTAGTCTGATCTTTCCCTGACTGTAATTCCTGTACCAAATAAAAACTCTTTATGGATGTGCAAAAAAAACCTTTTAAAAATTATGTTAGCTACTGACAAAGAGTCTTTGCATAACACAGAATCTCCTGATCTCTTGTGGTAATTTTCCTTCACTAGTAAAATGTTGCAAATAGTTTTCATGTTAAATCTCTCTAGTAGTGTTCCAGACTGCAGTTTTGTGTTATAAAAATAGGTTCTTTTCAAGCAGGTAATAGGAATTGGTTTTACCCTCTTTTTACCTTCTGAATAGAAAATTCTTGACTATGGAAGATGCATAGCTGAGGAGAGGCTACTTATGCTGTGTTAAGTTTTGGAATAATGCTTTGATCTATTACTTCTATCATTTTCTACCACTTATCATTCAGCATCAACATGAGCAGACCACTGCATCTCTGAACAAAGGCACGAAAAACTTCACAGAACATACAGCAAAACAGAGCAAAGATGAAGAAGGAAAAAGAGTGAGAGAAATATATTTGCAGAATGGCATCTTGGTTCCTGGGCTCTACGGTGTAAGTATGGCCTTTTCCACTGAGACAGCCTGTTTGATTTTCAAAAGTTCTTTATGAATATCAAAGCATATTTGCTTGGAGTAAAGTTATTTTTCACCAATGGTAGAACTAGCTGCATATTTCTTTTTCAAGGCTTAATCAAAGTTCAGTTGACTCTATCAAACATTAATTAGTTACTTAATTGCTAGTTAGTGACTTCGGTAAACTTCAGACCTGGTGCCTAAGACTTTAAGTCCCCATTGATTAACATCTCATGCAGTGTTTATTCCTGTGCAGGTTTGTCTCTCTCAACTTACAGTTTCTGAAATGCCAGAACTAGAAACCTCTATTATTAGCTAATTTTAATCTACATGAAACAGCTCAAGTAAAACACAAGGCAGTACATTGCACATATAATAACAGGACATCTTATAGGAGGGTTTAATTTTTCCAGGAAAAAATCAATTCAATCAGTTTCTTACATAATTTTCTGAGAATAGGGTAAGGCTTGTGAAAGCTAATGAGGTCACCCAGTACTAGAAGATATCTCAGTTTGATGTGCTTACAGTTCATGGTTTAAATGGAGACAACTTTTTCATTCATGTGCAGTACTGTAGACTATACTGGCTGAAAGGCTGAAACCCAAAAACTTCATGTTTTCTCTTAAACTTCATACAGACACCAGCAGAATGAATTAGGCACTATAACTGCATGCACTAACCCTTAGCAAGGAAGAAACTTGAATTAGGATTCAGTGCCAAGTTTAGCAACCATTTTCATCCACATGTATATTATCATCTATCCCAACTGCATAATTTGGTATGGCATTTCAATCTGCTCAAAATCAGTGATGAACAGTCCAGACATACTAATTTGCTGAAGCCATTCTAGTTATCAGCTAAAAATCTCACACACACACTTGTTATAAAGGACTGGTGAACATTTAAGTAATTACTAAAAATAATATCAAAGCTAGAAGAAAATTTTAAAAGAGGTTACTGGACTGTTATTCTAAGACCTTAAACACAGATTCAGTTTTAAGCTTGAGAACACAATTTTTAAATTTACCTGAAATCTGAGCTAGATCAAACCAAGCATACACAAATTCAGTTTTCTGAAGGTGTGCCAAAGGCTGTTCAGACCAGTTCGGTGGACCCAGCAGTTAAAATAAATAGCTGCTGCTGTGAATTCACATTCAAAAACTGTCTCCACTATGCTACATGCCCAGTGTTTCTCCTTTCTTAAGAAACACAGTGCTAATGCTCAGTCTAGTGAGGACATACCAGTCCTCTTTGTCCTTCTAATCATTCAGGCAAAGACTTTACTGTTTGGCAGTATAAGCATCACAAAACACTTGGTGAAAAAGGCATGGGAAGTGTCTGACTCTAAGGAAGGGATGAAGCTTCTCTCACTGGAGCCATGTCTAGTACTGGTTGCCTGTTGTTCATCCCCATGTGGAAGTCTAGCTTATGCTCACACCCAGGGATGAGTGAGACTGTTTGGGATGCAGCCACAGACCAAGGGATGGGAAAAGTTCTACAAAAATAGCATAGTGGTTAAAAAGAAAACAAGACCAAAACAAACCCCCTACACCTCAACATTTTAACCGGTTTTTTACCCTTCGAATTCCAGCTAGGGAAGATGAGTTTGGATTTCTAGGTTAATAAAGACCATGTTTGGAGACTGTTGTTTTTCTCTCTGGTAGCCTGTCATCCATCCTGTCATCCATGCACCGGCCCCCTTTTCTTGCTTGCAACAGTAAACAAATTAATTTCTATTTCCTAATTCTACTTGCTTGTCTCTTGAGTTTTGCTAGTAACCAGCAGCAACACAGATACACTTACTGGGGGCTCTAAGCACAGGGCAGTCAGCACAGAACATCTGAGATTTGAAGCACTTTTAGCCTCTTTTCCTTCACAAGATTCCTAACCTTTGAAAATGGGCTAACAAGAGCAGGATAGGATGCACCCTTTTCCTTAGTAGATGGTCATTTTGCAGGACTGGGTGTTAATAGTTCTTGCTAAACAGTGACTTTCATGATGTAGTTTTTAATTAATAAAGATAATTTATGTATCACAGTGAGACATAAAGACAGTATGTTCCCAGAAGATTTTTTAGTAATTAAATTTTATAGCTTCCCAAGCATCTTATTCTCTGGGCTCAAAGGAAAATACTGACAACTTACTTTTTTCATTCTAGGCTCTGCTGATAAACAGGATACACTGCCACAAACTACAAAAAAGAAATTAAAATATCATATCAATGTTTTTGGAACACATTACTTACTGTGGTGGCACAGTGGATGTCTTTCCATACATTGGCTTCCCTGGAGAGATCTGAGACTTCAAAAAGGTTATCAAGAATAACTTCCCCAATCATGTCATGTCTAGAAAATCTGTCAAAATCATAAACACTGAAATGCAATTTCCTGTTGCTGAGTTGATCATAGGCTACAGGAAACTGAAAGGTTTCATCAAAAACAGGATTTAATGTCTTTCTGTGAACTCGTGTCTGAAACTTCTTTTTCCTATCTGGAAGTAGATAAATCTTAACGTAGGGGTCGGATGTTCCTGTGAAGTCTTTAGCAGGCAGATCTAAGGCTTTGACAATTGTGACAGCCAGAAGTTCATTTTCATAATCATACCGGAGAGTGAAGTTAAGTTTTCCACAAGTTTTCACATCTTCTTGTTGTCCATCAGAATCCACAGACTTCTGTTTGTAGAGCTCTGGTTTTATTCTCCCAATGCTGGTTGTCGTCTCTCCCCTTTGCAATATTGGATCTGTCCCCATGTTAAAATCAACACTGGACACTTGCATCTGCCTTGGCAAGTGCCTCCTGAAAGAATTGTGCCTGCATACACACACACACATACACACACATACACACAAAACAAGCCATGGTTATCTCTGGGAAAAGGCCATTACTAAACAGAAAATAAAAGAAGACCAAATTAGTAAGGGTTCCTATCTTTAAACTAATTTT
>JAWWEU010000040.1:61161391-61171421 GCA_035583155.1 Acropternis orthonyx | reverse complement strand
TTCTTGACCCAAGAGACACCCAGTGTCTTGGAAATACATATATTTATAACCTTGCTTTCAGACTATGCAGTTGAAACTGAATTCATGTTCTTTTACAGAACATGTTGACAGTTCCAACATTGCTTGATCCCACTGTGCTAGAGTCTGAGTAAAGTACAGTCAGACAGGGAAAAAAAAGCACTTGCAGAATTGTCGTCAGTGCTTCCTGGGTTCTGGAGGCATTCCATAGTGGTTTTCCAATTAAATATTTACCAAGCTTCACAGTGATGATGGTGACAGGCGCCTGAAAGGGACAGCTATGTCTGGGGGTTTTCACCATAGTGCCTTGCCATCCTCCAACATTTTATATACACCTGCTTGATGTTTGCTACAGTGAGATACAGGCTGCCTTCCGCAATCATACTGGGAACATTTTGTTCTGGCTGCAATACATTTCAAAGTTTTGGTCAACATTTTTGTGTGATAGTTTTTTTTCCTTCTGTTCTTATTGTCTGCTGTGTGTGCAGTGTATTGAAAGCCGATTCCTGTACTAACATACAATATGTTAAAATCCTTGTAATTCTGAATACATTCTTGCAAAAGCATATGCATTTATGGGTTTATCTTGCCTCACAAACATAAATGGAAATCTGTACTTTTCCTACTGAGAGAGAAATCAAATCCCTGGCATGCCATACAGCCTTACAGTAGTATAAACACACTGGTCAAAAAGATTCATAGCATTTATCAGCAGCAGATGCTATTAAGACTACACTATCCAGTTTATGTTCTGGACATTCTCACATTTTCTTGCTACTTCACTACCCCAACAACCTGCACTGCAAAAGCTTACTACCTCCTCCTGTGAGCACTTAGTTGCTATTAAAGAACAATCTGATTGTCAGAATTTCCTCTGCTTTTTGCAATCAATTGTTTATTAATGCCAATGTAGCCTTGCCTTATTGCTTGGTTTCCCTGTGGTGCTGTGTTCTGAAAACAAAGAGGTGTCACAGCTGTGTGTTTCTTTCTTTAAATCAGAAATGCAAATTGTCCATTTGAAAGCAACAAGGACTCATTTCATAGATATTATTTGTATTTTTGCTGTAAGTGAAGAGGTTGCAGAAGGCATGAAGCACAAAACTACCACAGTTCAGCTGAGCAGAGATACAAGACGGTAATCTGCAGCTATTAAATAATAGACAAGAATGTTTCCCCTTTCATTTGTTACAGTACTGCTAAGTGCAAGGAACAGTCCTAGCACAACACAAGAACAGGGGAGGGAGAACTTCATAGTCTAGAATTTGAAGCAGCTCCAAAAAATCCAGGTGTTTTGATCTCAAATTTAGATGAACAATACAACCCTCTCGTAAGACATTCTGCTTTTCTTTCTTCGCAGACAAACAAGTTGAAAGATTTTCTTTGCTGTTAAATGCTAAAAGTTCCTGAATTCATAGTAAATGATGTCCACATTGGGATAGAATGAGAAATGAAAAGGCCCGACTAAACAGAAAAGTACAGTGTTGTCCTCAGGGAGTTTCACAGCTGTCCTTGTGCCTTTGTCCTCCAAGAAGCCAAGTCTCATAGATGTGCCAAACACAGGGAAGGAACTGAACTACACCCAAAATGTAGTGCAATGACTGTTTGGGCAGGCAGCAATTCAGGCATATCTCTGTAGTATC
Source organism: Acropternis orthonyx (assembly GCA_035583155.1). NCBI lineage: Eukaryota > Metazoa > Chordata > Aves > Passeriformes > Rhinocryptidae > Acropternis > Acropternis orthonyx. Next base: position 61,169,763 of record JAWWEU010000040.1, on the reverse strand, counting down.
TTTGACTCATAATGAGGTCCAGGAAGATCTGTGTTACTGCTACTTCTATCACTGCTAAGGAAATCTGTGGAGGTAGGCCTTCCTGGGCACGCTTCACACCTGCAGCTGTAGTACTGAGATGCCCAGATAATCATAGAATAATAGAATGGTTTGAGTGGGGGGGACCTTAAAGATCCCAATACCCCTCCCATGGGTTATCATGTTCAGACCCTGTTGTACATAAGCAGTGGATAAAACTGCCTATGCAGGGGAAATAGTGAAGCTGATTGTATAACAATTATAGTTTTAGTGAAAACAGGTACACAACAAATTCCCTTTTCTTCAACTTCTCTTGAGTTTATAAAGATCTGGATTAAAGCATGTGAAAGTAATATATAAGATACCAAATCTATGATTTCTAAGGTACCAGCCTTTCAAATTTTTAAACTTTATGCACATCAGATCCTGTAGTGAATGTAGTCGTTGTTGTGAGATGTCACTCAGTAAAACAGTGCAATTGTAAGATTGTACCCTGTGGAAACCAGCAACACTTTTGCTCCAGTAAACCATGGTCCTAATTGCATAGTGTCAAGTATCTCCTCTGAGTCACAGCATTTCACCAAGACAGCTAACTGGTCTGTTAATTATTAAGATGTTTTATTGTTGCCATGGTAACATATTTATCTTCCTTTGTTCTGCAATAACAAAGGGATTAATGACTGTGATAATGAAGTACAAGGATGTCAAACAACCAGGTTGTGAAAATGTGGCAAAGCTACTAATATGAGCAAATCCAGGTACTTCAGCCTCTACTGACTCTTACATGCAACACTCCTACAGACTTACCTTCCACATCTTAGAACAAATGCATTTTGAGTGACAGTAAATCTGTAGGTAAATATCGAATATAAAACTGTGCTTGCATAGGAATAATGATAGTATGAAGCTGATTTCTAACTCAGTAAGATGCCATATGTATGACAAAAGAGAGGGACAGGATGCTCATTTATGATCTGACTTGAGATACATGAGGTGTGACTGGTCTAGCTTTCCTAGATCCAGAAAAGAACATGATTGCTTGTGGTATTTAAACAGAACAGAAGCTGCTGTCTCCTCAACAGATTTGCTTGTTTTTCTTTAACCTTAACATTCCCAAGCACCTCACTTTTGTCTTTGTGCTTCTTGGGAACTGACTGACTCAACATGCTATGCTAATACCAGAGAGCAAAAGGTGTGTTCTTTGAAAAAAACAGGTGAATGTTTGATGAGGCAATAAACTGTATTACAGAATACTTTCACAAAGTACTGGAAACAGTGGTTCTCAACAACACAGAGCAAAAATATTTGTAACTAAACACTGCTGCAGTTCTATCATAGTGTACTGGTTAATTGGGATCAAGGACTAAAGAGCTTTTAAGAAGGTCTTTTCATATTGTCAGGAACTATAAAAATGATATAGTTCTAACTAAGCAGAAATGTATCACTTTGCTACACTAATATGTCTTTCTGTTAAATGTATAGTCTAAAAAATGTGATCAGGCACATTTTATTGTTGCTCTCAATGGTTTATTAAAATCCTTGTTTCAATTACAATGACTTAATAGGATTTCATTTATTTTATTTAGAGCTGATGGCTGTATGAACCTGTCATAGAACTGGTTATAACCCTTTTATTTGACCCAGCTGAGGTGAGATCAGGGCAGAAGAGACAATCCAGACAGCAAACATTTATCTTTAATCCTTTGTCAACAGAATACATTTAGGAGATGGTGCATTTGAATCACTCAGGACTCCTGAAGACAATGGAACTGCAGCATTGAAGACAGTGCAAGAGAAGTTGTGTTACCTCTACATCTGCTTATGGATACCCTATATTTAGAGGCTCCCAATGAAGAACACTGGGTTTTAGACATTTTGCTGGTACATAGTTGCCAGCTGGGGCCAAATCACCATCAGAAACAATGCACAAAGGTGGCCTAAATGTCCAGCCTTCTTCTCATATCTGATATTCTTGGCAGCAATAATTCATATGGGCTGTCAAAGTTAAGACTTCTGTAAGGCACGCAGGGGTATAGATAAAATGTGTTTACAAACACAGAGATTACCATTTCTGGGTAATTTTTAAGACACAACTAATTCTAAACATGTTTTATGGCAAGGATGCAGAGTTTTTCAGCAAACTCTAAAAGAAGGTCTCCAAATACCCTGCTATTAACTGGCTGTGGTGGGACAATTTGGGTTTACTCAAATTGGGATTTACTCAAACTGTCCCTTTCAGGAGAGATTTAATGCTGATCCAGATAGGATAAAAAGAAAACTCCCTTAAAAGGATGCCAACATATGCAGAAAGCATAGGATTGACAACAGGTTTTAATTTTGTAAAACTGTCCTTGGCTTCACAGATATTTTATAGGCATTTAGATCCCAGTTCAAATCACTCTAGAGGTCTGTAAGAATATTTTCACAGCCTGAAGTAGCTCTAGTTCATGTTCCTGGAACTTCTTTCTTCCTCTATAGTACTATAGGGACTATTCAAGTCATTTGCCAGCCAGCTATTTCTTCTGTCTGTTCAAGAAGTCAGACAGTCTGATTACCTGGATTTACCTGTTGGTACATGATGGATAAAACTCTTCCAATTAATATCCAGTTAGATAATAGGGAATTGGGTAACAGCCTTGTCATGCTAAACTGTACCAGTTTTGCTCCCTCTGTGTTTAGTATAACAGTTACAATTTCAAAATTGTCATCCCAGTATTGTGAGAAATGTCCCTCAGAGTAGCTTGGATTCTATGCCCTCTCTCTGAGCAGACAGATACAGGAGCCAGGCTCAACCAGGTCATTGTGGCTTAAAGCCAGCTGTATGGTCTCATAATTCAGGAGATGGTTCAGCTGGTAAAGTCAGATAGATCTCCCCTGGCTGGAGCGCTCTCATTTTTGGGAGCGCTCTCATTTTTGGGAGCCTCCTGTGGCTGCCTGTTGGCTGTTTCATGATGTTTGAATAGCTGGGAAAAAGCACTTGAGCACTCACCACCAAAATGAGCACACTGAGCTGGAAAAACACTGTCTTGGGGACTCAGAGAAGGCCAGCAAAGTCTGTGCCACTAAAAGTAAAGCACATGTCTTCTCCAGTCTCGTGTCTCTAATGATTATTGTGAATGTGAGCCTCTTTCGTTCAGTTTGTTGTTTGAGTTTTTTTGGCTTTGTATGCATGTGTTTCCTTAGCAAATGGTTTATTGAGAGCAAGCTACTTCCTATACAATATTCTAACTTAAAGCACTACACAAGACTTCAGGTGCCTCCTCTAGACTTAATTTCCCCACTCTGTTTATAAAACATTCCCTTTATTATTGTAAAAATGGATCTTTGCAGCTCAGTGTTTGTATTCCATGTGTTAAATTTGCTGACAGTATTTGAAGAAAATCCCATTTGAAAATATAGGTCCCTGCACATCTTCTTCATTACTTTTCAATAGAAAGTGGTACCTAATACAAAATAAAAGTTTGTTTTCTCCACTTTAATACAAAGAAACCATTTCAGGGATGTTGCATGCATGTAATTTATTTAAAGACCTTTTGAAATCTGTATGGCTTTAAGATCAGTCCATAAGGACCCATATACTTATAAAACTGTGAAGGTTTCAATTTCTTTATAATAGACACCATAATTGGAAAACCGTGTCTTAAAGAAATGAGGCATCAACAATGAATCTAAAATTTATTTATTGGAGAGGAAAACTTTCTTCTGCAAAAGCAAAGACATACCTATAAAAACATCTCTGTCAAAAGCTAGATCTGTAGTACTTTAAAAATAACACTGAAGCCAGCTTTCCTATTATCAAAATCCAAAAGGTAAATGCTTAAAGTAGCAACATACATATTTGCAAAGTAGTAAAAGTGGTTGATTTTGTTTTCATATGTTAAAATAACTGCATAAGGGAAGGTCCACTATATATTTCAGAACATTCTGGTCAAAGAATACTGAGGTTTTGCCTTCTCGTGACTGCTGTTTCACCCATAACTGCAAAGAAGCCCGTGAATAATCCAGGATCCTGGAAATTTCCAGCAGAGCGTTCCTGCTCTGCCTGTTCCTAGGAAAGGTGCCACAAACACAAGTACCTCTGACTTACCTTGATGACGATGTGGGCTCAGTGATCTGCCTCTGCATGCGTGCATGTCTGATCAGATGCTCTTTCAGTGCGTTCTGGACCTCTGCTGGTATATCTGGTGAAGTGTGGCTAATTTTCAGTGCAGCTTCAAGTACCTTTGTTGTAGGTTTCCCATTTTCTTTAACTTCCTTTTTCTCTCTGGTCTCCAAAACCTCCGTAGGAGCACTGGAGTTGCTCTGAGGGACATTACTGGCATTGGAAGTGAGAGGTTTGCTCCTCCAGCAGGGCCAACACAACTTCCAAAACACAAAAAGAGAGACTACCAGCAAGGCGAGCCCACAGAAGCTGACAACTACTGCTAATAGACTGACTGAGATGTCTGCAAAGAATCAGAAACAAAAATCATCATGACAAACATGAAGAGGAAAAAAAAATTAAATTACACAGGCAAGGACATAGAAGCATTTTTGTAATTTTTTTTTTTTTTTTAAGAGCTTTAAAGTCCTATTTAAAATTGTGGGGTTTTTTGGTTTTGGTCCCCTCCGCTCCCCCCCCTCCCCCTTTTGGGTATCTAAGCCTGTACCTTCAAAATGTTATTATTTTCTAATATCTGCTTCACAGACACTTCATTAATTGTTGTTCAGGCCATGGGCCAGTATCTAGCTACACACTCAGACACATTTCTCAGGAAGTAGAGACTCCAGAAATGGTCCCATAAACCCATCATTGTTGTCAAAGGATTTAGGAATCAGTAAATAAAAGAAACATTGACTAGGGCTAAAGCAAAGTTGTTATAATCAAACAACAAATGTGCTCACTAAGATTTAAAGCAAACACATGAGATTCTGTTTCTAGAGTTAAATGTCCATATTTAATAATAAACACCTATATAGATAGCCTTCTCCTTATAAGTTATGTACACATCCTTTTGATTAGTGACTTAGGGTGGAGGACAAACAGCTCCCAAAAACATCAACAACTTTAATTTCAGCGAGAGGTTGTGGATGCTTAATTCCTTAGAACACATATTTAGAACATCAAGAACAGATCTTGATAAAAAAGTTAAATTACCTTCAACATTTTCTATCAGTGCACATGAAGATGGACCAGATCTAAACTGCCAGGTTGATACACAGATTTACTCAGGACTTGCCAAACTTTTGACTCTCTATGCCAACTGCTTCAGAAACATTTTAAAACCTAGCATATAAGTGGCATAAGTAGGGACAGGACAAAGTTTGACATAAATAAGAAATTTCTATGGTTAAATCTTCAGCTCTAGACCAAGACTGCATTAAACCAAGGTAGCACATATACATGAGTATCTAAAATTCTGCTATGAAAACGCAGTTGGCTTCAGAGAACATTATCCAAATGCCTGAGCTGTACTGAGATCATACTGTACATTTAGCTTCCCCTCCTGTCCGGCATTTGACTTTTGCTGACACAATTAATTATCATATCCAATACCCTGGCCAATAGAAGAACAAATTTTGTACCAACAAAATTCTGTAAACACACTTGTATTTTAGGAGATGGTGGATCATCAGCACTTCCCGTTGATTCCTAATTAGGAGTTTTATTCTGTGTGACAGGTTTCAGTTTGATTTTCCCAGTTTCATGTAATGATAAAACTAAAAAAATCCCTTTCCTTTTCAAACGAGCCATCTGCGTGCTTTAAAAGTATTCACTAAACTGTACTTAAATATTCCTCAAGTAATGGCTGCTTCTGCTAGTTACAACAAGTTTTGACACTTTAACAGCTAATACTTTGTATCCATAACTCCAGGCTACTAAATCCAATCGGTGGAAGAGTGCAAAGAGGGTTTGAGCATACTTTTTCTACATTTTCAGAGGAAGAAAAAGGTATGTATTAATTTCATGGGATAGTATATACCTCACCAGTCCCTCTGAGAGTGAAGACAGAAAGATGAAGCAGAAAGGTGAAGACAGAAAGATGAAGGGTAGAAAGATGAAGTAGAAAAATTAGAAATGTTTTCTTTATAAATATGTAATACTCAGGTAAATCTCTCAGTAACAAACACTGAACTTAAGGCCCATACATCATGAAAATGCATGAGAAAATCAAAAACATATAGAAAATGTCATAGTCTGGAGATCTGAAATACACAGTCCTATTCAAACTTACTTCACATACGTCCTGTCCAATGTCATGGGGTAATTGGCAGATGTGGTTCTGGATTTAAGGAGTTTGGCACAAGCTGCTGCCCTGCCCTGAACAGAAGTATGCCTCCTCGACCTGAGAAAGGTGTCTCCCTTTTCTACCTGCAGATAAATGCCAAAATGTAGCCCTTGGAATAAGCACATCAGCTTAGTGAGAAATTCATATGGCAAATTTTGGATCAAAGGTGCTTCCATAAAATGAACGGATGCATAATTATGTCTAATAATAATGCAACACAAGAAGAAAATGCTACTTTTATGTATGATTTCTCTAGATAATTTATCCACAGTAGGGATTATTAGGCTATTTGGTTTAATCTACTATTTACTCTGATATCCTTTCTGAGCCCACTAATTCTCACTTGGTTTGCACATGTTTTGCAGCAGACTGTCCTGTATTGACAAAGGAAGACAGTAAGAGATGCTGAGTTTACAGCTTCTTTCAATGGTTAATCACTTTTTTGCAAATTTGTATTTCTGATTTGTAGTTCTGTAGTTCTAATTTACAGTCATTGATTCTTTCATGTTTTTGCATGAGAAATTAAAAGATAGGCTATTCTTCATAAGACATGCCCATGCAAAATGCAAATAAAATAAAATAAAATAAACTGTGCCAGGAAACAAACCCAGAAGTCAAAACTCACTTGCTTCACTCCTTGGAACAGTTTCAAACCAGGCTAGTTCATACCTTCCCAGCCAATTCCTAGACATGGGCCAGGAATTAGAATGGGGCAATGGTCATTCTTAATAGATGGTTAGGATGTGGCCCTTCAGTTACAGCAGATGATGGCCAGTAATAGCAGGGTCACAGGCTCTGGCAGTGAGTTGACCTCAGTGCCAAGGAACTGTCTGTAGTGGGTTGACTGAAGAATGCCAGGTGCCCATCAAAGCCGGGCGCTATCACTCCCCTCCTCAAGTGATCAGGTGAAACAAAATATAACAAAAGGCTTGTGGGTTGAGATAAGGACAGGGAAAGATCTTGCAGCAACTACTGTCATAGGCAAAAAAGACTCAACCTGGGGAAATTATTACCAATCAAATCAGAGCAAAGTGATGACAAGTGATGACAAGTAAAACCAAATCATAGAACACCTCTCCCCCACTCCTCCTTTCTTCCCAGGCTCAGCTTCACTCCTGATTTCATTACCTCCTCCTGCCAGCAGCACAGGGGGATAGGACTGATCACACTGTGCCCCTGCTCCTCTTCTCCAGTGTGCTGTCCCTCTCACAGGAGACAGTCCTGCACAAATTCCAGTGTGAGTCCTTCCCACACACTGCTCCAGTGCAGGTTCCTTCCACTGGGTATAGACCTTTGGGAGCAGACTGATCACAGGGTCACAAGTCCTACCAGCCAACCTGATCCAGCATGGGCTTCCCACAGGGTCACAGCCTCCTTTGTTAATTCACCTTCTCTGGCACGGGGTCCTCCAGGAGCTGCAGGTGGTTATCTGCTCCCCAGGCTGTATGGGCACAGCTGCCTCACCTCTTCCCCCTCCTTCACTGACCTCTGTCCCTGCATAGTTGTTCTGCTCACACATTCTCACTACTCTCTTCCAGCTGCTGTTGCACAGCAGATTTCTCCCCCCTTCTTAAAAACGTTTTCCCAGAGTTGCTGCCATTCCCACTGATGGGCTCAGACTTGACCAATGGCGGGTCCATCTTGGAGCTGGCTGGTGTTGGTTCTATCAGACATGGGGCAAACTTCTAACAGCTTCTCACAGAAGCTGCTCTGTAGCCCCCCAGTACCAAAACCCGGCTACACATACCCATTACGTGGCAAAAAGTGAATTTAATCTATTAATACAGACATATTCCCCACAGAAGGAACTTTTTTTGATAAATTGAACTAGCTGAATTTTCAGGCAGGCTGGCCAAATTTTTTTCCATCCTCAGTGACAAAAAGTAGAACTCTTGAAAATGCTGATGATTGATGAGAAATAAAAGTAAAAAAACCCTTCAGTCTCACCACCCCTTCCAAAGAAAAGAAAAGAGAAGAAAAGAGAAGAAAAGAGAAGAAAAGAGAAGAAAAGAGAAGAAAAGAGAAGAAAAGAAAAGAAAAGAAAAGAAAAGAAAAGAAAAGAAAAGAAAAGAAAAGAAAAGAAAA
>JAWWEU010000040.1:61151187-61161291 GCA_035583155.1 Acropternis orthonyx | reverse complement strand
AAAGAAAAGAAAAGAAAAGAAAAGAAAAGAAAAGAAAAGAAAAGAAAAGAAAAGAAAAGAAAAGAAAAGAAAAACCCAAACCAAAAACCAATTTAATTTTGGGTAATTTGCAGTATTTCCAGCTCAGTTTAGAGATGGTTGGCATAATTAGGTTACATTTTAGAGAAAGGCTTTTAGAAATGAAAATTCTAGGGTTTTTTCATTTAGAAAATGTCGAAACAGGATGTTTCAACAATTTTGAAACTGCTAGAAACATTTCAAAACCAGAAGTGTGAAAATTGATCCCTTCCAGCACTTTCAATTTGATGAATAGATACTATCAGCTGGAAAACATTCCATGAAAGTATTTCTAGCCAATTCTAATTTAAGTTTTTCACTGCAAGACATTTTTCAAGCCTTCAAATAACTTGTGTCTCCTTTCAACACCTGCTCTTGTAGTTCAACATTCTCTAAGCTGTTTTCCTGTGTATCTACTGAACTGTTTCAAATTCAAAGTTGCTCCCAAAATCTTTACAGAAAATGTTTTACAGCCCTAAAATAATCACATGAAACATCTGAAGTCTGAAGAGCAGAGATAAGGAGCTAATTCTACAAACAGGTGTAGTCTCCATATGTGCTATTTTATAAATAAATTAAAAAACCTCACATATTGTACTTCAGAGTGCAGCAGATACTTCAACAGAAATATGAAATACTTTAGCTGAAAAAAATTGACGAAAGAATAGTTTACTACAAGGAAGCATTTATTACATCCACAACTGCTAAAAAGCAATCAGTATGCCATATGAATTGACATAGAAAGCACATTGCTTATTTCCTTACTTCTGTGAGTCACTCAATTGAGCAGTTTCAGGAGATTTGTTCTTACATGAAGACTAAAATCCTCTGAAGAGCAGTCAAATGGAGCTTTCCAAAGCCTTTGTGTGCTTGACTGGATATGTCTCTTATATTACCTTTTTATGGGAAGTTTGGTTAAAGAATATGAAACATTAAGAGAGTTCTGCTGACTGGGAGTTTCTTCACATCCCTGCCACAGATACCTGGTTGGGAACTAAAATGGGTACTAAAGGATGGTAGTGTCATCAGACAAAGGCTGCACTTCACATACAAAGTATTATTTAGAGATGTAGAATTGGTGACAAATTCAAAGACTGCTTAAGTTTTTAGGGGCATTCTGCTGCAACAGTAATTGTCAACATTGTGAACAACATTCTCACTGTTCTCTGGTAAAAAGAAAAGAAAAACTGTCTCAAACTAGAAGCAGTTGTTTGACAACTCTTTTTCTGAACTGGTAACTGCAGCTTGTCTTCAATGGTACAGATTTGCACAGACCAGGATATTTTTCTGAGTATTCATCTCCAAATGAAAAGCCCTATGGTTTTCCCATTCTTGTTCTCATGTTGGGTATACTCAGGAGTGTGAAGAAAATCTTTTTTCTCACAACACCCTCTTCTGATCAGAGGGAGATTTTCAAATTACTTGGTGCAGTTACCATTTCACTCCTGGTGAACTTCCTTTATTGACCTCTGTCCTTAATGTCATCTTCATGGTCTTGACAAAGTTTCAGAACTGAGAGTACCCTATTTTCTTATGGTTTTATATTTAAAACTACTCTTTCAAGATATGGAATTCTGGGCAATTTTATCTTTCCCATTTGAGAAAGGCATGTCTGTTTGACAAGCTCAACGTCTATCTTCATTTTTTAAAATATTCTCAGACACATTTCTACCATAAAAGACTTCTGGATAACCATTCTTTTGGGTTTTATATGAGTACTTCGGAAATAACCCCCTTTTTTTTTTTTTTTTTTTTTTTGTCTTCGGATGCTGGGTAATATTTTGAGCAATGGTTTCTGTACTATGGCTTCTAAAAATTTCTTTTTTGGAACTTCACTCAGAAAAGTTCTGCCCATGAATCCATTTGCAAATACGCACATTGGCAGACTTCCATTTTCAAACAAATTAAGGTCACTTACATTTTAGACAGTGCCCAGACAACATATGCCTCTTGAGGCTTAACTTTGGAAAAACATACTCCACAAACCCATGATTTTGAAGAGAGAGAAAGAGAGACCACACAGTGCTGTGATGAAGCTGCCCATGTGTATGAGGGTCAGGCACAAGTCCGATGCAAACCATAATAAAAAGACTGTGTTCTTGAAAGCAAAGGAACAGCAGGGAAAGGAACACGTGTCAAAAAAAGGGGGTGTGTGTGGGTATATTCTCTTTTGACCCACTGCTTTGTCTGTATCTGATCTTGGTTCTTTTACATAAAGTACAGTGTCTGTAACCTTTTCCCAAACATATTTTTCTTTAACTTTAAACTTTTTCTCTTGTTCATCAGCCATAGGGAATCTCACTCTTCCCAAGGTAAGGGAACTCTTGTGTCTGTAATAGCGCAAGTCAGCTCAATCAGATAAATGAATGTCTCTGATTTTCTAGGACTGGAAGAGAGACAGGAGCCTTATAAATGCTAAAAAGTCTAGGGCCAATAAATCTCCCTTATCCCCATGTATATGAATTAGTTGGTCCAACCCATCATTTCTATTGTTCAGTTTTCCTTGGGGAAATTTTAAGCATGTAAAAGTTTGCTGGTGTTCACTTTTACTCTGTATTGGCAGAACTTCCATAATGACCTCTGTCTCATCCAAATCCCATCAGATGGGGATATGATGCTTTAGCATGCCTCCGAAAGGGGCAGGTGCAGAGTCTTGTATTTCTCATAGCCTGAACCTGTCAAAACACCCAACTTATATTTCAAACGTCAGAAATAGCCTTTCACTTAAAAGTGCAGGTGTGATCTCCTCTCCTGCTCTCACGGAGAAGCATACCTTGAAGATCTTCCTCAAACCTTTTTACTCTGGCCCTATAGTGAATGTGTCCCCTCCTAGGCTGTTAACTCATTCTGGTGTCTGAATTTGTTCAACACAGCCATCTACAACAATCTGCCTGCTGTTATGTCACTTGTTAGTGCTAACAGGGCTCTATGGTGGCGTATTTCCTGACTGTAAGGGAACCAAATGAAGTTAGGTATCACTGTGATTTACTACATGATTGCAGCACACAGAATTATTAATCTTTTGCCAACATCAATTTATCTAAGCTATACTACAGAAGATGGCTCTCACTTTTGTCTGACTGGGTCATTTTTTTTCTGCCTGCAGCGTAGGAATAAAAAGATATCACACATTGTCCCCTCATCTGCAACAGACCAAATGTAAACTACTGGTCTTTGCTTCCAAGGCTTTTTCTGACCTACCTGCTTTTCTACTTGTTGACTCTCAATTAATCTCAATAGGAGGGAACTCTCTGCTCGACCCACATCTGCCCTTCTAGCTTTCCATTAAACAAACAAACAAAAAAAGGCTTTGGGCTTGGTCCCATGCTGCTCTCACACTTGTGAGGATGTCTCTTGTGTCTGCAAGAAACCTTCATTATTGTCTTCCAGATGAGAAAAAGAAATGAAAATACATCAAAAACTCACTGGACTGCAGTTCACCATACATAAGCATACCACAGCTGTAATGAGGTCCATGCAGCTCCACTGTAATTTTTGAATTGTCATGGTTATGTTTATTCTTATCCAGCATTATATAACAAACACCTCACATATGTGACAGGACACAGGAAAACACTGTCTCTTCATCATTACAGATTTGTCTTCCAGGTACTATAAATGCTTCTGTGTTTTTCATCTCTATTTCTTTACAAAATTAGTATAGAGGAAGATTCTTTTGTAAGCCTCTTGTTTTCACTGTGCATCACTGCTTTCTGCATGCTGAGCACTTCTGCATTGTTGTGACTGCCTTCACATTTGCTGTAAATAAATCTGGCCTCAGTGGTATGTTTACCCCTCCGTTTTGCCTTTACACTGCTGAATTAGATGCATTTCTGCTTTTCACAGCTTGTTAACACTGATTTCGTAAGTTATATTTTTCAGTAACCCTGCACTTTTTTCCCCACCAGGCCATATTTCTCTGGCTTTCATTATTCTAACCAGATGATGAACCGTATGGTAAATAATTTGATCAGTCTATTAACTGCTAAAACATTTATTACTTAATTTTATCACATTTCCCTGTAGGAGAGATGCTCAGTTTCATTTCTCTGCAACAGAATGCTCAATTGTGCCACATAACAGCTACCTTCTCATCAAGAAAAATATTCCTTTCCTGTATGACAGTCCTACACTGATTGCAGTGTCTTCACATTTGTTCATGCCATTTCTTGTCCCCTTCATACTCACTTTGGCATAGTTGAGAAGAACTTAGAAGCACTCTAGAGTACAAATCTGTTCCTCCTCTCCTTAATCTATCCAGGCAGTGTAAGCATACCTACAGCTAAACTCTGTGTACGTGTGTGTACTGTGTGGATGAGCACATGCACAGTTAAAGGAACCAGGACTAAACGTAAACCATCAGAAGCCATCCAGGAGGTTGAGGTCTGTCAGGGAAGCATCTGACAATCAATAGCAAACTCATGCTAGCTACAGCACAAGGACACAAGTCATTGCTCTTCATGGAAGAATGAAACTCTATTACAGAATGGCCATGTGCAGGAGGCTCCAGTGTTTTCTTACTCTGTCTATATTTCTACAGCAAACTGTCAGTCAGGGGTAGGGCTAAAAACTTGGTAGCTTAAACTTTAATGTTAATAAAATAGCTGTGAGTAGAATATTAAGATGAATAACAAATGATCCTGGAGAGCCTGATGCTCTTTGTATGGTTAACTTTTTAACTGTCTGACAAGCAAAAGAGCAAGAGTGAACATCACAATCTAGACAATCTCTACCCACTGTACTGGACTAAAATATGCCATCCTGGCAGGGAGCAGCTCTGTAATAAACACTGGTCACCCACGAGAACTGATAATGACATAGTAAAGTTTTGCATGGCCAGCAGGCCTAAAAAAAAGGCAAAGACAGCAGAAAGTACCCACCATTTGCAGAGGATATAAAATGAATGTTAAACATGTTTCCCTAGAGCAGAATGCCCAAACTCCTCACATTATGCTGTATGCAATAGGCTTAATCTTCAGAAATGCTCACAATGGGAACCCTTGATGAGCTTGGTTCCATTGAAAATGAGGAGGGATGCCTGACTGTAAAAAATGAATTTGAGTCCTTTATTAGTCAGGTATCCAGAGTCAAAATACAGATATAGCCATGCTGCACATATGAATTTTTGACACTTATAGAAATAAATAATTTAGGCAGCTCAGATACAAATTTTATTGGGTGCAGTCCTACACATCCAGCTCCCTTTTATTTTCCACCTGAACTCTTACAATTGACATCTTAACCAATATGCCCAAATGTACTGGAGGTGTAAAATAAAAACAAAACAGATGCACATGTAATTGGACATTTTGCCAAAAATGTTTTAAGTTTCAAAAGAAAGCTCACATAGTAATCTAATAATATAAAGTACCATAAACATAAACAGCTTCCTAATCTTCTCACTTTTCCCCTGAGATGAGAGAATGAATAGTTCTTGTAATTACCAGGGAAGAAAATATAACAACAGATGTCCATCTTCACTAATTGTCTAAAGTTTCTAGAAATTTACAAAATTATTTATCTCACTAAGATTCTTTGCTATGAGTTTTATAGATTAATTATCCATTACATTAAATATGATTACCCATTCCTGACCCAAGCAGTGAGGAGTAATTGAGGGTCCTAAGGTGACGGTGCTGTCACTAAGAGGCAAAATACTACTGAACAATCAGTCATTTCTTTGATGCAATCCTGTCTGCTCACAAAGAATGTACAAACTCTTATTTCTCTGGTTGGCAGTAAATCTGAGTACCTCTCTTTTCTGCTTTGCTGCTTCACTTTGTTATACTCTACCTTCCCAGAGCCATACTCACCATTTTTTGTTCTGACTGTATTGCTGACTTCCTCTTTTTTGTGTTTGACTCTGCTATCTTTGTTATGCTTTTTTCTCCTGTCTAGACATCTACACTATTAAAAAAAAAATCAGTTATCTGCTTCTTTGCTTTCCTGTGAAGCTTCTGGGGTCACTGGGTCAATATTGTCTCATATTTTGCTTTGAGCCGGTGATTGGGGGGTGCATCTTCTGCCTCAAGTAGCTGATTCCTTTGAGAAACCTGGCTGCTTTTCATGGTCTAGCTGAACAGAAGGTAGTCACCACACCCACTAACACCGCTGTAACAATGGAGTTCTAGTTGCATTTTAAAATATTTTCCACTTCCAGAACATGTTTTTATTCTTGTTTTAAATAGAAATAGTTTGCTTTCCTTTTCACCATCTACTCTTTTACTTTCTGAAAGGTTCCTTCCACTATTCCTTCCTTTCCAAATATGAGTCTCATCATTTACAGAATCACAGAATGTCCTGAGTTGGAAGGGACCCACAAGGATCATCAAGTCCAACTTCTGGCCCTGCACAAACATCCCCTAGAATCATATCATGTTTCTGAGAGCATTGTCCAAACACATCTTGAACTCTGTCAGTCTTGGTGCCATTTAGACTTCTTTCCTTCAATGAAACCTTATCTGTGATTTTTACCTATGCTGTCTTTGTGACACTGTTACGCATCTTTTTGAGATGAGGAGAACTGAATGAACTCACCATTTAAAGAGAGAATACACTATCCCTATATAGCCATTGGTTAATTTTTTCTGTCCTCCTTACATTGTCTCCCAGGCTATTTGTTTTCTGGATTTTCATTGAAAGTTTGATTCTATAACATAACAAAATACAGAAATAAAACATTATTCTGTAATAACCATCTGAGAGTCTTTTATCTTTCTCGCATATTCCAAAAGTCAGAGAATAACAGTAGATGCTGATTTGGAAGGGACCCACAAGGATCATCAAGTCCAACTCTTAGCCCTGCACAAGTCCTCCTCACCACTCAAGTATCTTCCTACTACAGTGCTTTTTTCTCCACACACTTCAGTGCTTCTTGC
Source organism: Acropternis orthonyx (assembly GCA_035583155.1). Taxonomy (NCBI): domain Eukaryota; kingdom Metazoa; phylum Chordata; class Aves; order Passeriformes; family Rhinocryptidae; genus Acropternis; species Acropternis orthonyx. The sequence continues at coordinate 61,154,356 of JAWWEU010000040.1, read as the reverse complement.
AGGAGCTAATTCCCAACAATGCTGTTATTGCTGGAGCAAATAACTGAACTGGTTCCATGATGCATGTCACTCAGTGGGGGCATACACTGGGGAAGTGCTTCCCACATCACCATTTGGAACATAGAATAAAACTGATAAGGTTAAATTAGCCATTCCTTGAAGCTCTCTACTATCCTGTTACAGCTGCATGACACCAGAACAGTGCAGAATTTACTCAGGTACAGAAGGATATGGCTACATGATAGAGACTCTCACACCAAATGCTACCAGCTTATGTATGAGGCACAGGTTCAGACAAACACAAATATTTATGACTTCATTCTCAGAACAGTGATGAAGAACGCTTAACATTTCTACCTCTAATGAACAGGAACTATGGATGCTCAACACTCTGGACAACATTAGCTTTATCCACTGAGCTGATAATGAACTCTACGTACATTTGAGAGCAGAAGAGATATGGCATGGCTCACCTTACAATAACAACATTTCTCTCAGCCTAAACTGTATTTAGAATCTTTCTGCTCATGAAATTGATGAAAGTGATACTTATATCTTGTCTATCTAAGTGTTTACATATTAAAATATTGTCAATTATCAACAACAACAGTGTGTCTGTTCCTCGTCTGGAGACAGAAAGTATTAATATATGTTCATTAGCAGTGTTACTAATGAGACAATGCTCAATATAATGTGCACGTCAATAAAGCTGATGACACCTATCATCTAATAATGGTTTCTTTTTAAGGAGGAAAAAGTGAGATACAGGAATTCACCTGACATGTGGGACCTAACGGTTCAAGACCCTGATCTGTTAATTATAATTTTTTTTCTTAATTCAACAATTGCAAGGTAGTTAGGGTTTACAGGTGAAAAAACAGGAAGATCTTTGACTTTCCAGAAATGTTTAAAAGAAGCTCCTGTTACTGCACACAATGCAATATCAAATCAAAGGTTGAAGATTCATATTTTCTAAACAGCACATCTTGGTACATCTCATGGGTTGTTGTGTATCCTTCATATCCCACCTGTTCATACATCAGCTTCGTTTTTAGATGACACCTAATACTGACTCCCTCTGCAGCAGTCTAAAGATCAGATAAACTCTCTTCGGAGCCCAATTTTCCAGGCTCGATAGGGTAATGGTATTTTCATTCACCCTTCTACCATTCGGACCGTGACGACTAACACAGCGCATGATCGATCAGCACATATTATGTACTTGGCATTTACAAAGCACAACAAATTCATGATCCGTGCTGGGGGAAGCAGGCTGCGACCCCCGCGGTCCCCGCGCCTTCCTGCCCTGCCCCGGCGGCGGGGTCGGCGGGGGAAGGGGCGCCCGCGGCGAACCGAGACCCGCTGGGTCGGGCCGGGCTGGGTCGGGCACGATCAGACAACAGGTTTTTTTGATCTGAGATATTAGAAATAACCTGGGATTTGCGGTAAAATCTGTGGGTATTAGAAGAAAAGAGAAGAAAAAAAGAATATCCTCTGTGGCGGCAGCGACAGCGCAGCTGGGGCACACGCTGAGAACTCGCTGCTTTACATGACCCTGGTGTTAATTTATTTAATTTGCACTGTACACTTGGCATTTGCTGGCCATAATGCAAGATGTCCATTTGCATTTATGGACAGATAGAAGAGATTATCAACCCCTTCTGGCAGAAATTAAGCACAGAACTTCGACTAATTTTCAAGCCCTGTCCTAAAAGTAAGTGCCAAGGAAAGCAAGGTGTCCAGAGAGTACAGCACAGGATAAGACAAACGTGCAGAGCCGTTTCCAAAAGGTGCAGAAAATCCAGAAATCGGGGACTAAAGATATCACTTCTAGGACTCAAAATCTTGATTTCTCTACCGACAATTTTCCTGGCTTCGAAATACTGAAATTAACCCGAATTCCCTCCTTCCACCCTCCCCAGATTTTTCTGGACGAGTCCTGGACCGGAGTGCTACCCTGACTCCACAGGCTCCCACCGTCTCTCAGACAGCTCTCCTGCCGCCCTCAGCGATTAGCGGAGAGGATGTTAAAATACCTCAAACCTCGCTCAGGAGGGGGATGCTGTGAGCGGCGGCTTGGCGAGCTGCGCCCCGGAGAGCTGCACCCCGAGCCCCGGCTGTCCCCGAGTCCAGCCTGTCCCCGAGCCGTGCTGTGTCCCGGGCCGTGCCGGGTGCCAGTCCTCCCACCGCCGCCCCGCCACGCAACCTGTTGCCGGGGCCGCCAGCGCGACCCGCCACACGCAAAAGCACGGCCGGGGAGAAGGGAGAGGACGGACGGGCTCAGCCCTCGCGTGGCGCACCCGTCGCACGGAACCGCTGCCCACCCGTGGCAAGAACATCACACGCAGCCCTCTGACCCGCTCCCCGCAGGCACGGCCCCGCAAACACATGCGGCAGCCCGGGTCCGAGCTTTGCATGAGGAGAAACTCCCGCCGAGGGGAAAACGTCGCCGAAGCGGAGCCGCGCCCCGGGGGCAAACAAGCGAGCTGCAGAGGGAAAACGAATGAGCTGCGGGGTACGGGCCCGTCTTCGGCTGCGAGGCTCGCACGACGGCGGCGTTTTATCTCCCCATGGCATCTCTCGGCGCTTCCCGTCCCCACGCCCGCACCCGCGCCCGCCGCCCCACGTTTCCTCCCCCGAGCGCTGGCCCCCACCCCGGCGGTCCCGGCGCTTCCCTCGCTGCTTCTCGGGAGCGTCCGCGGGCTGCGAGAGGGAGAGGATTTTAAAGCGGGCTGCGTGCCTGCCCCCCTTCCGCCCCCTCCGCACGCAGGGAAAGCAAAGGAAAAAGTTGCGCTCTCCGGCCGCCCACGCCGTCGCTGTCCGCCCCGCGGCGGCGGCAGGACGAGCCCGGCGGCGGCGGGCGGCGGGGCCGGGGCCGGTACCTGTGCCACCGATGCCCTGTCGGGCTGTCTCCAGGGGGAAGATGCCAGCGCACTTCTCCCGCTCCACCTGCCCGCCCAAGCACAGCTCCGAGATGATCTGCAGCGCCTTGTGGCAGAGGCTGCCCACGCCGTCCTCCGCCTGGAAACTCATCTTCTGTCCCGGCCGCCCGCCCGGCTAGGCCATGGCCGGCGCGGGACGGCTCCGCGCCCGACCCGCGCTTGCCTCCCGCGGGGAGCGGAGCGGCGGCGGCGGGAGCGGCGCGAGTGAACCGAAGAAGTAGTGAAGG
>JAWWEU010000040.1:61139911-61151013 GCA_035583155.1 Acropternis orthonyx | reverse complement strand
GCATCCCCCGGGAAACTTTTCCTTCCCCCGCCCCACGGCTCCGGTCGGGGCGCGGTTCGGTGGGCGGTGACCTCGGTCAGGGGCTGCGCGGGGACGAGCTGTGCGGGGCGGTGCGGGGGCTGCGCTGGTGCCGGCGGGCGGAGCCGCGTACCCTTCTCCGCGACAGAACTCTCGTGCCCCGCGGGGCAGCGGTGGCAGCGGGGCGCTCCGGGAGGAGCTGCTCGGCCGCCCATTGCTCCGGGAGGACGAAGCACAGTTGATTCCCCACCGCTACGATCGTTCTTCCCCAAACGCTATTTCTGAGGTGACCCGGGCAGTGTGATCTTCAGCACGGTCTGCCGAGCCGCGTCAGATAACTTCATTCACCAAATCTCCGTCTCCACTCCGCTTCTCGGCAGCGGAATTACCGAACAGTGGTCTTCGGCTGTTTCTTTAACTTATAAAGGAGTTAGAGGAACCCTTTGGTTGTCTGGTCTATTTCCTCAACGAGTTCTGCAAAGTTGGGTTATTTTATAGATCAAAAGTCCCGGCGTGTGTTTGAACATACTTCTGAAATACAGCACAGCATATACTGCTAGTGGCTGTTTCAACTATTGGCTGTGGAGCTGAACAAGACTTTAGCTGTTAATTTGTTCGTATACTTACTGGAAATTCTTCTACATATGTCTTGCAATACTTAATTCTAATTAGGCATAGTTGAAACGATGTCTGCTAAACAGTTTACTTAGCAGCACTGCCTGCAGTCTGCTGCTTGGGTGTCTTGGTTTCATAAGCTTGAGAAGTTGTGTGCTGCTGTGCTTTTTTTCCCCCGCTGGATTTTGAATTTTTTAATCTGTTACCTGCAATTGTAACAAAATGTAACAAACTGTAAAGTTTAACAGTGGAAAACTTTATAACCATTATACAATAACTGTAAGTAATTAAATAATACAATAAATGATTATTCCAGTTTTAATTCTGGAATTCTGTACTATATATACTATAGATACTTGTTAAAAACACAAGATGATACTTCTAAAAAACTAAAGATAAGATGATACTTCCAAGATGATACTACTAAGATGATACTTCTAAAAAATGCATTTTGAAGGTTCATGCATTTATGCATATGAATTCATACACATGCATTTTTCGAAATCTTAGGAAAGTAATATACTGTGTTGTATACAAACTGTAACACAGTTCCATAGAGCTTTTTCACAGATACAGCATGCATTTCAGAAATATCAGACGCTACTAAAGAAATCATCCCCTGTTCAATGCCTTTTCTGAGACTGGCATTGTCAAAACCCTGTGTTAATGCTGCAAAATGACAAATTTTAGAATGTTTAGACTAACTACTCAGGGCACAGAACTGTGTATGTCTGTTTCAAGACTCCTTTAACACTCATAGGGATTTAAATCTGTATAATTATCTCATTAAAATGAGCTTGCTAGCATTAAAAAGGTATATACATATTTTCATTAACGTGAAGGCAATTGATGCCTACTTCCAAATTTCAAAATAAGAACATATTTACTGTCTGTGTGACATTTACAGTCCCGTCCCCAAAATTCTGTCATGCATCACCAACTAATAATTAAGCAGTCTGTTTATCTTTGAGACATACCCAGAACTCCGGAGAAAGCTAACAGGAGATAGGCATGCAGGCTGATGAAGAAAGGCTCTTAAACAGAAATTGATTTTAATGAGAGTAATGACTTTATCTGAACTTTTCTACAGACTAAATGTGCCCGTGGATGTATCATACAGTACATGAATGAAATTTTCTGTCTCTGAAGTTACTGGCAGTTTTGCCACTGATTATAGTAGTCAAAGTTTTGCACATAGATCAATTTGCTACTCTGCTTGTTTATTTAGGTAGCAAGACTTTGGTGCATTCTTATGTTGTTTATCTTTGCACACAAGAACTTAATTTCAGTGAAGATCATACTACCTGATTAGTATTGATAGTATTGATAACTACATAGATACAGAAAAGCACAAGCAGATATAGTCTACATTAGTAGTTTTAAAAATAATAAAAAAACCCCACACCAAAAAACCTCCAGCATTTGAAGACTGAGATTTTCAGGTAGATATCTGGATACAGGTACCCAATTCTTATCTCTCTTAGCTGTCCTAAATGTTTTAAAAAATGCTTTTAGTTATACAGAAAATACCTGTCACACTAAGTAATATCCTTGTATCTTTATCAAATGCATCACTATCTAAACCCTATTCTTCAGTAAATAGGGTGGATATAAACTTAAATTCACCAACAGAATAGTTTTTCTCAGTCTAAGTACTACAAGATTAGTTTCTCTAGGAGATTAATGATTCTGCTAGAGAGATATAGTCACACGCTTGTCCTAAACCAGTTCCGGACACAACTTTTGTTGTTGGTTTCAAGTTATTGATGAGGGAAATGTTTCACTTCCCTTTTGAGGAGTTTAGTCTGAAACGTGAATTCAGATGAGTAATCATGGCATTTTTCTCCAATGTGTTCTTTCAGTGAAAAATACTTTTTCTGCATATGAAGGGATATAACAGCTTGTTTTCTAGCTTCAACTCCCACTGCTCTGATTTTCAATAGCATGGCAATTTTTAAATGAATATGCAGTTGCATTGTGTGCCCTTGTATCCACAAAGACCGTTAATTTCCCCTTTGGAAGTACTCTCAGTCAGTGTCATCACATGTGGTGTTTTAGGACATAGTGAATTCATTCCTCATGGGTTCTGGTCAGTGGGATCAGGCCAGATCCTATCAACTTGTGCTATACTGATTGCTGATCATTGCAAAGTTCATACTGGTTTGGCTGCTTTTGGTTAATTGATTTTGATTAAGGAAGAAAATTTCTTTTTATCAAACTAATTGCATGAATTCACATCTTCATGTCCATGCAATATACAACCAGTGATTAGGAACTGGAAAACCATGACATAAATACACAGTTTTGTAAGATGTATCCTTTAATGAACCACATGTTGGGAGTTCTGAAGTCTATTCAATATAGGTGGCCTAAAGGCAGATAAACTTCAGAGTGAAGCTGCACTGCTGAACCTAAGGCTACAAATTATCTGGCATAAATGAGTGGAGGCCTAGTAATTTGCAAAGGAAGAATAGGTTGGTCCAGTGAGTATTGAGTCAAAAGCAGTTTTTCTTCTGCAGGTGATGATAAGCAGGTGTAAGAGTAGCCATGTAATGGTACACTCCATAGTTCATATCTCTTGACAGCTTTCTGAAGTGAATTTCTGTCTGACATTCAGCTAGAGTGGCTGTGTACAACGCCAAAAATGTCTGCAACAGAAAGTAGTCTCTGACTGCATTTGTAGCTGCTTGCAAGCAGAGACTGGCTCTGAGGGCAGTGCTGGGCATGGCCAAATGGAAGCTTCATAGAATTACCTGGGGAGAACCAAGATTTGCTCTTCAACAGCTCCCTGCTGTGCTTCCCATGCATCATGCTTGTTCACTTTTTGCATAAGGACTTACTTTGTGTTTATAACAAGATAACAGCCTGGTCTTATCTGGAACCTTCAAGTATTTCTTCTTACTTCAGATGAGATTTTAGCCTTGGTCTCTTAATTTGGAGTTCAATAAAGATACAAAAAACCCCAAACAGCAGGGATTAGAGAAAAGAAACATTTCAACAGTCAACTTTTAAGAAGGCATGACTAGAAGAAAAACATCCGTTGCAGAGTTGTCTTTGCAACATTTACAAACACATTTTTTTCCCCCTGATAGTATCTCCATAATTTTTAAATCCTTTATAAATAGCAAAATAAACCCTAAAACCTTAAAGATGAGAGAGTTGTCTGACAGGCATTATTACAGTTAGACAGCAATCTAGGAAACAGTCAAAGTGGAATGTTCTTAAACTGCAAATTAGAGAGGAAGGGTGTCGTGATCTATGTAAAGGTGCCAATAATAACAGACTGAAACATTATGTCAGCTGGATATGGGACTACTACTGCCCTTTGCATCCTAACTGAATAGAGAAGGGATCATTTTGGTCAGAATGGGACTCCACTCTTAAGATGAAAGGCCAGCACAGGAATCCAACACATGAAATCACTCCCTTCCTTCTGGTGACATGAAAAGGTAACTGCTTGGCATCATTTTATCATCAGAGTAAATATTGAATAGAGGGAGAGAGAACTTCCAGCTTTTTGAATGTTCAGAACTGCCTCCTTGGAAGAGGACTGAGGCTTGTGGCTACAGCAGTGAAGGGCCAGTGCGAGTTCTCATTTTCCAACAGTCTTCACTCTGTTCCTGTGGCTTTGACGGAGATACGTAACTTCTTGGAGTTAGAAGCTATAGCATAGTGGGAGTAATTCTTTCTGCCATCTTTAATTTTTCTTTTCTACATAAGGTTTGAACATGCATGAACAGGGACTCTACTTCAGCTTTAGAAGTAATGCCAAAAAAATTTTAATTTTTTTTTTTTTTACAATTCTTCTCAGTTTGGTGTTCTTGTTTCCACACTTTTGTAATATCTGGTACAACAGAGTCCTCATCTGGGTTGCTTTTTCCAACTTCTAATTCACTGTGAATAAAAACCATAATCATGAAGAGAGCTCACAATATTTTGTCCAAACAGGTGCTTCCTCGGTTTTCAGAAATGTGGAGCAACCATTATTTTTTCCATTTTACTTTTTTTATTTTGAACAACCATTACTTTTTTTTCCACTTCATTTGGCACAGTTGATACTTAAGACTACAAATCTAAGCAAAAAGGGTCCTTCAGGATCTGCACAGACAGCTGAAGCAACTTCCGAGAGCCAGCAGCAAACAATGCTTTCAGTTTTGTGGAAACACTTTGTAAAAGATGCATGGCATGGAATAATTTATGGAGATTTAAGATGTTTTAATTTCTCAAGGATAATTTGTTAGGGACAGAGGACAAAACAATTACTATTCTATTTTATTTCAAGCCGTGCTTTGCAAGTGAAACAAGGGATGGACAAGGTTTTGGTCTCTTGGAGCTCTGCATCCACTGTGAATTGTTTGCTTTTTAGCTGCCTCTGGGTAACTACATAAACTTCTATTTTGCACTGCAAAGTCATAAGCACATGGGTTTTCTTGTGCCTATCAGAGCAGGAAGAATAGCAGAACAATCAACTGGGAAGCCAGCAGATCTCTAGAGCTCATCCTGGCCATGGGAGAGAATGGCCATAGGTGGTCACATCTTGGTGCAGCCAGGGACCAGGGAGGACAGGGCTGTGGGGAGCTGGAGTTGGGACCTGCTGAGGTGTCACTGGGGCAGGGGCTGATGGCAACAGGGGCTGACATGGAGTTCTGGGCCATGGGCAGGGTGAGGGGAGCTCCAGAGCATGGGCAGCGACGGTCTGGCCTGGCAGGACCTTTGGGACCATGACAGTTGCTACTTCAAAGGTCACAATTATTAGATGGGAATAAAGAGCGCTTAAAAAACCTCATCTGGTGACCCTCCAGTCCTAAGTGGGGTGAGACAGTGGCTGAGGTTGTGATGCTCTGTGAGGAGATGGCTCCAGGCTGGTGTCAAGGTAACCGTGATTCCTGATATGTCATGGTTAATTACGTGTTGGAAGAGGTGAGAAGGGTGGTCTAGAGACAATTTCCTTATCTGAGAGTTTTTTTGGGGGTTTCTTTTTGGTTGTTGTTGCTGTAGTTTTTGTTTTGTTTAGTTTTGTTTTGCTTTTTTTTTTACCAGATAAAATATTTTGGGGGCTAATAAGCCTTTTATATCTGCCATTTCTCAGCTGAAGTGCTTCCTTGTCTCTCTGTGGCAGCAGGCAGTATCACCTGCATCACTCAGCATCTCATTTTTGTTATTTTTCACCTACTGTTTTAAAGAGAAGAAAGACAAGGCCACATAAAGTCAACCTGTTTGAAGCACATGTGTGTGACACAGTGCCTTAAAAAGACATATTCTACTGAATCATAACATGTTACCAATCTCTGTTGTCTTTTTGTTCCTATTACCTTTCTTTCTTTCTTTTGTACTGAGGATTGAGGTTGTAACTGGCATTAATGTGGTTTCTTCTCATGATCTCATGATCTGCAAAGTAGGTGGGTTTGAAGAAGTCATAGAATAACAGAAAAACTACTTTATTTTTTTTTTCTTTCTCAGTGTACTTTTCAAAGTTTTTCCTCAAAGCCAACTTTCTTAAAATACTCTCTCTCCAATAATACAAACTAACCATAAGCTTTGGTGAAATGAGGTGTTTTTTGCTACTGGAATTGTTTAATGCAGCCAGGTTTTACTGATTAATTTGGGCTATTCCTCTGCATCTAATGAATTTATGTTTCTGTGTGCCTTTTAGTGAGATGGCTATGAGCACGCTCCTTATTGATTTCCAAGACCTATTATCAACCTGAGTCCAGATACGAGTAGTTTGTTTGGCGATTATAATTTTTGTTCTCGTTTTGTTCCTCTGTACTTGATATTTCATGGTAGAGTGCCTTCTATAACAGTTCCAAATTTATTTTGCTTCAAAAATATTTAATTAAAAAGCCTGATAAATTAAGGATATTCTGGTCCATTTTGTTGTATCCTGCTTTCACAGCAACAGCAGCACTATTTGGTGAATGTATGATTAGGTCTAATGGAGCAGTACAAAACTCACAAATAATCTGTGATAGTGAAAATGCAACAAAAAATATTGTTTTGAAGGACAATACTCTTTTGCTACAATACATTAGCACATATCCTGAGCTAGTTAGAATAAAATAGATCAACTATTGTGAAATAAACACCTGTTCATCTACAGTATCAATTGTCACTGCATAGATGTACTTGTAGATAATAAAGTTATTACATCTATACAAATAATTTAGTTTCACATTATAGAAACAAATAATTACTACTCAGTATTGTCAAAAGGGTAAAGTTTCATGCTTTTAAAAGCTAGCAGCTCTGCCTCAACATTCATTCATGATAAATGAGCCTCATTTCAGCATTTGTTGAGTGCAGGAGACCTTTATCCTGTGACATTGTTCTATTCCACTGTCATTACTTCTTAATTATCTCTGTCATCACTAGTTTGGAGCTTGGTATATGTTACTGGCCAAATTCAACTTTGACTTAAGTGGGTACAATGTCGTTTACTCACAAGAGAAATTATGTTCATTTGTGTCAGAACTTTGCTTAATTCTCAGCTCTTAACCAGTGGCTCACGATACACTTTCCTTGTCCACAACAGATGCTGGAAAATAAACTCAGAAAACTGATTTTTAGAATGAGAAGATGCCATTCCCACATCACACATTTGTGGATGAATCTCACTCTGTCTTCTTCCTGTCCTTGCCACCTGTCCCACATTCTGCTGGGGGGAAGGTAGAGCTGCCTAACAGGGTGTCTGGCCTGTCCTGCAAGCCAGGTTTGCTATTTGCACAGTGAGATACGTTCTTTGAAGGTCTGATGGTGGCAGCAGGAATGCAGTACTCCTTGACCATCCTCAACCAAAGCAATCCTCTTAGGTAACTGAGAAGTAATCAGATTCTCCCTGTTGTGCTTAAGTCCTTTGCACTTTCACAGCTGCTGCATAATACTTTGGATGGACCATGGGACCCCAGTAATGTGCCCAGTCATAAAGTCATATCTCAGGTGCTGATTACGAGAGAACCTGTTTCCCACCTAGGTCATGGTAAATAAATTCTGTTTGGTTTAGAGTGACGATTTCTGTTATCTAATAATTTTTTTTTTCCCAGTGAAAGAAAGGAACTAATCTCTCGTAATTCTAATTGACACAACTTCAGTTTTGCATAGTCAGTCATTTCAGGGATTTCTTTCTAGCCATGAATTACTGCTCTCCCTTTTGTTTACAGCCAGAGGAATAAGTCAGAAACAATGTTCAGACAGTGTGTCAGCACCATGCAGAGAACTGTTTATGGAGTCTTTCATTGGCAGAGTGTGGTTGCTACTGACTGAAGTCTTTGGACGGGGTGGAGGCTGGCAGTGAACATAATTTCCTGGAAGGGGTAGGAAGAGATCACATTGGCCCAAGGCATCAGTTTTCATTTCAGCACTGACTGAAGAAATGGGCAAGTCTGGTGCACTGGTGTGCTGCCAATTTTTGCAGTCAGCCTGAGGGAAGTGAGATTTCCTGGTGGAAAACCACAATAATTGTGGTTTGGCAAATGGCACAAATAAATGTTAGGAATGTTTATTTGTTCCACCTCACCCCAAAGTCTGGTTATCCATCTTGAATGAATTATCATATCACAAATACAATATTTACAAATATCTTGATCTAGTGTGTGAGCACTGGGGAAACTGACAGCATCAGAACCTGCCTAAAGGTCACAGCTATTGATAATTGTCAAGGCTATATGAGGGCTATTTCATTTTAAGTACGTTTTCTTTTAATGCTTATGGAAAGAAAATGTTTTTTCAGCTGGTTTGAACATGCTGTCATATTGGCCCACCACATCAATAGGAGTCCTGTGATGTATATGCAGATGTCGGAATGGATAAGGTTGTAGGAAAATATACCCACAGTAACAACTCAAGCATGTTAAAAGTCATGTTTCAAATGTGGCTGAATCATGAGTAGTCTTATTAAGATTTCATATTGGGGTTTCTAACTTGTCACTCAATCATTGTGTCTATATATGAACAGTAGTTATATAAGTAAATTCTGGGGAGGCACAAAGTTAAAGGGGTGGAAGCAGTGTCAAACATTCTTCTTAGTACATCTGAGTCTAAAACATGGTTCACTAACTTTCACAGGCAGCCTCTCTTGATATCTGACCTCTGTATTATTACAGGGAGGTGTCATTGTATTTACTTCATTAAAACAAAAACCAAAAAAACCCAAACCTATTTGAGAAGGAACCTGATAGAGTTGTAGAGGATACTTTACCATTTAAAAGTCTCTTAAGAAAATCTATACCTGAAAAATGGCACTCCTACATTTATTTTTTTTCAGAATTAGTTGCCACAAGTACTTTTTCTTAAAAATGTGTTTTCCCTAAATGGCTTAAAATGTACATAGTCAAACGCAATAAATATAACTATAAAATAATATAATGATGCCTTTAATCAACTGACTGAGAGCAAACTTCTGGAGTACTGCAATAGAGCATCTCCCACTCACTGTAAAATTCAGAAATCAAGACACAGTTTTAGGGTAGAATCACTGCCAAATAACTATGAACACGGAGTGTTTCATATTCCTTTTGTAACAGTGAATGAGGTGCTTAGGGACAGGTCTCTTAGAAGAGGAGCTTTAAAAATGCAGGTTTAAAAGCAAAAGTAAAATAAATAAATAATTAAAAGCAAGCTTCTTTGTAAACTTAAAAGCTCTTACATAAATTCTGAGTCAGGCACTGTAGACAGTAATTTTCCCTGCCCAAAAAAGATAAAAATGTCACCACACTCTTCTCTGTATGTACTTGTCATTTGACTTAATGGAAAGAAGCTCACAAAGGTCTAGGTCTAGTTGTGAGACTGGCACTATATTCAGGTTTTGATGAAGTTTTGATGTTATGCTCTATTTCAGAGCAACCTAAAAGCCTTTTAAAAATACATTAATAGATTGTGACTCCACTGTGCCTGTCTGTCAGCTGGAAATCACAGCTCATGAGTGCTGGAGACTTTAGCCTATAAAAAAAGACTGCAGAAGAATTTATAGGTAGGATTTGTCTTACCTACATTTAACTATCTACAGTGCACATTCATGTATCTCATCTGTCATGTGTTTATAGCTTATGGACAGAAATGGATGGTGCACTCTGTATTATCTGAGCTCTCCTACTTGGTTACCTTAAGATGAGATAAATTTGTCCTTTAGCATAACTATTCTACTGACTGTGAAGGGATGACCAGCTTAAACCAGCAAATGAACCCCAGTGAAGGACAGTAAGTCCAATACTGAGATTTAGAATTTCACTCTTCTAAGATAATCACATTCATAGAAAGCATCAAGATGTTGCAATATGTCATGAAACTACAGAACCAAGAGGTTCTGGAGAAAGAGATTCCCCTTTCACTAGTTTTCTGGATCCTTACACAGCCTGATCTCATGAGAGTTCTTGGATTTTTTTCCCTGATGAAAACGGTGGAAGCCACAGGCCAAGAGAGTCCTGGAGCCCACTTGTACAACCTTATCCTTTAGCTATTCGTCTCCTGGGAGATGAACTCAGGAACCCTTCCACTGACTGCCTGCATACAGTGACTGCTTTGACTGCCTGGTACAGAGAGGCAGGATAGCTGTGGGGTGGTAGGGAAGGAAATGGGTTGGGAATGGGACTGATTTGGGAGGGAGAACTGAAAACATTTGTGTTTTTCCTGTCTAGCTTCCCTTCCTCTGGAGCAACCATGTCTCAGTTTTGGGGGTTTGGGATGCAGAGGCTCCACTGTGGGTCATAAGATTCTTATAGCAACTGGATTATGAAATACTGGTAAGGTATTTGCATACTGACCATCCTCATCAGGAAACAGACTTTCTAAATTGCTTGAGTGATCTAATGCGAGAGGAAGCATGTTCTGAACTGTGTTACAGGAGCAGGGTTTGGTCTCTTACAAATCATGACTGGGACCACATACTTTCTAAAGCTCCCTGGCAAAGACTGGCTGTGCTTGTGATGAACAGTTGATTCATGCAGGTGTCATGAGCCTAACACTAAAAAAGTAATAGATTTCCTGCACATGTACAGGCCCACGTGGGCAGCACGTGTTAAAACTGGCAGTTCTGAGATCTGTGTAGAGCCCACTGTTTATATAATGGCTTTGCAATCACAGCTCTTGCCCACTAAAGGGAACTACCTTCTTTGGGACTCTGTTCTTCTCCCTGAACCCCACATATTTTAGGCATGTTAGAGCAATTAGGAAGAATCAGAAATTCCTTAGTTTGCTAAGCTACCTGATGACAGCAGAGTTTAGACTGAAGATGAGAATCTGACCCACAAAACATATGGATCCATGGATACAGCTGATATTGCTTTGTGGCTATGTGGAATTCTTCTCCACATCTGATATCGTACCGATGGAAGCCTATTCAACCTAAGGCAACTGAAGGCCCACACTAAGACCCTCAATTACCTTGTCCGTGAGCTGCTTTTTGCTGATGATGCTGCCCTTGTTGCTCACACAGAAGCAGCCCTGCAGCGCTTCACATCCTGCTTTGCAGAGGCTGC
>JAWWEU010000040.1:61119469-61132897 GCA_035583155.1 Acropternis orthonyx | reverse complement strand
CCACCAGCTTCTAATGACCTTCCTGATTTACAGCCAACTAACTGTGTTAATAGCTGTCAAAGGACCTCGCCTTCCTGAATTTTACTTTCCAGATCTAGAGTCAGGATTTTTCAGACTGGTAAGTCCTTCATCTGATACATAAAAATAAATAAAAAATTTAAAAAATATTATTTTGCTCTCCAGAAGATCATATTTTAGGCTCATAATCAGGACCTATAGTATTTATATATATATATATATATATATATACATACATACATACATATACATACACACATACATACATATAGACATACATATATAAAATGTCACATATATAATTTTCTATCTATGGATATATATATTTTTATATATTTCCTAAATAAATCTATAAATCTCAGCACCAAAGCAATCCGATCCGGCCTTTTACTAGTGCAGACCGTGATGAAGAGCAAGGTCACGCTGGTCTTGTGTGATCATAGCCTGACTGCTTTGTATTGCAGTCTGGTGGCAAAGTGCAAACTCACCTTCAGTGTTGATGCTAAACAACGACTGGAAGAATATTGGCCAGCACCCTGCCATCCTTGCTGGAGGACTAGAGGGAAGAAAGCAGTAACTTTAAGTGAAGAGCCTGGATAAAACAGCTTGGCATTGTCAAGCCTTAAACTACTGTAGCAAGATCTTCCAAAGTCCACCTTTTATTTCTACTGCTGAGAAATGTAGTCAAATGGCTCTACTGACTCTGGCTTGGTAAGCCAGTAAGATTATTATGCACACAGGGGAGACAGCATGAGATTTTCCTAATAGCAAGATTTTCTACATGAGTTCCAGAATTTGGTATTCTATTTGATACAGGAACAAAGTACTACACTTAAAAGAATGAAAAATGGAGTGTGTGCTTCTATGTGAGGTACTTGTTATTCATAAGTTCAGGTGGATGCCATCCTGATCAGGCTGCAGAAAAGAAGAGAGAACAGTGTGCAGCTGCATGGTTAAAACTATGTTATAGATCTGAGAAAACATTGTGAACCAGACAGTGCTAGTAAGGAGGTTAATTTTTCCCAAAGTCAGGACAATAAAGTTTTCAGAGCTTCTGCTTTTGAAGCTTATACAGAGACTTATATCTGTATTAATATTGTATTCCTCCAATACTTTCTGAAATATGGACATATACAGGAGTCTACTCTTTCTAGTTTCTTCAGAAATGTAAAGAAAACAAAGCTCTCCTACAAATGCAGCACTTTAAAGTTAAAATTTCTTTCAGTTCCTACTCTTTTGCAGAAGCTTTTTCTCCTATCAAACAGACAGATAATAGAGGTGTATCACAAAATGGAAAAACAAGATTTTCCTTATAAACATTGTGAAGGTGACATTTGTATCATTAAAATTAGAGATATTGCAGTTGATTTGCTTTTCCTGGTAAAACGGAACTCAGGGGCCTAAGTCAGGACTGTTAATCATTCACTATAGGTCAAGTCCCAGAATAATGATAGTATTGACATACTGAGCCTTACCATGATCAGGACTCTTTGTAGATCTGTCTTCGTTTGCTAAGTGTTATTTACAAGGAGAGGGCAATGAATGAAAGCAAATGAACAGCTTTCAAGGGCTTCTTACCCTCCAGTTAAACCAATTTCTTCACTTTGGTGTTGTAGCAAAGTATTTCCTTGATCATTTTTTGGAACAAAGAAGAAATCATGTAAGGGACTTTGCAGCTGAAACTAAACACTGAGGGGGACTGGTAACATGGTCATTTCACGAGCTGTCTGGCTGCCTACCTTAATAGCAGTTTAGCAAAACAATTAAACTGCTAATCATCAATGGCTAAAAATAATAATACTTCAGCTACAGAACAGACAGAATACTGCAGTGAATAATGCAGTTATAAATATATAATACCAAGCAACAAGGCAGTAAAAATCCAAGCCTGTCATCTCACTTTTGAAAGGTAGTAGAGTGCTCTAATGCCAGGAACAGTGACTGCAACGAGCTCTGAGTCCAGCTCCAAGGAGTCCAGGGGAGACCTTGATGCCCTCTTACACCTCTAATTTGGGACTAGGATTGCCTGTCCCAGGGTAGTGATATAAATCCTAGAGTTCTACAGTTTTTGCCCCAAACTTAAGTTCATCCAGATGCAATGTCTGCTGAATAACACCACAAAACCAATCTATCACAAATCTATTAACAAGTAACAGCTCTCCACTGCTGATCTTTCATACCACTGTTTTGCTCCAGACTGGAGGAATAAGATTGTTCCATTCTGCAGGATTTCAACAATATCTATTTCTGGTTACTCTGGTTATATGAAGCACCACATTCTGTAGCTCCCTGGGCATGTGCAGATTTGTCAATGTGGAAATCGATGTGGCCATTTTAAGAGTAATGACATGTTTTAGTGAGAGTGAGGTTGCCAGAATCTGGCCAACACTCGCAGCATTTGGCACTAAATTACAGGGAAACCTATACTGAACAAATGGCAGAAAATGCAGGGTAAACTTGAATGTCCAGCTGAGGAAGGGTAGTGATAAAGTGACTCTGGTGGGCAACTGGTATCTAGTCAGGGTCAACCCCTCGCACCATGTTTTGTGTTACTTTGCTTGTGATTAGCTTTTTTGAGACCAGTGGTGGGAAGAGGAACTATAATAGTTAGGACTTCAGTAGGAAGTATTTGGAAACAAAGGTAGGATAGATGAGGATGGGTTTAATTTAATTTAATGATGTAATTTCTGTATGAAAACCCAATGTGTGTACATTCTTCTTCAGATATTTTAGCAACTGCAGGATTCACTTGCATATCTGGGTTAAATTCTTATAACTGGGAGTAGCAAATAATTTTTCTTTGTCTATGCATCATGACAGGAAAAAGATGAGTTAGGGAACTTTTCTGCATCTAGGGCTTTCTGCAAGTGATGAATGGTCAGTACAGATTTGCCCAAAATCCCAGGTGCAGGTATTAGATAATATGTTATCATTTGATTTGAAGTTGCTGTAATAGTGCTGATGAAAAGATCATGCATAAATGACAATTCATAATGTCTGTCATAATCAGCTGAAACAAAACAAAAAAATTTATTCTGTCTGTTGCTATAGATTCCACAAAATGATTAACGAAGTGACAGCTTTAAAAAGAGTTCCTGTTAGATTTGGAATGAAAGAACTTCAGTGTAATTTGTATTTCACTATGTAGGAAAGAATGTTTTGTCAGAGCTGGGAAAAGCCAGACCTAAAAGCTCGTGTAGGGCATTAAACACAAGAATTGAATCAATTTTGGATAGCATTATACCTTCTTAACAGTCCAAAACATTCATCACATGTTACACTGACTTTTAATAAGGAAGTGATACTTCTGTCTTTTCATTTCTTCAAAGCTGGAAAATTGTAAATATTAAAGTATAAATAGGCTTGATAAAGAAGCAAATAATTTTCTGGAATTAAAGAAAGTACTTTTGAAACACTTTAGAAAATATTGTGAAGAAAAGTTCAATGCAGAAACCACAGGGAACAATATTAGGGGGTCAGGAACTTGATCTTTGCTTTGAATGATTGTGGTGAAACAAAGAGCCTGGAAAGTCAAGGTAACTGATCATGTGAAGATTTCCCAGAAGATGACTAAATGTTGGACATTTAAAAATTCATCACAGCAAGGTGATCTTTTTGGCATAAAAATTGCTCGCACTGAGACAATCTGCAGTGCTCAAAGGAGAGTCCTTACCTTCTGCACTGTCTGCAAGCAAGAGCCGTCAACTATTTCTAGGCAATTAGGAAAACACATTAACCACAATAACCTCTAAAGTGCAGCCCACAGCAAACAAGGGCACTACTTGAGGTTCTTGATTGGCTTTTGAGGGTCTCCACCTGCAGGACTCTAGTTACAGGAATCCAAAGAAATTCACTGGTAAGTCTGTAACTTTGTTGCCATCTTTTTAGTCGATGCTACGGTCAGGATCATCATCTTGGAAACCTGGTTACCAATCGAACACGTACAGGAAGAGCAGCGTTTTGTAGACTTTGTTTTATGTGTCTACACATACACCTCCTCACCTGAGAGTTGAAGGAAGGAAGGCATCTTCGGATGGCCATTTGCTTTAGTGTGATTTTTTTTCCTGAAAACCACTGGCAGCTGAGTAGTATTTTATCTGCTAAGTGCCATAGTTATCAGAAGAGTTCACATTGATCTGCTACTCCTTTTTATGTACAGTGGTATATAGATGATGTCCCAAAGTTCAGATAATACACAGTGGGTTAAATTTAGGTGGAAGTATGGGCTACAAAAGATTACGAAAAAACCATTATCTGGATAATTTCAAATAAAACAAAATGTCTGAATCTGGTTTATTCTGAGGATGAAGAAAGTGAGAATGGAAGAGTAATAGCCAAACTTTTCAGAAGCAGTACTTTTTTTTTTTTTACTGCTTTTGCATTGTAAAACCCCCTCAGCTGACACTTCTGAAACAACAGCCTCTTTATACTTTAAGAAATATACACTAAAACAATTTAGAGTGTTTCAAATTAATCTTTTCAAAATTATGTTTTGCCTGACCTCTGGAGCCTGCCTGCTTCGCAAGATCTGTTCAGTATTTTGGCTGGATTGGGATTTGTTTATTTTTTAGCTCCTCTTGCTCACAGGGTGCTTTAATTTCCTAGGTATTTCATTTGAAGTGAAAATCTTGTCTGTGTGTAATGATTTTTATGTTCTGAACAGTTCAGCACCTTTTTAATATTTGTTGATAAAAGTTTTATTTTTGTTTTGTTTCTGGATCAGTTATCCACTCATCTTTTCTTCAAGAAGGTCCACAGGTCTTTGTAGTTTGGTGTGTTTTCATGAAGATGTAGTACTGAATTTTATGTTTGGTTATCTTTGATATACTTGTTCAGGTTTTTTTGTGCATATATATATGTATATATATGAAATTATTCCTTTGACTCAATGTAGTTAAATATTTCAGTTCATGACACTTTTAGTGAGATCAGAATTTGAGCAACTGTGTCTGCCATGAATAGGATTTAAAGCCATTTGGACAAAAAAGAAGACTAAAGAAACAACTACATCATTAATAATAAATAGGCTTTATCACAGTAAGGACTATCCCTTTAAGTAACACCATAGAAATGAGACTCATATAGTAGCCAAGGAATTCATATAGTAGCATGTTCAAATTTGGTATGAATGGTGGTTCCAGCATCTCTTTCCAGTACTGCTGGTTCTTAGTAAGTAAGCATGGTGGCTTTTTTCTAGTGTAGATTCGCTGTTAAATATTCAAGGCCATGAATGAGTTAAGACTCGAACAATTTGACTCAATGCATACCTTTGCACTAAGATCATGTATGTCTACAGGTTTAACTCTTGTCTTCTAGGAAGTCACTATTTTCTTCCTTTCTGTTATCAATATGGAGTTCATACACACCTGCACTAACATGCTGAACAGTATGACTTCAGAGAAAACATAACAGCTATAAGTGAAAGAGCTGTCAGAATTTTCCTTTTCACTCCTGATTTCTCCACGACAAGCACAGAAACATCACACTGAATTTCTAAACAGAAGGATCAAAACACAGCACTCAGGAATTTTGTGGCAGGTTTTGTTGACACAACCAAAGAGTGATACCATTCTGGAGGGGAGGTGCTCTGAGCTGTTGAGTTGAACCTTTGATTCGTGTTCTGTGTTCAGTCCTGGCACATTATTTGGGGAATTGCTTGTGTGTAGGTTTTCTAGGACCAGTTTTAAATCCCATCAATGTCAGAATCTAAATTAAACCTGTTTTGGCTAGATTCCTTGAGGTAGTCTGCCACAGACCAAGTCTTTGCAGTCATATGGTGAGCATTTGAGTATTCAAGGTTATGACTCACCAGAGTTGGCAAATAGTATGCAATATTGCATTTTAGAGGAAAAGACAGGGAAGCTTCACTCCTCCAATCTTCTCTCTTTTTATCCACTGAATGCCATTTTATAGATGTGTTTTTCAGAATTTAGGCAGACTGAAGTTTAAATAAGGTCAGCATGTTCAGGTTTTCCCCTTAAATTCCTAGCAATGGTTTATACTGCTAGAAGCACAAAGAAGGGCCTTATTATTTTTTTGTCCGGTAATTTTCATGCAGAGATATGGAAATTATGAGTTTGAATTAATGATGTTTTATCTCATTACTCCATTTGAGAAGTTTCCTCCCATAAAATAGGCTAAGAATTCAGCATTCTATAGACACAAACTGTTGTGATCTGGAGAGGTCAAGGTCATGAGCATAGAATAAGGTCCCACTTAGTCCAGCTGCTACCCACCTCCACTTCTTCATTTTTTTGATATCTTCTGTAGTGTCTGCTGTAGTGCTGTTCCTAAAAGCCCCTACAAAGATGGAGAGTGGTATTCAATTCTACTACACAGAAAAGATGAGGGAATCTCTACTACACTTTGAAAATAGTTTCCATTTGCTCATGTAAGTAGAGCTGCAGCTCCTTCCAGATGATGTGGGTGTTTCAGGAGTTTATATCAGGCTAAAATGACTGTTCTTTCCTTAGCTTCATCAGTGGGTTTGGATATGGCATCAACCTACATATTTTAATGGTGACCTTGTGTGTTTTTATTGCATTAAATTAAATGAAATATTCAGCTATTTATTTCATGGTTGATATGCAGAGACTTTTCTTTGAGGAAAGGACACTTAAGATCAGTATGTGGGCTGCAGATAAATTAAGTTATCATTTGTATTTTCAAATTTACACTAATTTTTCACCAGCTTCTTAAATTGCGAATGTCAGAGTTTCATGTATGAATGATGCTATAGATATATGTGTTAGGATTTTATCAAATATAAAGATAATATAAATTCTATAACATGGTCATTTAGACTATGCTTTTTCAGTTCATTGTGCTTGCAGTAGAAGCAATGTGTTACACTTAGCTTCAATATAAAATTAGCCAATATTTAAATTCCTTAAAACCTGTGCTTTTATAGAATTATTCAGAGTGAGCATGTAATTTCTCAATGGACTTGTTAAATAAATTAAGCGCTCACTTAAGGAGTATTCTAAAACTCTTCTTCAGACCTTTCTACAAATGCTATTGAGGACCTTTTATACAAAAATATCTCAGCTTATAGCTACAATTCCGACAATCCTGGAAAGAAAAATTCCATCTACAAAATTGTGGAAGAATAAGGTTTAGAAAGATTTTGGAGACAGATATATCAGGAACTGAGGTGAAAGAACTTCCCTTTAGAGCTGCTGAAGGTCTGGCCTTGGCATTGAGTATGTTCTGTAACTGCAAATGTTGGCTCAGCCTGTCTGGAAAACTGAATCTAAGAAAGGGCAGAATATAGACTGCTGCTCCAGTATCACATTATCTAAAGGCATATATTACCTTCCCTAATGTCTATGAGAAACTATAATGTGGTCATATTAAGTGCATGCTGTGATGTGTAGGGAAAGCAGCTACCCTTAATTTCTGGAATAGTTTACAGACTGCTGTGCTTTTAAACTCTGTAAAAATTGAACTCACTAGAAAAAAAGGAATGTTCCTAAAATTGCCATAATTTTACAGCAGATGTTCTGCTCTTTCCATGAGTGTGTGCATGCACAGATTCCAGAGCATTACAAGCAGGTGGGGCTACAGAATGCCAGAAGCTGTGTCCCTCTAAGCAGACATTTTTCCTACTGTCCTACCATCGGTTTTCTGGAGATGATGCAGGCTCATTAAACCACTGAGACTGAAACAAGTAAATAAATAAGTAAAAGTGCAATCCAGCATCGCTCCTCTGACAACAACCCTACAGGTACAGTGCCAGAAAACAAATGGAATCAGTCATTAATTATAATTTTTCCTGAACTTAATGGAATCTGGAAAAAATTTAAGGTGCACAGGGCATGCCAGTGGTGATGAATGTCAGGATAATGGGACAAATTTATCTTTCAGACATATCTACTGCACGTTAACTCTGATTTGTCTCTAGATCATACAATTTCAGGGACTACGGGACATGCCCAACTCACATAAATCAATAGACTGCCAATTGAGCTATTGGAGCATTTAAATGAAGAGCATATCTACTCCTGTATTATCTGTGATCTTTAAAAGCAAAGTTTTGCCAAGAAAGACCTGAAGCTACAACTTTCTCAAAACCCACAAAGTGCATATAAATCAGTTAAGCAGGACAATGACGTTAGAATCATTCAAAGCGTTCACAGACCAGGAAGCTGTTCTGAAGGAAGATCTTGCAGGCTGTATTGATGTGCATTTCATGTCTTGGTAGAGATTAATATCACTGTATTTATCTCATAAAGCCACAAACGATTTTTAGTCCTGGCTGTGTTTAAAAAAATTCAACCGTCACTTTTGTACAAAACCATTTGAAATGGTAATGGAAAGAATTGCTCCAATTAATGGTCTCTTGGATCAAAAGGTGAGGCAAGATAAAGATACATACAAATTACTAATTGCTGGTATGCTGAAGAGTGTTGTAAATAACATTTTTAAACACAGAATCAGAGCATCATAGATTCATTTGTAGACTGACATGTTCATCATGATTTGTAATAGCTTCAAATACAATTCCTTTTAACACGTAATTGATTTTTTCCTCCCAGAAACTGCTATGACACTGTCACCTAAAGTAATTAGAGAATGGAACCAATATTATAGAATTACACAATCATAGAATGATTTGGGCTGGAAAGGACCTTTAAAGGCCACCTAATCAAAGCCCTCTGCAATGAGCAGGGACATGTTCAACTACATCAGGTTGCTCAGGGCAACCTGTCCAACCTAACCTTGCATATTAAGGACTCATTTACTGAGATCCTCACCCTCTTACATATGCTGGTGGAATAATGCTCACCCATTTGTTGGATTTTACAATTCTAGGGGAAGTAATGCCTTTTCAGCATTATATGTTCTCAAGAGAGAAAAAATGAGAGCGGGAAAGAAAGAGTACCAGTTTAATCCTTTACAGTGAAGTCCTTGTCACTTGGAAAAATATAAGTTTAAGCCAGGAGTGTTATGCAAGAGTCCTCATGTTATTCTCCAATTACTTAAATGCTTGACTGAAAAACTTCAAATCTTTGTTACATCAACCCTTGAAAATGACACAGAGGTGCTATCAGACATACCTTCTATTGTCAAGTAAGTGGAGGGATTAGAGATAATCCCTGATGTGATCTACCAATAATTCATTCAGGATTTCAAAGGTTGGTTGAATTTCCACCTGAGCTGGGTTACAGGCAAAGAAGGAATGCTGTATGGTGGCCTGTGGAGTGGTAAACTTGGATGTCTGATGCACCACACATATGTATGAATATCTATGAATTCATTCAGTAATAGCAAGCGTTGTAGATTGGTTTATGTTTATTTCATCTAGACAGCTCCATGATTTTAGAAAACAATTTTTGAACTTAATATGAAGCTTTGGTTGTTAGCCAGGTTCTATGTCACTGTGGAATCCATATCTATTAATTTTGATTATGTTTATGAATGAATTTACATTTTAGAAAAAGAAACTCTTTAAAAGTCACTTTAAATGTATGCAGTTGCCTAAAAAGAAACTGTTTTTCACTTGCACCTTGACTGATGACAATATTGCTTAAAGCCTCCATAACTAAATAAAGGCTGGAGTGCCTCTGCTATTTGTTTAAGAAGGAATAATGATGCCAAATCCTTCTTGCAGAACTTCTTTAAAACTGCTCTTTAGCAATTTATTGTTTAGAAACCTAAAGAAAAATTTTTTGACTTTAGAATATTCTCCTAAAGAACTGCTGCTCTTACCTTACTTTTTCTCCATGTAAAAATGTTTGTATTATCATTAGTTTCATCTCCTTTTATCAGGGAAAGAAAATGCATTTTCTAACTTTATAGATGCTTAAGATGACTATTTCAATCTTTGTTCTGTGGTTTTCAGATACAGCTACAGGGAATGCTGCTTTTGATTGCTGAGAGGGAAAGTAATAAATAATTTAATGTTATTATTACTTTCCTCATTGTCTAAGTTAGTTTAAAAACTGTTAGGGGGTGACTGGCTAATGGCAACTAACAGGGTCCCTGTTGATGCCAGAGTGCGTATCAACCTCCTTCTGGCTTGCCAATGACAGCTGTTTCCAGAAGTTGGACAGGGGGACTGATACCCTAAATCATCCATGTACATTGCATGATTTTCCCAGCTGGAGTGTGGAGTGCTGCTGCATTATTTTTTCCCTGTTTCCTTTTCTTTATAAATATGGCTCCACTTAGTATTTAAAACGTAAGTCTGACTTTTAGGGCATTTAAAGTAATGCTTAGGACTCATTACCTTGCATTCTTCAAAACTTAGTATTTTTTTCAGTTTCCCTGAATGGGGTAGGAAGGCTGGCAATTTTGATATGCTGAACATCAGAGAGAACTAATTGTTCATGGTGTGTGCTTTTTCCTGTCTTACAGATGGCTCCTACCTGATTTAAACTCTGGCATTATGATAACAAATGAATTTCTCCAGAGATGAAAGGAAATTTGCAATGTTACTCTGAAAAACCTGTTTAAATAACTTGTGTTCAGGTAGCACATAAACTTCTGAGGAGGACAAATAGGTCCAGACTGGTTTATATATAAACAAAAAGCTATAAATATGAAAAATGGGAACAACAGAAGAGAAGGAAAACTAGTAGGAATTTCTTACTCCAGATGTTGATTTCTGTAACAGGGATCAAAAGTTAAAGGGAGATTCAAAACATTTGCAAGCTACAGGGGGAAAGAAAGGTTTAACAAGGGTGCAAACTCTTTATGTTATAGGATTTGACCAAATTCTAGCATAAATTAGAAAGAACAGTTTAGTGGCTTTCTTGTTCCTTCTGGTGAGGCATCTGCTGTTGAAAAGACAGGCTATTGGGTTAGACAGACCTCAAAGCTACCCTGGGGGCAAGTCTTATATCGTTAAGAATGTTCTTGAAATAAACATATTAGGATGGAAAAAATGTCCCCACCTGACCAAAAAGGAAAAAAAACCCCAAACCAACCAACCAACCAAAAACACCACCACCACCCCAAACAAACAAAAAATTACCCACAAAACCACTACCAAAAAATCCAACAAATGCCAAACTGTGCAAAGGAATCAGGTGTGGGAAAAATTACCTCACTTTGCATTGAATTTTGTTTTGTGTCAGTCTGAGAGATTGGTAACTTTAGCTTGATATACAAGTTGCAAAGCTCTAGAGGAATCTGAACTTGCTGGACAATTTGATCCTTGAAGTCACTCTTTTAAAAAAACACTAATAAATGCAGATAGGGACCAACAAGAAAACAGAACAATCTTCTGTATTTCATATCTTGCTTTCCAGAATTTGTCCTTTGTTGCTGTCTCACAGGTCTCTGTGGTATCTCAGTCTTGGGGTTTGTCCCGAGGCTCTTTTTGAGGAAGAAGTCTAACCAAATCTCTTGTCACAGTAGTCTTCGAGCAAAGGCAAACTTAAATTCCACGTGTCTATACTTCAACATTTATTGTCATGAGGAAGAAAAATGTTCCTGGGTGGCTGTGCCCATGCTCTGATCACTAAAGATCTTTTTATAAAGAAAGGTACTAAGAAGGGAAGGATTGGTTTGTGATTAAATTCTAAGAGTGGCGCAATGCGTCTAGAATCAGTCCATGGTTCTGTAATAGATTTCCTCTACAGACTTAGGAAAACTGTTATGGTTTCTGAGTTGTCTGTATGTCAAAAGCCATACAAAAACACATACACAAGACTTGGGAGATGAAATGATTTCTTTTCTACTTATTCTTTTATCCATCTTTCATGAATTGCCTGAGTTAGGATCTGTCCCTTTCAAGTATCTGCTCAGTATGAGCAAAGCAGGCCCTGGGATTGCTCAGTTCTTCCGTTTCATACCTGGAAACATTGTAAACTCCAAATATTAAAAAAATAAAACTAAATTAAAAAAGTAGGGGACTGGGGAGAAAAAGCAGAGAATAAGATTCAGAACTCATTTGCTTGTCAACCTGACCTTAAAAAGAAATAACACAAATGGGAGGATGAAAGGAGTAAAAGCAAATGAATCTCAACTTTATTATCCTGTAAACAACCTGTAAAAACACGGGTCAGTTTTCACAGTATTTCATCTCACTGTCAGCTGTCTAGGGCAAAGCCTCCTTTGGGAGAACTTTTCTGGATTTTGCTGTACCCATTTGCTGGATGGAAAATTCTGTCTCTTGACAATATAGTTTATCGTCTTTGCTTGTTTTTCCAACTAAATCTGAAACAAGGAAAAAAACAGTCTTTGTTAATACTTTTTTCCTACTGTTTCTATTGGAAAGAGAAAGTAATTATATGAGTCAAGTGTGGGTTTGTGGGCAACTTGATTTCATATGGGACAGCAAGAAGATTTGAAGCCAGAAACTCCTCCCACCATCTAGCTGGTGTAGATACACCTTCAAAACACTGCTGGTGCTGGTATGACTCTGTAACAGCCTTGACCTATGGTAGTCCTGGGCCACTGTCTCAGTGACCAGCATGGACACATCTACTTTTGGTTGTCAGTACCTCTGCTACTGTCAGTTTAGCTCTGTTAAATCAAGACACCTCTTCTTGAAGCAAGGTCAGAATATTTTGTAAACATTGCAAGGCAAAATACTGAAGAAATGTAAATAGAAGTGAGTGGTAGATAACATATATACAAAATATTTATTAAAATATTTATTTATGTAGATAAAAGCATGGGCATATTTTATATATGCATACATGCACTTAATTAAACTTTATATACAAACACATCTACCTATCTATTTGAGTAAAAGTAAACATCTAAACAGGAAACAACTTTCTAATTTCTGGGGATTTTTAAACTAGGATTCAGAAATTAAAAATCTTAACTTATATAAGACATGCATTCAGCTGCCAAGAAATGATAAAAATTAACATAACTCTCAGCATAAACATCAGTCCATTAGAGGCTTCTGTTTTTGTATTAATGATACAACATCACCAAAGATGTAAATTGATGGTGCTGACAACTGACTACATTTAATACAAAGTTTCTGACATTGTAGTTCTAATGCAAAGATAATTGCTGAAATACTTAGAATTAAGAAAAAAATGTGTATTTATTTTAGTACAGCGCACAGTACTGTTGCCTGCACAGTTCATTTTTGAGGATGATTGTAGATGGGTCATGACACAGTTTCTGTTGTTTATATTCTGCAGAAATAAAGCAAAAGCAGGAATCTATATTAATACAAAGCAAACAATTAATAAATTGATGAATTTTCCAGTTGAATTTCCCATGAGAACTAGTAAATTCGAGCATCTTCTTTATATTTTATTTTTTATGCACACTGTTATGGATTTAAAATCTTGGAATTTTTCTTTCATCTACCAACCCTGCACCTCAGAGGGATCACCTCTCTCTCTCTCTTTTTCAACCGTGGAACCAGGAAAAGGACTGCATGTCCCACAGAAAAGAGTTCCACCTGGCCCCCTCATGAACTGCTAACAATGGATC